>VDFB02271358.1:176847253-176896693 GCA_007258455.2 Sequoia sempervirens
TTTGAAAACTATAAATGTTTAGTTTCAAGAGTATAATCAAATGTGATAACCAATTTGCAGATTCCTAATACAAAAAGAAAAATGATGCAATGTAAATGAAGAAAACAACAAGAAAAAATTGCATCCACAATAGAATCATAACACAATACTTTTCATGAGTGGAAAACCTTCATAGGGATGAAAAACCACTCAAAAAATGCCTCACTAGCTACAAATGCCTCATTGGAAACATAAGCTTCACTGGCTACAAAGTGGCTCACTAGCAACATAAGCCTCATTGCCTACAAAATTCCTCACTGACAACATACGCCTCATTTTATACAAAATGCCTCACTGGAAACATACAACCTCACTAAACAAAGATCAAACTTGTCTCACTAACTTGATCTTATACACCACATTTTTGAATCACAAATAAATCAATTACAGAGGGTTGCTCTGTTTCACTGCATAACATTTCTACTTTCCAAACTAACACATCTTATGTCCTAAATATTCATAATACTAGAATATTTAAAACAAAAAAAAGTGTATCGGACTCTTCACTATTTTCCATACATTTTACAAAACAACATCTCATAATTCTACTCATAAATTTAACATAATATCTCAGTGAAAATCACCAAACCAGTAGTAGTGATAAATCACTGCTTATATAAACATTTCAAGAATGGTAACTGCTATAAATTGTCTTCAAAATAATGCTACATGTAACTTGTTAACTATCTTCAAAAACTACCCCTTGAATAATTGTGGTGTATTTGTTTCTAATATGCTAGATTGTTGTTTATATCATTCTTAGAATAACATCTTCATATGTAACCACTAAACATTTAATGCATGGTCAAACTTTAGTATATACCATGCATAGATAGTAGTATGTATATAGCACAAAACCCTAATGTTCACCTTATGAATAGATTCAAATATTTGACAAAAAGTCATTCCCTAGCAAGTATGAAAATGCAAAACAACCCTTTCATGGTATTTCCTAGAAACAAGTGAAATCAACTATACATTTGTAAAACGACTACAAACTTAAGGAGCTCAGCCTCAAACAACCATCGACTTCAAAAAGAAATAGAAAACAACTTTCAGCCACACAACCGACTAGAGTTTGCAAAAAAAAAACCTATTACCTCTTTTGAATGTGACTTATACTTGTGTATAAGAGTAAAATTTCACCCTTGAAATTTCGCTTACATTCTTGCATCCACTTTAGTGTCCACTCCCTTAGCATCTTCAGTAGGTTCATTTTAGCCCCAACACCCCTTTTGAGAAGCTACCCTTCACATCAAATTTACCTTGAACCTTGTGCTTTCTCGTTCACTTAATTTTGTAGCATGATGTGTCTAGATACTAGTGTTCTGCACAGACGTCCACGCGTCGCGCTAGCATCCTGCGATGTGTCAACACTCATATGAACGTTTTTGAACATGTTTTCCACTTGTCAGCAAAGTTTGTTAGTGGAAATGGCTTAGGATTCTCTATAACCACCCAGTAAGCTTATTTTCTTCCTTTTTAATCCATTCTTTCCATCCATTTGCATCTCTAAGTCCTTCCAAGTCCTGTTAGCACTTTTCTAGCTTCATTCTAGCTTTTAGCTTCACTTCATCACTTGCTTACACAACTTCATACAACTTGTTGTAGCAGCTCCAAGCTCTCCCAAGCTCTC
This sequence comes from Sequoia sempervirens, assembly GCA_007258455.2. Lineage (NCBI taxonomy): Eukaryota > Viridiplantae > Streptophyta > Pinopsida > Cupressales > Cupressaceae > Sequoia > Sequoia sempervirens. The sequence continues at coordinate 176,848,929 of VDFB02271358.1, forward strand.
TTAGCAACACTCTTTGTAGCCTTCTTAGCTCTTGCAACTCCATTTCATGCTTATGAGCATCTTGGGATTTCATATCCCCTACTATTTGCATACTTACTTGGTGATATGGGTTCTCCTCCTCCAGTTTGGTTTGCTTTTATCACCTCTTTTGCGATATGAGTTCTCCTCCTCGAGCAAGGTTTTCTTTTATCACGTGCTTATTTGGTGGTGTGGGTTCTACACCTAAGTGGTTTTTACTTTCACCACATGCTTTGTTCATCACACTCTTTCTCTCTATCTTCTTGGCTATCTATGGAGGTGGGAACACCAAAATGGGGGTTTCACTGAGGAAAACCCCTATACAACCCCAACATTCTTTCTAGGTATCACAGTTGTAGGTTTTGAAGACATTCATTTGGTGGAGGCTTCATCACTCATGTGGTTGTAAGTATTTATTTCCTTTCTTCTCCTTGTCTTTATCATTTTCTACTTCTCTTCATTTCATTTCTATCACTTTTTGCTACTTTATCATGTTCTATCATTTTCCTACATTTTGTAAATTCTTAACAATCTAAGTAGAAGCAGTTATTTAGGTTTTTTATGTGATAAACTCACTATCTAGTCTATACAAGATGCTAGCATTCCTATGGGATGCCAATGCATTGCACTGTTGTCTGTATTTTGCATTGTCGTCCTTTGGCCGAGAGCTTGATAGTTTGTCCAAAGAATCTTTGTGGCCTGCTCTTTCGGATTCTAAAACTTTTGTGTTGTTTCATTGAGGTAGTTTAGGGAAATTCACCCTGTAAGGATCTCTGAGTAAAGAGAACTTGTGAGTATATAATCCCCCTGTATTACATTTTGGTGAACCCAACATGAAGAATAGTGTTCTTCAAAAAACTAGGAGTTTATTTACCCCTACTTGGCTAGTTCATAACTTTTGACTCGATGCTTGGAATTCTAAACCATTTGCACAGTTGTAAAGGTCTCGGGTAGAGAGCTTGTTTAGTCCCTAAAATACCAATTCCTTTGGAAGTCAAATTTTAGGGACCAATGCAAGTTCCAACCTCAAATTCCACTTTGGAGACCTCCAAAAACATGAATTACTAGAACATAGAAAATATTGGAAAAATTGCAATGAATTTAATATCTTCTTTTATTAGTTCTATATCTAACTTTGTTCAAAATGTAAATGATATTCCATTTCATGCATGTGATGGTGACTTGGATTTTCCTATCTCCCTTGATATCTTTGATCCTTCTCATGAATGTCCTCTTACTTCGGAGGATATTTTGTTGCAAGATGAAATCATTGATACCTTTCTTAATATTAATCTACCCTCTCTTCATTCTAATGCACTCTTCTAGAGATGATGCACTTGTGAATGATGAATCTACTCTTCATTCTAAAGCACCCTCTTCTAGAGACGATGCATTTGTGAATGATGAATCTACCCTTCATTCCAATGCACTCTCTTCTAGAAATGTTGCATGTGTGAATGATGAACCTCCTTCCACATCTGATTCTCCCTGGATCGATGTTGAGAATGTTTCTTCAAATAATTATTCCACATTTGATCCTATTTGGATTGATGTTGAGAATATGTATTCAAATAATTATTCCACTAGTTGTGATGATTCAATAAATGTAATCTATGTCTTTTCTACCCCTCAAAGGACTAAGAGACTAGTTATTTACGTGACTCTAGCTAGTCCTTCTAAAAGGATTTTTTCTATTGATGGTGTTCCATTTGATGGTGATTCTCCTAATATTTCTAAGGCTCCCTCTTATATAATAGTAGCCCATACCTATGAGAATAGAATGAATAAACAACCAATTCTTCCTTTAGCACCTAAACCTATGACTAAAGCACCTAGTGATTATGATCTTGTCGAGCAACTTTGGGTTACTCCGACTAAGATATCACTGTGGGATTTTCTTCAGTCTACTCTATTTTATTCAAAGTATGATGATGGATGCTAATGCATTGATGGCATATATTCATGTGGATTCACTAAATATTACATTCTATCCATGGGAACTCTCACCTCCAGAAGTAAAAAAGTAAGCAAACCCTTTAATGATCATTGTCAACATTAATAAGATTGGTGTTAGACATACTCTCATTGACGCTGGTTTGGCTCTCAATGTGTGTAGTATTGATCTATTTCCTAAGATTAATATTGAATCATCTCCCCCTAGTACTTCTTCTATTGTTATTCATGGGTTTGATAATGTTGTGCGACAAGCCCTAGGCACAATAGTATTTCCTTTGAGGTTAGGACCCATTACCATACCTATGCTTGTATATGTTATGTCAAAGAAGTTACCATACAACCTTCTTCTTGGCAGACCATGGATTCACACTATGGGTGTAGTCCCATCTACCTTGTATAAATCTATTAAGTTTATTTGCAATAATAAAGTAGTCATAGTAAAGGCTGACCCTGATGCTATGCACTTATGTGAAATGGCAGCTGCTGGTCAAGCTTCAATTATGCCTACTCTTATTCCTTCAATGTCTTCCAGTGTGTCAATGTTTACTCTAGCAATAGCTACTACAAAGGATACTCTCTAGATAAATGTCCCTGAGGAATACCCTTCTAAAGCAAGAAATCCTAAGCCTACCTCTTCCCAAAGGAATGCATGTCTTGGTGATGATTGGGGTCCCTTAGAATTTACAAATTCCTTCATTCAGGAATATAAAGTCAAACCAATCCACTTAGACCTTTCGATAACATCATCCACACCCACTATCAAAGATGATTATTCCTTTGTATCATAGGGTAGTGTGAGCATAAATTGTAATGTCCTTAGTGTTGATCCTCCTTCTAAGGAAGAGGATTACACCTTTTCTAAAGCGGATAGTATTGGTAGTATCATTAATAAGGATGATGGTGATCCCATGGAGGAGTTTGATCCCCCTTCTTGGGACAATGCTCTTTATGAGGATCCTCCTTCTCAAGATTTGAAAACACATTATGGCCCTAACTTTAAGATTGTCTCTAAATATGGCTATTAGCATAAAGGTTGTGGGTGTAATGAACAAGGCATTTAGGTCCCTATAGAATTCACACCTCGCAGGCATAATTTGGGACTTGGTTGCTCGAAGGAAAAATCTAAATGGAAGCCATGGTTAAGTAACATGAATTCTTCTCAACCTCATTCTATTGAAAAGATTATTCATCCATTTTCTTCTATCTTTGTGCCTTCTTCTTGTTCTTGTGAGAAGTCAAGCCTTTCTCCATAAGAGAAAAGCTTGCTTCCTATTCCTCATCCTTTATCTGAGCAAGAGTGTATTTTGTTCTGGCTTCTAAAAGCCTGCTTGATCACTCTTCCTTCTCCTACACATAATTTTTTTTAATAAACATGATAAAGGAAAACATTCTTTCTGTGCATACCATCGAGTGCCTGGCCATTCCACTAGTGAATGAAAGGCCTTGAAGGATAAAATACAACTTCGTGATTTAGGTGCCATCAAACTCCCATTTGATTGATGCACCTGTCTCTTCTTCAGATGACAAGTGATATCTAGGTTTACCTCTATCTTAAGTATATTTGCATGGTTCTCCTCCCTTGTATGTTGGGGGTAGTGATAACTTGTTCCAAAGATGTGTGTCCTTCTTAAGGACCCCTCTCTCTTCACTATGCCTTTCAAAGTGAAGCATCCCTTGAGTGGACTCCCTCTTTCTTTTGAAGGGTTCTTGAGGGATCCCCTTTGAAAGTCTTTACCTCAAATGAATTCTTTGCATCCAGCTTGGGGGAAGCTTGACTAGACCTCACTTTTCAAATGGTGTGTCCCTTGAGTGGACCCCTCTTTTTTCACGATGGGTTTCTAAGGGACCCTTTTGAAATTTTCCCAAATTATCGATGGTTTGTGTGATTATTCGCTTACTCACCTACATGTCTGCTTCTTGACATGTTCTATCTACAAGTAGATGTGTCACTACTTTTTGACTCTATGGAGTCCACTTCCTTTGGTTTCCTCCATGTGAGATATCTCGGGGGATTCCTCCCTATAGGTCTGAGAGCCTATAGGTGCTTCCTTTGAGCTTCCTCCATGCGAGAGATCTTGGGGGTGGCTCCCTTGCAGGTCTATGGGTCAGTAGGGTGCTTTCTTGGGGTTTCCTTCATGTGAGAGTTCTTGAAGGATACCTTCCTTGCAAGTCTACAGGTCTATAAGGCACTTTCTTGGCTTCTTCCATGTGAGAAATCATGGGGGATGCCTCCTTAAAGGTCTGTAGGCCTATGAGGTGCTTACACTTTTACTTGGTGATACAGGTTCTCCTCAAGTTGGGTTTTCTTTTATCACCTCTTTTGTGATATGGGTTTTCCTCCTGGAGTGGGGATTTATTTTATCACTTATACTTTGTGGTGCGGGTTCTACTCCTAAGGAGGTTTTGCTTTCACCATGTGCTTTGTTCATTTTTATCTATCTCTTCTCTCTTGTCTATACCAGATCAAAGATTTGCATCTTCTTCATCCTAAGTATATGCTCTTTCTCTCTTCATCTTAAAATTGTCTTATGTGTTGGGGATGATGCACAGTACAGAGAAAACCTTTTACATCAAGGTCTCTTTACTTTGATGACTCGAATCCTTTGGCTTTTTATGTTCTAACATTTTTTTTATGGTGCAAGTTTATCTTGTCTAATGTATTGGTTTTGTAGATCATCATCGTAAGGGCAAGATTCCATGGTTCAAAGGATTATTTGCTTCCTCTACAGTATCCTTTTGGCATATGATGTTATTTATGTTTAGAAGATTTCCTTTATCGTGCATATTAATGTAAATTCATATGCCCGCTAAAGTGGGGGCAAAATGTATCAGAGTAAAATTCCACCCTTGCAATTTCACTTACATTCTCGAATCTTCTTTAGTTTCCACTCCCTTAGCATCTTGAGTAGGTTCATTTTAGCCCCTACATCAGCCTTTCTCCCTCTTAGGATGCTCTAGCACCCCTTTTTAGCAGCTACCCTTCACATCAGCTTTACCTTGAACTATGTGCTTTCCCATTCACGTCATTATATAGTGTGACATGTCTAGACACTAGTGCAATGTGGACATCTAAGTGCCACACTAGTGTCTTGCGACGTGTCAACTCTTAGATGACCATTTTTTAGCATATTTTCCACTTGTCAGCTAAGTTTTTCAATGGAAACAACTTGAGATTCTTTGTAACTACCTGATAAACTATTTTTCTTCCTTTTTAATCCATTCTTTCCATCCATTTGCATCTCTAATTCCTTCCAAGTCCTACTAGCACTTTTCTAGCTTCACTTCATCACTTGCTTACACAACTTCATACAACTTGTTGTAGCAGCTCCAAGCTCTCTCAAGCTCTCTTACCAACACTTTTGTAGCCTTCTTGGCTCTTGAAACTCCATTTCATGCTTGCGAGAATCTTGGGATTTCATATCCCCTACTATTTGCATACTTACTTGGCCATATGGGTTCTCCTCCTCAAGCAGCGTTTGTTTTCATCACCTCTTTTGTGATACAGGTTTTCCTCCTCGAGCAGGGTTTGCTTTTATCATACACTTATTTGGTGGTGTGGGTTCTACTCCTAAGCAAGTTTTACTTTCACCACATGCTTTTTTCATCACACTCTTTCCCTCTATTTTCTTAGCTGTCTATGGAGGTGGGAACACCAAAATAGGGGTTTTATTGAGGCAAACCCCTATACAACTCCAACATTCTCTCTAGGTATCATGCTTGCAAGTTTTGAAGACATATTTTTCATAGAGGATTCATCACTCATGTGGTTGTAAGTATTTATTTCCTTTCTTCTCCTTATCTTTATCATTTTCTACTTCTCTTCATTTCATTTCTATCACTTTCTGTTACTTTATCATGTTCTATCATTTTCCTACATTCTATAAATTCTTAACAATCAAAGTATAAGCAGTTATTTAGGAATTTTTTGTGATAAATTCACTATTTGGTCAGTACAAGATGCCAGTACGCCTCTAGCACACCAGTGTGCCATGTTGTCATCCATAGTTTGTGCTATCATTGTAGAACCCCAATCCAAATACCTGCAACACACAATAAACAAACACATTAAGATATCATATGCAAGTCAGAACAAGGATTCCCTATGAAATCCATTAGCTAAGCTTAAAATAGGAAATAAAGCAAGAATGAAATGAAAGAACAAGAAAGTAAGTTAAATCCTATTGAAGACAATGCAAACTATTGATCCCATGGGGGAATTGGTGCCAATTTGATGTGAAAATTGGCCCTTTCCCAACTCCAATGCTAGCTTTGATGATGTGATGAAGAATGTGATCCACTTTAATGAAGAGTGATAGGTGCTTCAAGACAAAAATCTGCATAACCTAGGTACAAATTCAAAAATATGGATGAAGATTGTTAAATATTTGAGCATAGTAAGTTTACTCAAATTGTGGATGATAGAATGGGGAGATTAGCCTCTTATTTATAGGATGTGAAGATGGAAGAATGTCCAAAATGGAGCAATGTGGGAATAAGAATTATCCAATGGCAAAGTACCACTTGTCAATATGTGAATGGATGGAGGATGTGCAAGTTTTGAAGAATGTGTCAATAAATGCATATATTTGAATTTTGAAATTGTTAAAATGACATGTAAGAGGGAAATAAGGTGCATTGAATGCCACTTGGCTCAAGGCAAAAGGAGCTTGTAAGTGGATTAAATGCCTTGTTGGAAGGACAAAGTCTACTTGGATTTTGAATTCAAATTTGAGGAATATTCCTTAAAAGATGCCTTGTTGAAGAAAATAGAGATTTAATAAATCAAATAACTCTATTTTCATGTGCAAGTGGTAAAAGATGGAGGATGGGACATGAGAAGAGATTAAATTAATCAAGGTTAATTAATTTAATGAAGGGATTAAATGATGTGACCTATTTGACTTAAATTTGTGGATTTATTTAAATCAAATATGAGAAGAATGTGATAAAAGGATTAATTAAATAATGGCATTTGATTTATTTAATTAAAAGAGGTGATGTTAGATTAAACTAAATAAGGTTTTAATTTATTTAATTTAATAGATAGAGTTTAGATATTTAATCAAATAAAATTAATTATTTAATTAAATAGGATAATTAGATCAGAATGGTTAATTTAATTATCGAGAAAGGATGACTTAATTAGATAACTAATTTATTTAATTAAGAGAGGAATATTTATGACCTTAATCAAATAAAGGAATTTGATTAAATGGTTAGACTGAAGGATGATTCAGGATGAAATGATGTTAGTGGTCAAGATCAGATGTCTAATGTCAATCAGTACATTTTACGTGTCTACAGTCATCCTTTTCTCAAGAGCTTGATAGTATGTCCAAAGAATATCCATGGCCTGCTCTTTCAAATTCTAAAATGGGGGTTTGACTAAGGGAAACCCCTATACAACCCCAACATTATCTCTAGGTATCATGCTTGCAGGTTTTGAAGATATTCATTTCATGGAGGCTTCATCACTCACGTGGTTGTAAGTATTTATTTCCTTTCTTCTCCTTATCTTTATCATTTTCTACTTTTCATTTCATTTCTATCACTTTTTGTTACTTTATCATAATCTGTCCTTTTCCTACATTCTGTAAATTCTTAACAATCAAAGTAGAAGCAGTCATTTATGCATTTTCTGTGATAAACTCACTATTTGGTCTATATGAGATGCTAGTGCACCTCTAGGACGCCAGTGTGCCACACTGTCATCCGTATTCTACATTGTTATCCTTTGGCCAAGAGCTTTATAGTTTTTCTAGAGAATCTTTGTGGCCTGCTCTTTTAGATTGTCATGTCCCTGTTTTTGATGAGCATCAGTGTTCGTAAGTTTAGCCTATCAGGAGACCCTCGTAGGCTGATAGAGAGGTTAGAGGGTCGTTTGGGAGCTTGGTTCAGCTTCAGACAGGCAGTGTTGACCAATTGGCTTTTGTTTGGGCTCGATCAGAGACTTCTTGCAGAGTTGCTATTTTTAGCAGTTCCTGGCAGGCAGCGTGGGACCCCTGCTATTTTTAGCAGTATGAGATTGGCAATATTCAGAATCACTTCAGAGTTTGTCAGCTTCAGACGAAATAGTAATCAGATGATTAATGAGGAAGATATAAATATTTAATTATATTGATTAAATATTAATTATTTAATGTTTATAATATAAAGTTATAATTTAAAATTATAACTTAAGTGATTTCTCATTGAGGGGTGCGCCATCATTGAAGGGGGCCAAAATTGACATTTGATTTAAATTTAAATATTCAGCTGAGACTATGGAGAAATTGAAAGATTAAAATATGAATATTTTATTAAAACCCTATTCTTAAGGAAATCGCACTTTTCAGCATAAGAGTGGATTTGCCTTGGGTTTTGAGCCATTATGCATATTTTGACTTGTTGAAGATTGATTAGTTTTGTCTAAGAATGGAGACCTTAGGGTTTGTGTTCAAAATTCATTGGAGAACGAGCCATCTCCATCGAAGCAGTTCAGAGGGTGTGAAATAACACCTGATTTATTACAGTTGAGAGATTTCTTCATTCTGGAGAAATCACAGAACTTCAAAGATATTTTTACATTCAGGGTTTACAGAGAAGTCTTGGTCCAGAAGTCATCCATCAATCAGGGTGCACCTTATTCAGAGGTCTAGACATTGATTACAAGGAAGCTGTACAAACATTAAATGCTGTTTTTGATCTGGCCGTACATTTTGTACCAGGCCGTACCATCTTTGGGAAAGGTGTATTCATCCAAAGGAAGCAGTGTTTCATCATAGTCTTCATCTGGGAGCACATTGGAAATCTTGGCGCCTATTCCTTGATATTCTAGAGGCATAAAAGGGAGTCGTACTGATTTGCAGATGTTGCTGCTGTCAAGCCGTACCTGTACAGCGGGGCCGTACCATCTCATTGGGTCGTACTTCTTCTCTTCTTAGAAACGCCTTCACTGTTGGCATTGGGACACTTTACCATAAGGTGCAAATACCTGAGGAACCATTCACCAGCATTAAGAGGAAGGAGTAAGCAAGATTTATTGGGAGGCGTGCATAGTCTTCATCATTTTGGCGTCTCAACCAGCAGACCAGGTTTTCAATAAAAAATCATTATTTTATTGTTGCATGTCAATAGATATTTATTGTATCTGTTTCAAAGGTTTAAATCTTGACCAAGTATCTGTATTGGCAAGAAATTATTGCATTTCCGGAGCTGTATGAATTTCTATAGATTTAATATTATTTATCTTGCAAAAATCGCAATTTCTTGATCACATGCAAAAAACCCAAAATTCACCAAAACAGTCAAAAAATGAAAAAACTACAAAAAAGACAAACATTCAGTCAGATTCAGTAAAATGGGGAAACTGGGGTTTCTACAGTGGTATCAGAGCTAAATCCTGCCATCCTGAGGGTTTAGCCATCTTCTGCAGCCATAACAGTTTGGGTCTTATCAGGTATTATTCATTCAGGTGAGCTTGGGTTGACAGGCAACAAGGTTCGATCTGGCAGCCGGGAAACATGGCTGACAGAACTGACAGGAATTATAGGACTGATAGAACAGATAATGTTAGAACAGAGTTTATTCATAGTAGTAGAGGTCAGGGCCATGCAGAGGTCTTGCATGCACTCAGAGATCTTCGTGCAGGTCAACGGCAGTCAAATGGTGTATTACAACAGTTGGCAGTTGCACTTCAGAGACTGGATACTTCGAGGAGACCGTCACCACATCGTGACGATGACAGGAGTGTTGCAGGTTCACGGAGAGCTCCTAGGACAATGTCACAGATAGCAGATAGGCCTACTAGGCCCACTTTCACGAGATAGGAGCCCGATGAGGTTTTAGCAGGTGAAAAACATGAGGGTTTGTACACTGGTACATTTAGGACAGCGAACGACGAGTGGCAGTTAGCACCACCTGAGATCCGCGGAAGGATCGTGATTGATAGAACACCACAAAACACAGAAAGAGAAGTGATTAGCATGTTCCAGGAGTATAGCATTCTACCTCAAAAGATTAAAGAAAAACTTCCTTTCATGAGTTACGTGGATGTGCACCCAAGTCTTTGCCATAAGATTGAGTTTGCAAAATAGAAATATCTCACTATAGCTCGTGAGTTGATTACACCTGGGAGGGATAGAGATTTGGTATCTTCAGACTCCTATAAAGAATGCAGAAATTTATATGATGAGTTTGATAGAAGTGCTAATGTAATTAATGAACACACTAGCACAGCCTTGGGTAATGATTTACCTACATCGTCCTTGCAAGAGGTGGCCCAAGAAATTTCTACCATGGAGGCTACTTCTAATTTTTATGACAGCGTTGTTAAAACTTCGTGTGAGCATGAGATAGTAGCTGTTTCACAGATGCAAAGTAACCCTATTGAGTTGTCACGTGAAGAGACTCAAGAGTTGGGTACTACAGATGCAGTTGGTGTTGATAATTTATATCATGGTAAGTCTGATTTTCTGGACCAGACCTTTGAGAACCAGCTAGAGGATTCATATGTTGATATGGAATCCCAGGATCATGCGTTGGATGGGCATGCAGTCAATGTTGGGGTAGAAATGTGTGAAGATACTGTCATACCAGCAACTTCTACCATACGAGTTGAGCCATCCTTTGAGGTACAGAATAGTAGAACCTTAGATGCTGAGGTGTGCATGGATGAAAGCACACATGATGTTGCTTATCAGGAGGTGAGTGATGACAGATCAGCATCATATCATAGTGCTTATTGTGAACCAAAAATCTTGTATGGGGGTCGTAAGCTTCAGAGTCTGCATCATTTGGTTGGGAAAATACAAGTGAATGATAATATGATTGCCATCGCCCTTGAGCATTTTGATGTTGCTCGTCAGATGTTGACTACCTACGGTTGGAGTCCGCCTTTGACAGATAAGCACAATGAGAGTGGTTTCTCCCTTGCAGTGATACATGCACTCTGAGAAGCAATTGGTACGATGAAACAAAACTACCTTAAATTGCTTGCGGACAGGGATTTTCTTCTCGAGTGGGATTGCATTTGTTATGATGCATTGCAGGGAAAGGGAGAACAGATTGTTGAGCTCACTCATGAGCTGGAGGTGACTAGGGACTCATTGCATAGCACCCAGCTAGCTCTTCGAGATTCATAGTTACAGATTGAGAGGTTTACCATGGCATTGAGTTTAGCACAATCTTCACCACCTTTGGATATAGTTCAGTCTTCCATGGCAGCAGTTGGTGAGGAGTATACACCCATGGTACATAGTAGTGAGGGAGATGTTGAGGATGAGGTTACATCCAGCATGGTCACAGGAGTAGTTGGTACAGATAGGATGAGTACACTAGATGAGAGTTTCAGTGAGCCACGCATTGCACCAGGTCCTCTCGACATTAGTTCTGTGATAGGTGATGCAGGGCAGTTCATTGATAGTTCCTGTGACATGGTTGTTGATACACTGGAGAGTTGTGTGACAACCCTCGATACTTGTCCATCTTCACAGTAGATATTCAGAGTCTCATCCAGTTGGGAGATTGGTACTTGTGATGATTTGTTTCCCTCTCCTAGAAGCAAATCAATCTTCTCATCCGATGCAGTTGACTATGATCGGCAGTTGGTTGAGCCAAGTTAGGAGTACAATTCAATTTATTATTCCAGTGATTTAGAGATGGATGATTCAGATCAGGATGGAGTGATTGTGCAGTTTGTGAACAATCCATTATTTGAATTTGATGGTGGTTTGGTCTATGATAATCCACTCTTCGAGTTGGAGGCTGATCGTACTCTTGATGCTAGTTCTTGGTTGGGTGATAATCGTAGTGTTTGGGATTGTTCCAGTGCATCACAATTCCAAACAAGACTCACAGAGGAGTTTAATGAGGTGTACACGGTGAGGAGTGCTTATAGTTTTTCCTTTGATCCACTTGTACATCATTTGTATTCGATGCACCATACTTGTGCACAGGGTGATTCTCTCGGTACAGTCGAGGGGAGTAATTCATTATTGTGCGCAGAGTTACCATCTTCACAACATGGGGTTGGCGGCTGCAAGTACTTGACTCAATTGTCTGTGGGTAATTACTTGCAGGGATAGCAGTCCATTTTACATCATGCCGATATGTATTTGACAGGGCTTGATACTTCTATGTTGCAGATTTTTCATACAGGTACATGGTTGCAGGGCGACTATGGTATTAGTTGGCATGATGGCGTGGACAATTATCACACCCATGAGGGTTTAGCAGAGGACAGGGAGAGATTCAGGGCAGTAGATGTTTCTAGAAGTTTTTATCTCTGCTTGACAGATGGATGTGGATTCATATTGTATTGGGATCCCGGTGGCGACAGCTTTGGCACCGACTATTGGGTGGGTCCCATTGGGTTACTTCACTATTTTCAGCATGGTGAAGTTGGAGGCAGTAGAGTGCAGTGGCAGCCTAAGGAGGACCGTCACGACAGATTTTCACTCTGGGTTTGGGATCCAGGCATTGCTTGCGCAGTTGAGTTTTTGTTGATGCTACAGGAGACAGTTCGAGATGTGTGGGACATTTCACAGTTTTTCTTTTGGGTCTCTTGAGGATTGGAGTTTCTTTGCAGTAAAGATTGCTTGGGGTCAAGCAATTTCAGGGAGGGCGGACGGTCATGTCCCCATTTTTGATGAGCATCAGTGTTTGTAAGTTTAGCCTATCAGGAGACCCTCGTAGGCTGATAGAGTGGTTAGAGGGTCGTTTGGGAGCTTGGTTCAGCTTCAGACAGGCAGTGTTGATCAATTGGCTTTCGTTTGGGCTCGATCAGAGACTTCTTGCAGAGTTGCTATTTTTAGCAGTTCCTGGCAGGCAGCGTGGGACCCTTGCTATTTTTAGCAGTATGAGATTGGCAGTATTTGGAATCACTTCAGAGTTTGTCAGCTTCAGATGAAATAGTAATCAGATGATTAATGAGGAAGATATTAATATTTAATTATATTGATTAAATATTAATTATTTAATGTTTATAATATAAAGTTATAATTTAAAATTATAACTTAAGTGATTTCTCATTGAGGGGTGCGCCATCATTGAAGGGGTCCAAAATTGACATTTGATTTAAATTTAAATATTCAGCTGAGACTATGGAGAAATTGAAAGATTAAAATATGAATATTTTATTAAAACCCTATTCTTAAGGAAATCACACTTTTCAGCATAAGAGTGGATTTGCCTTGGGTTTTGAGCCATTATGCATATTTTGACTTGTTGAAGATTGATTATTTTTGTCTGAGAATGGAGACCTTAGGGTTTGTGTTTGAAATTCATTGGAGAACGAGCCATCTCCATCGAAGCAGTTCAGAGGGTGTGAAATAACACCTGATTTATTGCAGTTGAGAGATTTCTTCATTCTGGAGAAATCACAGAACTTCAAAGATATTTTTACATTCAAGGTTTACAGAGAAGTCTTGGTCCAGAAGTCATCCATCAATCAGGGCACACCTTATTCAGAGGTCCAGACATTGATTACAAGGAAGCCGTACAAACATTAAATGATATTTCTGATCTGGCCGTACATTTTGTACCAGGCCGTACCATCTTTGGGAAAGGTGTATTCATCCAAAGGAAGAAGTGTTTCATCATAGTCTTCATCTGGGAGCACATTGGAAATCTTGGCACCTATTCCTTGATATTCTAGAGGCATAAAAGGGAGTCGTACTGATTTGCAGATGTTGCTGCTGTCAAGCCGTACCTGTATAGCAGGGCCGTACCATCTCATTGGGTCGTACTTCTTCTCTTCTTAGAAACGCCTTCACTGTTGGCATTGGGACACTTTACCATAAGGCACAAATACCTGAGGAACCATTCGCCAGCATCCAGAGGAAGGAGTAAGCAAGATTTATTGGGAGGCGTGCATAGTCTTCATCATTTTGGCGTCTCAACTAGCAGACTAGGTTTTCAATAAAAAATCATTATTTTATTGTTGCATGTCAATAGATATTTATTGTATCTATTTCAAAGGTTTAAATCTTGATCAGGTATCCGTATTGGCAAGAAATTATTGCATTTCTGAAGTTGTATGAATTTCTATAGATTTAATATTATTTATCTTACAAAAATTGCAATTTCTTGATCACATGCAAAAAACCCAAAATTCACCAAAACAGTCAAAAAACGAAAAAACTACAGAAAAGACAAACATTCAATCAGATTCAGGAAAACGGGGAAACTAGGGTTTCTACATAGATTCTAAAACTTTTGCATTGTTCCATTGAGGTAGTTTAGGACAGCTCACCCCATGAGGCTCTTTGAGTGAAGAGAACTCGTGAGTAGCAAATCCCCCTATATTACAACTTGAATGGAAGACATCACCTCAAATGACATCAACAAAACTTCCTAAAACTAATTTCTTCCTCTTTTCTCACCACCATACCACTACTCTTCTAAGATCTTCCAAAAACTACTACAACCTTCAACAAACTTCCTTTGAAAATGTGCACGGGACCATCATTTAGGGAAAATGAAAACTATAGTGTTAGCATCCCTCATTATACCTTTGTTTTTGCAAAACAAAAAATCAATTATCATTGTGTCAGTATTAGACATTATTTGTATGACCACATTAAACCTCATAATTCTCAATGATATATGTCAATCTACTAAAACATGTGCTAAGTGAAGACCAAGACACATGTGTCGATCTAGCAATAACCAAGTGATGAGTATAGATCAAAACCAACCATTTCCAAGGACCAATGTATCATATAAATCTCAAATGTATCAAGTACAAAAAAAAACTCATGCATATCAAATATTGTTTTCTCAATAAAAATTGTTGTCCCAATGACTTTTCAATGTCAAAGTCACCCATAAACGTAGAAATATATTCTGCCTTTGTAACAAAAGAACATTTCCATCCCAATGACATTCAACACCAATCAAATAGCACTAAACCTTCAATGAATTCCACAAATGTATGTCAAACTTGTATATATATACCAATGTGTATCACCTCAATATGTGCCAAGTTGAACATTCATAATGACATCAATGCCAAACCAATGTCAAAGGGGAAACAAACTTCCCCTTTGGAATTGATGTCAAATCCTGCCAAAGAACCTAATAGAACATCAAATCCCACCAAAATGAATTGAATGATATGTGAAAAATGAATATCATGAACCTATGTGCCAAAATGAATTGAAAATCTTGATATGTGGAAAATGAATATCATGAACCTATGTGCCAAAATGTATGGTATAAATATGAATGCTAACACATAATCTTTCTCCCCCTTTTGACAACAATGCTAAAGGTCAAAGGGGTGGTAAACCAACAACTACCTATCCAAGAATTGCAAACTACTATCATAGTGAAACAAACACTATTAGATCTATATAAAGAAACCTGAAAAATCAAGTATTTCATAGTAAAGGACATGAATTCCATAGCATGAAAAATGATCATAGGTGCCAACCACTGAAAACGTACATAATCAGGAATGAATAAGATGCATGAAAAAATCCCCCTAACAAGAAGAACTCATAGTTGAATGCATAAAGATAGGTCACAAAGATAAATGACTAACTAGAAAAAGAATACCAAGAAAATCTTGTCATCAAATCACTCTTAAGGTTCTACCAAGTCATGTTTCACCATGGGAAAAGCATATTGTCTATTCATTGCACCTGTCCAAGTGTTTACACCACTGTCAACCATTGACCACCTTGAAACACTTCTTAAGAGACTAAAAAAATTGATTCAAAGACTACACCATTAACCATATGAAAAGTTGTAGTCTTTATCCTACACACTATCACAAGTTAAGAGAGTGCATTATATTCATTGCTCCACTATCCAAAAAATAATAATCCTTCACTTTCCACTCTAGTAGATTGACCACTTCAAAGCACTACAAAACTCAATTTCAAGCAAATCAAATGTGATCAAAATAGAAGTTCACTGTCTATGCAAGTTCAAGATCCAAGTTAAGTGCAAGTTTACTATCCATTCAAGCATTTTTCACTATCATTTTCCTATCATCTAGAAGTCAAATTCATAAGCATCTAGAGGTTTACGATAGATTTAATACATGACATATAAGATCCCTCACAATATTGCATTACAATTTCATCGGTATGCATTCTAACCCAATACTACTTATCAAATCCTTATACATAACATATCCACCTATAATCCCATTCAAGCATTTTAATTAATTCTTTGAATTAAAGCTAAAATAGAATCATACACACCACAATAGTGAGATGGATAAAACAACCCTTAGTTATTTCATTCAAAGTTTAGATATGCATGTACAATGGAGAGACATGAACTTGAATTTATCATTTCAACTCAAATTCTAGTACTGTCATATAAAATTAAATCCCCATGAACTCAAAACCTCTCACAGAATGACTCGAAACCTAAATTGCATTTCTCTAAAAACCATCATAATTACAATTTTCTTTGCAACTTCACCTAGACTCGACCAAAAATTATCTAACTTGCTAACCCATACTTCTGGCCTTGAAATCCTTCTTATAGAGAATGAAGGAGAAAACAAGCATCAAGCCAGAAAATACACATGTCACTAGCCAATTGGAGCACCTAGTGATATTCCAAAATTTTTTACAACCACCACCTTGGAGAATATTCTTGTTCATCATATTAGCTGAGGAACGTTGATGCAACAAAAACCACAAGAAACCTGTGCCAAGAATTCCATCAACACAAAACTGGAACCGTTGCAACCACAACATCTAATTTTCCACCTATTAGTAGTCCACTCTTTTTACTCTTCCTTAGTCAAATATTTAGTTACCCATTTCTAGTATTCTTCATTAGTCGGCCACTCAAAATTAATTACCTCATCCACCTTGGCATTATAAGGTGTGTATTTTATCGCTACCTAATTTGCATCCCTTTCAAAAGAATCCAAAAATGAGCTGGTACTAATGATTTTATCCATACAGCTCACCAACAAATCATATTATGAGTCATCACAAATTGAATTAATTTGATCATTGATGACCTCACTTGCTTGATCCTACCATTGTTGGAGTGACCTGATTTTTCCCTGCTCATCAATTATACTAGGTAACAATGTGTTACCCCAATCATTGAAATTATTCACCAACTCCCTAATCTTCCTACTCAAGTCATCTAGTAAGGTCTGAAAACCTTGCAATGATTTTACTATCACATGAGAAGGCTATAATGATTGGGGTCTATTATTTATATCAAACCTTGAGGCCTTATACACGATATCCAGATCATTGGCCCTAGGGATCCAATTTTCAATTATTGGTATCACTACCTCATGATCCCTATCAATATTCTTAATTGCATCTAATAGAAAGGAATATAAAAAATGTAGAGATAGTAATTTACTATCATCCCTCTCATTTAAATTCCTTAAAATAGTAGTAACAATCTTTTTTTCTTTAAAAGAGATCCCTCTTCATTTACCTTTAATGATTCCTGCAATTCATCATTTTTTTACAAGAGCTGCTTCTTTGTAGGATTAATAGAGCATTCTATTTCTTCTTCAATTTCCTCTAAAGAAGGGGTGAGGGTAGGATTTTGACCAGGAGATCCTGGTGTGGAAACAATTGGAGAAGCAGGAGGCACTGACCCTACTATGGGAGGTAATGTATTGGTTCTTGGAGCACTTGATGTCTCCCCAATCTATCTATACTTGAACCTTTCCACCTCAGTTTGCAACTCAACATTCTTCTACTGCATCTTGCTATATTCCTCAATCAAGAGGTTATACTTTTCCATTAGGCTCTTCTTTTCAGCTTCTTCTCTTTTAACAGTCTTTTGGGACAATTTGGCCACATTCATAGTTAAATTAGTGGCCTCGGTAGTTGAGGTCTCTGAAGCTATCTTTATTATTAATCCTCCTATGAAATTTGGATTAATATCATAAACATCTAATTTTCTTCCTTGTGGGGCCAATGCCCAGATTGCCAAAGTTTCATATTCTTCACTGAAGGAAAAATTTTGTAATGTTGCCTTGACTTCTTCTTCAGAGTCTTGAAAGGGATTCTTGGACTACATAATAGCATTAAAGGATACTACATCTACAATGTCCCATTCAAGTAGAATCAATACTCCAGCTTGACTCACCAGTTTTCTTCCCTCTTCAAGAGTGATGTTCTTAAATTTTTCCATCAATTCAACTTTTACTTCCTCATCATTCTCCTGGTCTGATCTATCAGGCCTTAGTTCTCTTCTCTGCCTACATTTATCTTGATATTCTTCAAACTTCATCCTCCATACCAATTGCAAGAATATAGGAGATTTTACAAATGTATTGTCATCTAGAAACTCCTTGCATGCTTCCATTCTTGCATCTTGTACACTTTTTCCTTTCATATCTAAATCAGATAAAACCAATTAACCTGGTCTAGGAGGGGAAGGCATACCAATTTGCATGTCTTGATCAGTAACAATGATTTCATCCATCAGATTTTCCTGTGGTTGATCAATTCTTTTCCTTTTAGGACTTGGCTCAGATGGTGGTGATTGGGGAATATCTTCTGGTGATGATTCTAAATCAATAATTTTGATGGCCCTAGGTACTTTGAATTTTGGACCTGGTTGTGGAGGCACCTTCATAATTTTCTTTCCTTTTCTGTCCACTTCTTCCTCATCATTGTTGCTATCCTTTTTCCTCCTATAAATGGGCCACCTTTTTGTAGGCTGATATGTTGGCCTTGTTTCAATTGGTCTGGCTCTTTGTTCTTGTACACCTAGACTCAATTCTAAATTTACCTTTTTTGTTCTCAAAGTGCCCATAATCTCTTTAAAGTTCTCCATCAGAAAATTAATTTTCTTATGGTGGGGACTAAACTCCAATTGTGGATCATATTTCAGATCTATTTTGTGCACAACATCTAGTAGCTTACTATAATCTATCCATTTATCCTTGTTCAAATCCTATCTATTCCAATCAAATTAATTTCTAATCAGGTTCTTAGGAAAGTTGAAATCATATAAAAACTTTCCATCTTTTATTCTTTGTCTGAAAAGAGCAAAGAAACCCTTAGGATCATATTGCCACTTTGGACCACATCTCAAATGGTAATCATCAAAAAATTTACCAAAATTCTTCCAGCCTCCCTTTGAAAATGCAGAATCAGACACCACTTTGTAATCTAGGAAAAATTTTCCCTTACCCCTTCTAGTGAGGTTGTCCTCATGATTACAACCTATCTGCCACATAACTTCTGCAAACCCCACTCTTGGTGGCACATTGTATGGTAGTATATGAGGGGCTCCCTGAAAACCATATACTCTAAAGATAGTACTGACTGGGTATGGGATAATGTCACCCTAGTTATGGTAAACCTTCAATTCTGGCTTCCTCCCCTTTGGCTTGAAGAAATCATGTAATTCCTTTAGGATCCTAGGTACATTCACCATCAATCTAGCCCTTAATTTGGAAGAATTTTTTTTATCAAATTGTTCATAACTAGTCATTTCCTTATTACAAGATAAATCTATAGCCCATATCTGTACTGACAATCTTTATCCATCAACCGATTGCCTTAATTTCATCCTCTCAGAGAAGAAGTTAGTATTCTTAAACAAAAACATATGCATCAACATAGAATACCAAAATAATTGAGTGTCGGTATCATTTTTTGCAGCTTTGACATCCCTTCATGTATCCTCTCAGCCAAGAAAGAAGTGAAGTATGTTGTGCATGTTTTGCACACACGCCCCACCGTAGGCAGGGACCCCCTTTTTTTCGCTCCTGATAGGCTGCTTTGCTCTTGTCTTGTTTTGTGTGCCCCATTTCTAAGCCCAAATAGGTCATGTGCCTTCAAACGATCAAATTCCCCTACCCAAATTCACTTGCTTAGGATATTCAAATCCATGGAGAAATAAAGTCCCCCATCCCCTTTCTGCCTTTTGTCTTGCTTTGGCTGTTTTGGAAACATCCATGGACCCCTGTTGGTCCAGTTTCCACATTTTTGGCTTTGGGGACAACTTTCGGTGGATTTGAGATGTATTTGGGGTGTTTTAATGAACTGCCAAGGTTTCGTCAAAATTTGGTTGAGTTTCGATAGTTTCAGAACTTTCCCTCTAGAATTTCCTTCATCCTTGGCTGTTTGGAAACATCCATAGACCCCCGTCGCTCCTGTTTCCTCATTTTTGACTTTGGGGTCACCCTTTTTTAGATCTAGGATGTGTTTGAAGTATGTAAATGAACTGCCAAGGTTTCGTCAAAGTTTGGTTAAGTTTCGATGGTTTCGGAGCTTCACCTCTCCGTTGCCGTTTTGGAACATCTGACGGCTGTCTCCTTCCCAGCCTTTGGAGCCCAGCCCCTCTGTGGCCGTTTCTAGGGTTCCGCCTCTCCGTCACCATTTTGGATCATCCACCGGCCGCCTCCTTCCCGGCCTCCAGAGCCTGGCCCCTCTGTGGCCATTTCTAGGGTTCCGCCTCTCCATCGCCATTTTGGATCATTCGCCAGCTGCCTCATTCCAGGCCTCTGGAGCCCAGCCCCTCCATGCCTGTTTTCAGGGTTCCGCATCTCCGTCGCTGTTTTGGAACATCTGACGGCTGCCTCCTTCCCGGCCTCCAGAGCTCGGCCCCTCCATGGCCATTTTCGGGGTTTCGCCTCTCCATCGCCATTTTGGATCATCCGTCGGCCGCCTCCTTCCCGGCCTCCGGAGCCCGGCCCCTCCATTACCGTTTATGGGGTTTCACCTCTCTGTCGCCATTTTGGAACATCTGACAGCTGCCTCCTTCCTAGCCTCTGGAGCTCAGCCCTTCCGTGGCCGTTTCTAGGGTTCCACCTCTTCGTCGCCGTTTTGGAACATCCGACGGCTGCCTCCTTCCCCGCCTCCGGAGCTCAGCCCCTCCGTGGCCGTTTCTGAGGTTTCACCTCTCCATTGCCATTTTGGAACATCCGATGGCCACCTCCTTCCTGGCCTCTGGAGCCCGGCCCCTCCATGGCCATTTCCGGGGTTCCGCCTCTCTGTCGCCGTTTTGGATCATCCGGCGGCTGTTTCCTTCCCATCCTCTGGAGCTTGGCCCCTCTGTGGCCGTTTTCGGGGCTCCGCCTCTCTGTGGCCATTTTGGAACTTCTAGCGGCTAGCTCCCTTCCGGCCTCTAGAACCCGGGTCCTCCGTGGCCGTTTCCGGGAGTCCGTCCCTCTTTGGTTGTTTTGAACATTTGAGAGCCTTCCTTCTTCCTAGTTGTTTTGAACATTTGAGAGCCTGCCTCCTTTCTGGCTGTTTTGAACATCTGGGAGCTGGCTGTTTTGAACATCCAGGAGCCCACCTTCTTCCTGGCTGTTTTGGATTCCGTCCGCTGTCTGCCTTCTAGCTTTCTTCCATCATCTTTCCGCCCTCTGGCGCTCGCACCCTTGAAGCATGCATTAATGTTTATAGTCCAAATGAGCTTCAAATATGAATATCAAGATATTTTGATGATGCATGGATAGATCTAATAGGGAATTTGTAGGTCTGATTGACATTTTCCTTAACTCGTGTATAAATGCACTTACGACACTTCGTGTTTGCAGGAGTCAAGAAGCCTTCCGTAGGTCTATCAAAGAGGCCCATTGAGGGAGTTGTCCTTCCCCTTTGTCCAGATGATAATGATTTCTAAGGAGCTTTTTGCCTAGATCAAGGGCCACCAATCTATTGATGTCAATCGTCGATGGGCTCGTTTGATCAAAGGAAGAATGCTGCAAGCACATCAAGCAAAAGAAAACTTTTAGGCAGTCTTTGCTACAGTAAAAAGGGAAATCAGCTACAAGACAAAATTGCTACAGTGACTGTCACTAGATGACAAAATAGGGAAAAGACAAAGAATGTATTTTAAATTGTTGAATATTGTGGGGTAGGTGAAACCCTAATGTAATTGAATCTGGGCCACTCATTGTAATTGAATCCTAGTCATTCATTTGGGCTTTGAAAAATTATAAATAGGGACTTGCCCCTCATTTGTAAGGGTTGGAGAATTGATGTAAAGACATTCTGTAGTAATAGAAAACAACATTGCATGATTTATGGGTGTTCCTTTTTAGTTTTCTCTTTATGTATGCATGGTTCACCTTCCATGTTAGTTTTAGTGTTAGTTTCTTGAATGGGAGTGGTGATGGTATTTGCTGTTTTAGTATTTGATGGATTTCCAGCTCATGTTTTTTGTGGTTCATTGATGATGAGTCACTTTGCAAAGCTAGTCTGAGCTCATTACTTCATTGCTGCAACTTAGTTCAATTACATGTGCATGATGTGCATGTGCAATTTGAAAATCTACAGTCCTTAATAGATTGCAATGGTTTTGTGCAACTGTAGGTTTCTCTTGGCCAAGCAAAACCCAGTTTAGGAAGTATGTCTATTTTAGCAGCCACCATTGTTACTGTTCATTTGTAGCTTAGGATTAGAAAAGCTTTCTTAACCCCTCTTCTTTTGCTATTTTTTTTAATCCTTGGTTAGAGTAGGACCCAAAGCATCACCATGAAGCTAAATCAGATGAACTTGATGAGTTTTAACTTGCTGTTTTGAGTGGATAGCCACTGTTCATTCACTTTCAGTACTTTGAAACTACATTTGTAAACCCAACTTCCATGCTTTGTAACTCATCCGTAAGACCGCCTTGTGATTCCAACAAATCACATCAAACAACTGAGATATTTCAAGCACTGTCATGACCTTACATCTGAGAGACCTTGGGATAGTGTTCTGCAATCCGATCTTGGAAGACTGTCTTTCAAGAGAGGTAGTGCACTTACGCACTACCTGTGTTGAAAAGTGCATAAAAACACCATCAACAGAACTGGCGCTAGAAGGAGGGCTGACACGTTGGGAATGCAAAGTTGAAGGTCGGAAGTGATTCATTTTATGCCCTCCTCCTAACGCCATCAACAGAACTAGCGCTAGGAGGGCTTGACATATTGAGGCTACGAAGTTGGAAGTTGGGAAATACACTTTCAGGAAGAAATCTGAGATAGGAGATCTCTTTAATTCAAAAATCAAAAATTTTTGAAGGCAAACAAGAGCTGAGTCGAAATGGAGCAACATTTGCAAATCAACATCACTCGGCTACATGCAAATTTGAACAAGAGACTTAAGAAGCCATTGCAGCAATTCGCGTTGGTAGACAAATGTCGGATCCATTGCACTTGTAGGCATAGTGAATTGGGGTGTCTAACATTCTTGGACAGAATTGAGAGGGTCTTGCAGGGAGAAATTCCCTTTTGGAAAATATACCAGCCCTTGGCCCCCATAGACCCAGAGGAAGAATTGACAACCATGGCAGCCAAGGCATTTAAGCAGCTGATCCAGGAAAATTTGAGTAGCAAGGATGGACCAAGATTGGAGGAAATATTAATGTCTTGTTGGTGTAGATTTCACAATGCACCCCACTCCGAATTCACTTGCTCGTCATGTGACAACATCATTGCTCAAGCCAAGGGTTGTTCGAACAAGTTGGAGCAGCCAACTCTCAATGAGGAGAAGTTATCCAATGAGGCAGAAGAGTTGTCAACATCTGGAGGACAGCAAAATAAAGATGAACCAAGAAATTTGACACAAGTTGGTTGTGGGGCAACAAATATTGAAGTTGAAAACCAAGAGGAAGAGGCAGGTTTAACAAGGATAGCAAGGTACCTTGGTGAAAATCTGATTGAAATTAATTTAGAAGGCCTTCCCTCCACCAATCAATAGTAATCCTCCACTCTAGAAGAAGAGCAATTGGTAGGTGAAGATGAACCAATGAAGTCTGTAGCCGTACATGCTGGGACAACCAATGAAGATGCTGAAGATCAGGAAGAAGAGGAAGCTAAAAGCCTTGGGGTAGCAGAAGGAGATGGTCAAAGCATAAACAAAATTAGGTCAGAAGACCTCTCCATCTACAATGATAGCGATCGAGAATCTAAAAATGCAGATTTGGAAGAGTGGGAGCAACCACTCACTACAGCTGTTTACCATCATGCTTCTTTTTCAAGTGATGAGGAGGACCCAATCATGGATAGATATGACCAGCTCGTCACCAGGTTGGCAAAGGATTGGTCAGAGCTAAAATACCAAGTGGACTTGGAGGTGTTGTTGCTACTGAATTGGTGCATACTTCATAATTCATCACACTCTGAATTTGTATGTGAGCTATGCAAAGATGCCATCGAACAAGTTACAGGACACGTGGGGCAGCCAAGTACCCAACCTCCTCTACTTGCTGCCCATATTGAAGTACAAGACCAAGAGCCTGAACTGAGTGATGGCTCAGCTGAAAGTAAGCCTCAAGAGGATATTGGGGTAGTAATAGAAGGAAAACAATACAATCTTAGACTTTCAAGCGATGAAGTAGATCAAGCGGGAATGCTATCCACGAGTCATCAAGAATTTCCTCTCGAAGAGCATTTGCACACCATGAATGACAGGCTTTATGCTGAACCCTTGGAGGGAAATTGTACAGTAGACTTTGGTCCCCTTGATGAGGTGCCATCAATTGATGACTTCTTTCCATTAGGAGCTGCACTACGGAGGTATGCTCATGCCGAGGAAGAGCATATCCTAGAAAATGGTAGCGATGAATACATACTCCTTGAGCCCCCGAACGATGATGCACTAGAGTTTCCAGATTGGGAGAGGAGCTCCTTCTCCATTTACAGTGATAGTGAGCAAGAGGAAATGACTGAACGTCATGATGAGATTCATGAACAGCAAAAAGAAGAAGACAAAGGTGGAGGTGCTGAGATAGTTGCGAATAGAGATGAAGCACTCGACTGACTACAAGATGTAACTTGGAGTCCTTTCACCATGATCGTTGTTGATCCTCCTTCGTATTCAGATGGCTGCAATAGGATAGATTCACATATGTCATCTTCCCATGACATTGAACATCATGAAAATAAGGTTGGCACCTGGGAAAGGAGATGGGACAGCATGCTGCCCCTTGAAGACAACAATCAAGAAGAGGTTTTGGCAATGGAAACCCACGCAGATGAGGTGTACTTCCTCAAGGAACAACCAATGGAGGTTGTGGGTCCCATTGGTAGATTGAAAGAGCTGTTTGCTGCTCTGTCCTCCCAGCCTTATGCAAGCTTAAGGTCCATAGTGCTGCACCCTCCACCGCGCCTATCCGAGGCTGCCAATGCAACGATCAAGGATGTTATGCTCACTCTCGACTGTCCAACGCTGCCACCTCCGTGTGATGACATCCAGGTTTTATCCTTCCTTGCCCCTATTATTTCTCATAATTGCACTTATTATTTTGATTATGGGAACAAAGGAAAATAAACATGTTTATGGATTAACCATGGGTTCAATAAGCCTCCTCAATTGTTGATTTTTTGTGACGATGTGACTGAACTTGAGTGCTGCAACATTGAATTTCTTTTTTCAGAATATAAAGATAAATTTGCATGGTTAAGAACAATAACGATCACCTATTTGCTTGTGCATGCATTACAAAATCCAATGAATGTTAATGTTGGCTTGCCCTACCTAAACATAGTTCTTTGTAAATATCTTTGTACATAGCTCATTTTGAGTAGTATAGGTTTCCTATAAATACTTTGCTTTCCTGCTTTCCTTAGGTTAGTTGGTTTGTGTAGGTTGCTTGCTTCATTTGCTTTTTGTTTGCTTTTGCTTTGTTGCTACTTTGCTCGGGGTCCCTTTGCTTTTAGCTGGGTATATTTATGCGCACAACAACCATACTTATTGCCTGAGGTTGTTCTACGTATTTCTTTGTCAAACTCTAATCAAGTCTTCAGAGTGGATAGTGAAGGTCTTCTGTTAGTGTCAAGTGATCTGGGTGTTTAATTCAAAGAGGATAAGTTGTTGGTTTAGTCTGACTCTGACGTATTCTGAAATCTTATAGCTCTTACACATCTTAAGAATTCAACGATCACTATAGGGCCTTTTGTGAAGTCTAGTTAAGTGAAAAATCTAAAATTCTGCTCCAGTGCCACTGTGATTCTCAGCCCTAAGCGTGAACTTCAATGCTTGCGGGTTGAAATAAAAGAGATGAAAAGAGAAAATAAAGAAATAAAGAAAACATTGAAAATTAAAAGAAAGAGAAAATTCAACTTTTCAAGGGTATCTGAGCAACTCTACCGGGGCTATGGACGCCTAGCCGGCAGTAGAGCAATGTTCGGGAGAATCACAGCGATAACCTCGTCGGGGCTATGGATGCTTGACTGGCAGCGAGACAATGTCCTGGATGCTTTTGGAATTAGAATAAACTACGTAGCTTAACTTGACGGAGCTTGGGTTCCTGTAGCAACTAAATAATGGGAATTAATGCAATTGCACACACTTGGATTTTCAGTATACTGAAGGTTGGGTTGGCTAATGGTTTTGATCCTTTGGTTGGGCGTCTGATTTGTTTGCCCTAGCGTGAAGGTCGGAACCAGAGATTCTGGGTTCGTGATTCCAGTTTGTCATCAAAATGCTCAAGCATTTCCCCAGCGAGTCGCCATTTGTTGTGCATGTTTTGCACACACGCCCCACCGTAGGTAGGGACCCCCTTTTTTTTGCTCTTGACAGGCTGCTTTGCTCTTGTCTTGTTTTGCATGCCCCATTTCCAAGCCCAAATAGGTCATGTGCCTTCAAATGATCAAATTCCCCTACCCGAATTCACTTGCTTAGGGTATTCAAATCCATGGAGAAATAAAGTCCCACATCCCCTTTCTGCCTTTTATCTTGCTTTGACTATTTTAGAAACATCCGTGGACCCCTATCAGTCCAGTTTCCACATTTTTGGCTTTGGGGACAACTTTTGGTGGATTTGAGATGTATTTGGGGTGTTTCAATGAACTGCCAAAGTTTCATCAAAGTTTGGTTGAGTTTCAATGGTTTCAGAACTTTCCCTTCGGAATTCCCTTCCTCTTTGGCTATTTGGAAACATCCGTGGACCCCCGTCGCTCCCGTTTCCTCATTTTTGACTTTGGGGTCACCCTTTTTTGGATCTAAGATGCGTTTAAAGTACGTAAATGAACTGCCAAGGTTTCTTAAAAGTTTGGTTGAGTTTCGATGGTTTCGGAACTTTCCCTCCAGAATTCCCTTCCTCCTTGGCTATTTGGAAACATCCGTGGACCCCCGTCGCTCCCGTTTCCTCATTTTTGGATTTGGGGTCACCCTTTTTTGGATCTAGGATGTGTTTGCAGTACATAAATGAACTACCAAGGTTTCGTCAAAGTTTGGTTAAGTTTCGGTGGTTTCAGAGCTTCGCCTCTCCGTCACCATTTTGGAACATCTAACCACTGCCTCCTTCTCGGCCTCCAGAGCCCAGCCCCTCCATGGCCGTTTCTGGGGTTCTGTCTCTCCATCACCGTTTTGGATCATCCGTCGGCCGCCTCCTTCCCGACCTCTAGAGCCCAGCCCCTCTGTGGCCGTTTCCAGGGTTCTGTCTTTCCATCGATGTTTTAGAACATCCGATGGCTGCCTCCTTCTTGGCCCCTCCATGGCCGTTTCTAGGGTTCTGCCTCTCCGTCGCCATTTTGGATCATCTGCCGGCCGCCTCCTTCCCAGCCTCCAGAGCCCGGCCCCTCCATGGCCGTTTCTAGGGTTCCGCCTCTCCGTCGCCATTTTGGAACATTTGACGGCTGCCTCCTTCCTAGCCTCCGGAGCCCAGCCCCTTCGTGGCCATTTCTGGGGTTCCGCCTCTCTGTCGCCATTTTGGAACATCTGACGGCTGCCTCCTTCCCCGCCTCTGGAGCCCGGCCCCTCCGTGGCCATTTCCGGGGTTCTGCCTCTTTGTCACCATTTTGGAACATCCGACAGCTGCCTCCTTCCCGACCTCCGGAGCTCGGCCCCTCCGTGGCCGTTTCCAGGGTTCCGCCTCTCTGTCACTATTTTGGATCATCCGGCAGCTGCTTCCTTCCCATCTTTTAGAGCCCGGCCCCTCTGTGGCCGTTTCCGGGGCTCTGCCTCTCTGTGGCTATTTTGGAACTTCCGGCGGCCAACTCCCTTCCGACCTCTAGAACCCGGGTCCTCCGTGGCCGTTTCTGGGAGTCCGTCCCTCTTTGGTTGTTTTGAACATCCGAGAGCCTTCCTTCTTCCTAGCTGTTTTGAACATTTTGGAGTCTGCCTCCTTCCTGACTATTTTGAACATCCGGGAGCTCGCTTTCTTTTCGACTGTTTTGAACATCCGGGAGCCCGCCTTCTTCCCGGCTGTTTTGGCTTCTGTCCGCTGTCTGCCTTCTGGTTTTCTTCTGCCGTCTTTCCACCCTCTGGCCCTCACACCCTTGAAGCATGCATTAATTTTTATGGTCCAAATGAGCTCCAAATATGAATATCAAGATATTTTGATGATACATGGATAGATCTAATAGGGAATTTGTAGGTCTGATTGACATTTTCCTTAACTCGTGTATAAATGCACTTACGACACTTCGTGTTTGCAGGAGTCAAGAAGCCTTCCGTAGGTCTATCGAAGAGGCCTATTGAGGGAGTTGTCCTCCCCCTTTTTCTAGATAATAATGATTTCTAAGGAGCTTTCTACCCGGATCAGGGGCCACCAATCTATTGATGCCAATCGTCGATGGGCTCGTTTGATCAAAGGAAGAACGCTGCAAGCACATCAAGCAAAAGACAACTTTCAGGCAGTCTTTGCTACAGTAAAAAAGGAAATCAGCTACAAGACAAAATTGCTACAGTGATTGTCACTAGATGACAAAATAGGGAAAAGACAAGGAATGTATTTTAAATTGTTGAATATTGTGGGGTAGGTGAAACCCTAATATAATTGAATCTGGGCCACTCATTGTAATTGAATCCTAGCCATTCATTTGGGCTTTGGAAAACTATAAATAGGGGCTTACCCCTCATTTGTAAGGGTTGGAGAATTGATGTAAAGACATTTTGTAGTAATAGAAAACAACATTGCATGATTTATGGCTGTTCCTTTTGAGTTTGCTCTTTATGTATGCATGGTTCACCTTCCATGTTAGTTTTAGTGTTAGTTTCTTGAATGGGAGTGGTGATGGTATTTGCTGTTTTAGTATTTGATGGATTTCCAGCTCATGCTTTTTGTGGTTCATTGATGATGAGTCACTTTGCAAAGCTAGTCTGAGCTCATTACTTCATTGCTGCAACTTAGTTCAATTACATGTGCATGATGTGCATGTGCAATTTGAAAATCTACAGTCCTTAATAGATTGCAATGGTTTTGTGCAACTGTAGGTTTCTCTTGGCCAAGCAAAACCCAGTTTAGGAAGTCTGTCTACTTTAGCAGCCACCATTGTTACTGTTCATTCGTAGCTTAGGATTAGAATAGCTTTCTAAACCCCTCTCTTTTTGCTATTTTTTTAATCCTTAGAGTAGGACCCAAAGCATCACCATGAAGCTAAATCATATGAACTTGATGAGTTTCAGCTTGCTATTTTGAGTGGATAGCCACTGTTCATTCACTTTCAGCACTTTGAAATTGCATTTGCAAACCCAACTTCCATGCTTTGTAACTCATCCGTAAGACCGCCTTGTGATTCCAGCAAATCACATCAAACAACTGAGATATTCCAAGCACTATCATGACCTGACATCTGAGAGACCTTGGGATAGTGTTCTGCAATCCGATCGTGGAAGACTATCTTTCAAGAGAGGTAGTGCACCTACGCACTGCCTGTGTTGAAAAGTACATAAAAACACCATCAACAAAGTCATAGGTCACAAAGAAGTTAGGGTGTTGTATTTGCAACCCCATGAATATGTATGCAATGGGAATTACCGCACCAAGACTAAAACCCAAAATCTGACACAAAGAATAGAAAGTGACCAAGAAATGGTTTGCAAAACAATTTAATCTAAAAGGTTCTTGGTCATTGGGGCTGATATGAAAATTTGAACCTCTTTCCCTAGCCAAATGAGGTGGAAGCAACCTTGCTCTAAAAAGATATTTTAACTTTGTATACTCCTACTTCATTTCGTCAAGATTGATAGGAACCAAGTCTTCACTCAGTTCACTCAATTCAAAAATTTGTTGGACCTCTTCTCTATTAACCCTCAACAAAACCTTTCCATCATTATCCCTGATTATCCATGTGACAGGGTCATATCTTGCAGCAACTGCCCTAAGTAGGTCTACATCAAGGAATACATTTGGTACCACTAGCTTCCCCATATCATACATCCATCCATTTGAAAAAGGGTGAGGCAAATTCCTTTGTATGTACCACAATCTAAACATTTCCAAACCTGTGAGGGGAACCCTAGCATTGGTGATGTTGGAGCAATCGTATATTAACCCTTCCCCCAGGATTTTCCCTCGCATTAGAATCAATCCCTTCCTCCTATGAATCATTGACAAGGGAAATTGATCCAAGAAGTCATCATATAGGTTTCTTTTTAAATAATCAACTTGGCCAGAATACTACTTTGGTGGTGCCATCTCGGATAAACTAGGGCTTCTTTATAACATTACACTTCAAGTAGCTAGGACTAACCAAAGATTGGAAATTATAGGACAAAATACTACAATTTCTCACAATCTATAATTAAAATATAGCCCTAACACATTTATCAAAAAACTAGCTGACAAACAAAACTAATCCTTTCCCAAATTCAAGTGCAAAATGACTGGGAGGCATAGAAAATAAACTCATGGATTTGTTCATAGAAATCCCAAATTCTGGCTGTAGAAACACACAATTCCACCTCCGGCTCTGAAATTGCTCGATAAAATAGTTGAATGCTTTATGATACAAACAAAGCAGGATAATTAATTTTATTTCAATGTAATCATGCCAGCAAGTGTCTCATCCACCATTAAAGCTCAATTGCACATTGCATGAACGAATCCAGCCATATTTGATGCATATTTAAATTCTATCTATTGATCCTTTAGTTTGATCAAATCATTGACAATCACCTTCAAAATAGGCTGACATAATCGCCAACATGACAATAAGGGGCCCACCATACCATACACTATGAAGGAAGTCCACGTGGTGGTCGCCTGCGATATCACAATCCTACAACTTTTGATCGTTCGATGGCGGGAACGGTTGATCTTAACCATCGGTGATCTCGTTCCTTCAACACAGTCACTAGTCTTATCGTTAACCCTCCACTAGCTTTTCCATCAAGATTATAACATATCCATAAATTTGAAGCATGTGCATCTTAAGATCACTTTAAGCAACCTTTTAATGTATTAAGGCTAGAAAGCATTTCCTTTATTCTTTTTCCTTCATCAGATGAGACACATGGCGCCCGCCAGTGATATCACGATTTTGCAATTTTGGATCATGGGATGGCAGACAACTATTGATTTCTGACAATAATTGATCGACAGAATACAAACTTATCTCCATAATCCTCACCAAGGAAATCCACATGGTGCTCGCTTGTGATTTTGCAATCAACCAAAGCACCATCATGGGATGGTGGGGAACGGCTGAGATTAAATGGTAATTGATCAGTGGTGGCACAAGTTTGATCCCCCAGATAGGACACGTGGCACCCTCCCACGATATCGCAATCCTACAAAGCACCATCACAAGATGGTAGGAAACCATTGATATTTGAAGGAAAATGATCAACGGTAGCGTGAATTTCATCCCTCTACAAAATAAAACATTCATTAAAGGACAAGGGGACATCAATAGGTAGATGGAAAACAACATAATTTGTTTTAAAATTGTGAAACACGGGGCCAACCAAGACTTAGGAAAATAAAACCCACAGAGAAGATAAAATATTAAGACTAAAGGGACCAGGCCTAGACAAACCAATAGGACATAAGATGTTTTAAAAGCCCTCCAAAATTAACAACGAGATAGATCCTGAACAAGGCATAAAATAACACAAGGGTTTTACATGTAGGCAAAGCTAGAACCCCAACCCTTAAAAATTTTCCAACACCATGAAAAACTAGAGACATAAGGCAGGACATGAGTGATAAACAAGGAGCAAAAAATTGAAGCTCCATTAGTGGCTTCAGTTGGGGATGTTCATTCCACTAGAATGAAGCGAGAATTCAGAATCTCGGGAAGAGCAGACCAAGATGCAGAGATGACCAAAAAGGGATTGTTTAGACAAAACAATCCAACCTATGTACAAAATATATACAAAATATACAAACCTAAACTACTATTCATGGAAAAGAATACTTCAAGTGAAGTATAACTTCAAGAACCATCCATGAACTGGCAGTTCAAGAATATCCCCTGTCATATTTTGGAGGAAGTACGAATCTTCAAACCACTTACCATTTATCAAAAATGGACCCAACCAGATTGCATCAAACTTCCCATGTTTCCCTTTATCTTCCAATCTGGCATTCCACATTAAAACCAAATCTCCATCTTTGAAACTCCTAACAGTTTCTCTCTTGTCATACAAATTCTTTACTTGCAACTACAATTTTGCATTTCTCTTTTGTGCTTCCCTCCTGGTTTCATCCAATTCTATAAGAGCTTCGACTCTCAATTGCATCTCATCATCAATTTCATTATCATACATTTGGACAAACTTTTACATTTCCATTAAGTTATTTTGGGGTAACCTAGCATTTATCCCATAAACCAAGTCAAATGGGGTACAACCTATTGCCTTCTTCACAGTTACCCTATCTACCCAAACTGCTAATCTTAGCTTAGAATCCCAAGCCTTTTTATTCTAATGCAAGATTCTTTTGATGATCTTCATCAAGCTTTTATTTTTTGATTCTTATGTCCATTTCCCTATGGGTGATATGGTGATGAATAAGAAATTTGGATGCCATGCTCCTCACAAAATTCTATGTATTCTTCAGATCTAAAACACATTGCATTGTCTGATACAATCCGTTCTGGACATCCAAATCTAGTCAATATGTTGTTCATCAGGAAGTCAATTACAACTTTAATAGTGGCTTTCTTTGTTGGAATTGCTTCCACCCATTTGGTGAAATAATTAGTAGCCACCAATATCCATGAGTGGCCTCCACTAGATTTACATGCTATCTCTCCTACAAAATCAATACCCCACTGCTGAAATGGAGCTTGTACTATGACTGGTTTTAGAGGAAAGTTACTAGAAAACATTAACTTACCAGAGAAACGTTGACAAGGATCACATGTCTTTACTAATTAGTGTGCATCCTTAAAAACTGTAGGCCACCAAAATCTAGCCCTCATTACCTTATGTATAGTTGTTTTAGCCATATAATGTCCTCCACAAACTCCATCGTGCATCTCACTCAGAAGTTATTTTGCTTGATCTTGGTCAACACACTTCAACATGACACCTTCTCCATTTCCCCACTAGAGCTTTCCATCTACAATAACATACTTGATAGCATGTAACTTCAATGTCCTTTTCTCATTTTCACTTAAATTGTCAGGACATTTCATTCTTTGCAAATAATATATCACATCTTTGTACCATTCAGAATGCTCCATATCACATATGTGTGATCTATTCTCCTCTTCTAGAAAATTTATTTGATTTTCTTCCAGATTACTTTGGGCCATAAGCTTGGCCAATCCTTTTCCTCTCACCAGTTTGGTAATCTAGACCTCAATATTGAATTCCTGGATCCGATTTATCCACCTACACCTTCTTCCTGACATTTCCTGCTATGTGAAGATGTCCTTAACAACAACACTAGGCACATAAGCAATTACAATAGCTACCATCAAATAAGGCCTAAAAGCCTTTACAACTTTTACTAGTGCATATGCATGTTTTTCATTTATATCATACTTAAGTTCGGCAGCTTGTAAAGATTTTCTGAAAAAGGCCACAGGTTGTTCAAAACGTTTTGCATTCTTTTGCAATAACACAACTACAATTGTGTGGAAAGAAGCAAATGAGAAAATCTGTAAAGATTTAGAAAAATTAGGGGTTCTTAACATAGGAGCCTCCTTTATTGATTGCTTAATGGCTTGGAAATCCTGCACGGTCTCATTATCCCATTCAACCTTGGCTTCTTTCTTGAGAATTTTGGAAATAGGGTGAACTATCTTAGCAAAATTTGTCACAAACTTCCTCAAAAAAATTATTTTTCCAAAGAAAGACTATATTCCTTTTACACTTCGGGGTTGTGGAACTTTATCAATTGCAATTACCCTCTCTGGATCAATTTTTACTCCATCCTTGGAAACTATATGTCCCAATAGTTTTCCTTCTAGTACTCCAAACACACATTTCTTTGGATTCAAATAAATACCACACTCCAAGGCTCTAATGAATACCTTCTCTAGGTGCTCACAATGATCCTCTTCCTTTTTAGAATATGTTGTCAAGTCATCTTGGTAAATCACCAAAAACAAATTAATGAAATCTGAAAATGCCACATCCATGGCTCTTTGAAAAGTAGCCCCTGCATTTGTTAGACCAAATGGAATTCTTACATAAACATATGTTCCCCATGGTGTGGTGAAAGTTATCTTGAACTGCTCAAACTCTTTGACCATAAGTTGGTTATAACCAGAAAAATCATCCATCATAGACATTAATTCACAGCATGTCACCCTTTGCAACATGGCTTCCATATTGGGTAATGGATAATTATCTTTTAATGAAGACACATTCAAATTTCTAAAATCTACACATAACTTGATGTGTCCATTTTTCTTCCTTACTGGTACCAAGTTTGATACCCAAGATGAATGTCTAATTGGCTTGATGATTCCTACATCCCTTAATTTCATTAATTCTTCTTGCATTTTGGGGGCCAAGGTGGGATTAATAGGCCTTTGATTTTTTCTGAATGGCTTGGCATCATCACACAGAGGAATCTCATTTTGGAAAATATCCTCCTTGTATGCCTTAAGGTCATCATAGGACCATGCAAACACATGCCTAAACTTCCTTAATAAGTCAATTAGCATCCTTCTCACCTTTGGTGACATTTTCTTTCCAATATACACCTTCTTTGGGGATGCTTATGTTCCAAGATTTATCTCTTCCAAGTCATCAAGATGGGGGGAAGTGTGATTAGCCTTTGTCTTATCTTGATTATCAAACACTCTTTCTAATACAACCAGACCCTTGGGAATTGTGTTTGTCTTTAACTAAATGACCTCATTTCCAAATATGGTATCCTTACCATCAATATTTTCAACAAAAGCTTCAAAGTCAATTTCCTAATTTTCATACTCTCCCACAAAATTCAAAAACATTAATATGTCATCATCATTATGAAAAACTTTCCAATTTTTTATATTATCAGGGAAAAATGGCTTGGTTTGCACTTCAACTTTTGAAATTCCAGCATAAGTCATATCATCTAGTTTTAATGCAATGTTGGCTAATAGGTTTGCCACTTTGTTTTGAGCTCTTTCATCCATCCTATGCCAAATGCATCAAATATTTCCAATTCATCCCAAACAACATTCCTATACTATTTCAGCCTCTTGTTCTTTGATACAAACTTGGATCTAACTTGGGAAACCACAAGCTCAGAATCCCCAATCACCTTGAGCTTCTTGATCCCATTTTTTTCAGCCAATCTCAATCCTAGTAACAAGGCTTCATACTCTACCACATTATTTGTACATTCAAATAACAAAGTGAAAGAAAACCTAAATGTCTTTTCACTTGGTGACCGTAACAAGACACCTACACTAGACCCTTCTTTTGAACTTGCACCATCAAAATACATAGTCCACAAATCATCAGATTTTGACAATTGTTTTATTTTTGTATCAATCAATGCAGTAGGCTTATCACAATAGCTAGGGAACTCCTCAACCCAAAATTCATCAATACCATTGTCAATAAAACATGTCATATTCTCAATCGGGCCATGCTCAATCATATGAGGTAATTTTGAATCTCTTTCAATTTTGACATCCTTACCATCAATGGAGAAAGTAGCAAATGAAAAATAAAATTGCATGTTACCCCCCATTAATGCACTCCATTTTCTTGACAAAAGCATCCCAAAATGAGGTAGGATGTCTGCAACTAATACAGTCATGACTAAATCTTTATCAGGGTACTGAGTCAATTTATAAGGCAATGCTCTGATAGTTCCAATAATTGGCACTTCTCTTGAATCCATAGCATAGAATTTACCTTGAGTAGTATCTACTATCAATCCCATTGCCTCCATTATTTTGACTGGCATAACATTATTTGATGCCCCTGAATCTATCATATAGTTCTTTAAAGTTTTCCCATTTATATCCACACTTAAGAAAAAAGGGGTTATGTTTTCAAGGCACATGTTAATAAAATTTCCTAAATACACAGGGGGAATTTGTAAAACAATTCCCTCCACTTCCTTTTCTTTCTCTTTATCCTTCACTTCTTTACCACTTCCTTGTTTAGTCTTATTACCAGCAACATATGTGATCAAGGCTATTGTCTTTTCTTTGTGTTCATTTATTTGCATTATCTCTAGAAAAGGTAAAGTTACTTTAACTTGAGAAAGAACATGAAACATATCAACAAGTGTATATTTAGGAAAATTAGACATCATACCTTCATCATTTTCTTTTTTCTCTGACTGATTACTTCCTCCTAGCTTCTTTTGCTTCTTATCCTCTACAACAGGTTCAACTACTTTTGTAATCACCTTTTTCTTCACTAGTGATGAAGTCACACCTTCTTGAGACTTTGGGGCTTCATTCTTTTTTTCCCAAACCTTATCACTCTTGACTTCTTTGACTTTCACAACATCTTTTTTGTTGTCAACCTTAACACCTTTGTTTGTATCCTTTTTCTCTTTAATAAATAGGCTAGCAGGTTTACCCTGCTCACCACCCATAGTCCTATTTCTCAATTGAAGTGAACTTCTCATTTTAGCAGCCATTTCTTCAGTCAATCTTGCAATCTCTTCTTTTGACGGTCTCCTTAAGGACACTAAATCTTCAGCCTACTCCATATTGCAAGCGTTATGATCAAAATCATCTTCTTCATCAGAAAAGACCTGTTGATGATACATCTCATTTCTCTGCCTCTGATTATCCACATCAGCTTCCTATATTTCATCATCAGAGGAATTTTCTACCTCATCAATGTATGATCTAGCCATACAAACATCTACATCATCCTACTCATGAGCATCCTCCTCTATTTCCTCAATGACAAGCAATTAGCAACACCACAATAATTTTGATCATGTGGATTCTCACACACTTCACACCATGGTCTATCTAGTACTAGATTCACTAAATGTTTTTGTAAGGGGTCTAGCATATGCTGATAATTTTTAGGCTTCTGGCTAGGCAAGATTAGTTTTCCATTTTTCCAATTTGTATTGTAAAGATAATTTTGCAATCTAGGTTGCCTATAATTTCTATTATAGTATTTCCTTTTATTTCCTATACCCTTCTCTTACTTAGCAACAGTTTTCTTTATGTATTTTAGAGTATTGTAAACCTTTTCCCACTTTTCATCATCCTTAGGCTTTGTAGTCGAAACCTTCTCGGTCTTATTCTTAGGATTTTTCAAAAGTGTAGGTTCTTCTCTCCTACCATACTTCCTAGAAGCTCTTTTGTTACTTTCAATATTTATAGCCACCCTAAATGCATCCCTCATAGTCTTAGGGTCCTTATCTCTGAGGAGATAGGCTATTTTAGCATCAAAAGCATTGAAATATATAGTTAAACAAACATTCTCATCAAGCCTCAAAACCTAAAACAACTTATACATTGCTTTCTGAAATCTTAAATTAAACTCTGTCATAGGCTCATTCAATGACTTCTTGATGTTATTAAATTCATTTAACATAAAACTAGCATTAGTTTTATCACCATACTGCTCCTTGAAACACTTTTCAAACTCATCCCATGAACCAATACTAGCATTAGGTAGACCTCTATACCAATCCCTTGCATCTTCTACTAGAGATTGTACAAACAATTTCATTACAACATCTTCATGTTCGACCTCATAATCATTTAGCATATCCATAAAATCTTTCAAGTGTTCCTCTGCTATTACAACATTATTACCAACAAAATTATTCATCTTTTCTCTCAAGTCAGCAGGGATGGGATTTGGATAACCAGGGATACCATCAAAGAATAATGGCCTATACCTTTCCAACTATATAGGTCATCATTGAAATAATCCTTCATTCATCTAAGGATCAACACGGAACCCTAAATCTTGTACTCTAGAACCATCATGATTTGGATTTATAGACCTATTTGCATGAGTCTTCAAGCTAGAATTATTTATGGTGGGGTCTGGCTTAGTTTTAGGACCATCCTTTAAAACATTTTGGTGACTTGATGAGGTTGTAGCTTGCGTAGCCTCATCCATGTTTTACATCTTTAGGAAACTTATTTTCCTCTTCATTTCTGCATTTTTAGCCTCAATCTTTGTTCTCTCCAACTCGTCGACCAGAGCCTCACTCTCCTTCCTAGCCTTTTCTAAGGAAGATTCTATTTGAAATGACACATGTGGCTGGAGATCTTGTTGATTGGAATGGGGAGTCATCTTCTCTTTTATTTTAGTCCCCTCAACCTTTTGTTTTCCCTTATCCATGACAGGCTTAGGGTTGGTATTACTTCATTGAGACTTATCATGATTTGAAGGTTTTGGGTCGGTAGGTTTGGGTTTTCCCTTATCCTCACTGGGAGCTCCAGGGTTTTCTTTAGATATAAGTTTTGCTTCCTTATTAGCAACTTTCTATACAAATGGACCCTCAACACTTGGTTTAGTTTCATCTTGGTTTAGGAGCTTCATGGTTGTCAACTGTCTCATCAACCTATCCCTTTCAATCACAACATCCCTCAAATCTTCTTCTGTTTCTTTTTATCTCTTCTTCCTAAGCTCAGCTTGCTTTTGGATTTCTCACCTTAAAGAATTAATTTCTCCAAAAAAATCATCAAGGTTAGGCAAGGTCACCTCAGAACCTGATGTATCATCTAGGTCTATTAGATTGACCTCTTGCAACACATGTTCAAACAATAAATGGTTTACATAATTTTTAGCAGGAGGAGGAGGCACATCATTGGTACATTCTTTATGATGGCTTTGACTTCTACTCCTGCCTCTTCTCTTCTTAGTATATTTGATATTAACAAGCCCTTTATTCTAACATGTAACATCTTTTTGAACTAGTGTAGCAAATAATGAATCAAAATCCACCACTGTCTGACTCAGAATTTCTAGACCCCTCTTCAAGATTCTCAGGGATAGGGTGTAAAAGCTTACTTGTACCTTGGTGTATAGAGTCTTGTGATGTGGGAGAAACATTACTAGATTCTGGTCTTTTCTTTATCCAGTCCTTCTTCACTTTGGGAAGTTCACCTTCCAATTTTTGTTCTAAATGATTCTTCATGAATGACCTGGTCTTCTTCATTCTTCGTACTTGTCCAAAAGTTCTTTCCACTTACAATAAACCTTTCACAATAAAATGCACACTGGTGCATAGACTTCAGAGTTGCCACCCAATTTTCTTGGGAATACCAAATACCTAAAGACATGTGGTAGAATATAAAAACCTTTGGAACCTCATATTGACAACACACAAAAGTGCTTTACAGCATAACTCCTAATGCTTATGAAAATAGAAGAAGTGGAAAAACCTAACACATAATTATAGGCTCAACCTTCAAATATAGAAATATTATGAAAACTCTATGCAAAATGGACAACTGAAACACTGACAAGAAATATTAAAATTAGATCCCCAGTAGAGTCATCATTTTGTTGGTTCTTTTTTTTACATTGTAACCAGGTTGGTTTTCTAATCTGCCTATGGGATTTCCAATTCCAATCAAAGGTAGCTCGAAGGACCTAGACCAACTGATGAGGACTTTAAAAAGCCTCCTACACTTCGGGCTCTTCAAGACCTGGGAGGGTGATCCCTTAATGTGTTTACAACCTCTGCACCATTATTATAAATGACATTAACAATAGCAGATCATCTCACTTAATAGCTCAACACAATAAGATAATATCAACTAGAATTGGTTGTTCATAGACAATATCAACTATTTGGAGCATGAGATAACTAAACACAATCCATTGTATAAGATAGTCATTGATTTGCAATTCGTAGCAAGCTCTAGGCAAAGAGAAACAAATATTGAACTACATGAATAAGTACAACTTAGATCAGTGTCATACATCCATTGCAAGAGTCAAATTCATAAGCATCTAGAGGTTTACGATAGATTTAATACATGACATATAAGATCCCTAACAATATTGCATTACAATTTCATCAGTATGCATTCTAACCCAATACTAGTTATCAAATCCTTATATAGAACATATCCACCTATAATCCCATTCAAGCATTTTAATTAATTCCTTGAATTAAAGCTAAAATAGAATCATACACACCACAACAATGAGATGTATAAAACAACCCTTAGTTATTTCATTCAAAGTTCAAATATGCATGTACAATGGAGAGACATGAGCTTGAATTTATTATTTCAACTCAAATGTTAGTACTGTCATACAACATTAAATCCCCTTGAACTCAAAACCTATCATAGAATGACTCGAAACCTAAATTGCATTTCTCTAAAAACCATCAAATTTTACAATTTTCTCTACAACTTCACCTAGAATTGACCAAAAATTATCTAACTTGCCAAATTGTACTTCTGGCCTTGAAATCCTTCTTATAGAAAATGAAGGAGCAAACAAGCATTAGGCCAAAAAATACACATGTCACTAGCCAATTGAAGCACCTGGTGATATTCCAAAAATTGTTACAACCACCACCTTGGAGAATATTCTTGTTCATCATATCAGCTAAGGAACGTTGATGCAACAAAAACCACAAGAAACTTGCGTTGAGAATTCCATCAACACAAAATTGGAACCGTTACAACCACAACATCTAATTTTCCACCTATTAGTAGTCCACTCTTTTTACTCTTCCTCAGTCAAATATTTAGTTACCAATTTCTAGTATTCTTCATCAGTTGGCCACTCAAAATTAATTACCTCATCCACCTTGGCATTATAAGGTGTGTATTTTACCAATACCTGATTTGCATCCCTTTCAAAAGATTCCAAAAATGAGCTGGTACTAATGATTTTATCCATACAGCTCACCAACAAATCATATTCTGAGTCATCACAAATTGAATTAATTTGATCATTGATGACCTCACTTGCTTGATCCTGCCATTGTTGGAGTGACCTAATTTTCCCTTGCTCATCAATTATACCAAGTAATAATGTGTTACCCCAATCATTGAAATTCTTCACCAACTCCCTAATCTTCCTACTCAATTCATCTGGTAAGGTCTGAAAACCTTGCAATGATTTTACTAACACATGAGTAGGCTTTAATGATTGCAGTCTATTATTTATATCAAACCTTGAGGCCTTATACATGATATCCAGATCACTGGCCCTAGGGATCCAATTTTCAATTATTGCTATCACTACCTCATGATCCCTATCAATATTCTTTATTGCATTTAACAAAAAAGAATATAACGAATGTATAGATAGTAATTTACTATCAACCCTTTCATTTAAATGCCTTAAAATAGTAGTAACAATCTCTTTTTTCTTTAAAACAGATCCCTCCTCATTTACCTTTAATGATGCCTATAATTTATCAATTTTTTCCAAGAGTTGCTTCTTTGTAGGATTAACAGAGCACTCTGTTTCTTCTTCAATTTCCTCTAAAGAAGGTGTGAGGGAAAAATTATGACTAGGAGATCCTAGTGTGGAAACAATTGGAGAAGTAGGAGGCACTAACCCTACTGTGGGAGGTAATGTACTAGTTCCTGGAGCACTTGATGTCTCCCCAATCTGTCTATACCTGAACCTTTCCACATCAATTTGCAACTCAACATTCTTCTGCTGCATTTTGCTATATTCCTCAATCAAGAGGTTATACTTTTCCATTAGGATCTTCTTTTCAGCTTCTTCCCTTTCAGTAGTCTTTTGGGCCAATTTGGCCACATTCACAGTTAAATTAGTGGCCTTGGTGGTTGAGTTCTCTAAAGCTTTCTTTATTATTAATCCTCCTCTAAAATTTGGATTAATATCAGAAACATCTGGTTTTCTCCCTTGTGGGGCCAATTCCCAAATTGCCAAAGTTTCATAGTCTTCACTGAAGGCAGAATTTTGCAATGATGCCTTGACTTCTTCTTTAGAGTCTTGAAAGGGATTCTTGGACTTCATAATAGCAATAAAGGCTATTGCATCTGCAATGTCCCATTTAGAGAGAATCAATACTCCAGCCCGACTCACCAGTTTTATTCCCTTTTCAAGAGTGATGTTCTTAAATTCTTCCATCAATTCAGCTTTTAGTTTCTCATCATTCTCTAGGTTTGACCTGTTAGGCCTTAGTTCTCTTCTCTGCCTACATTTATCTTGATATTCTTCAAACTTCATCCTACATACCAATTGCAAGAATACAAGAGATTTTACAAATGTATTATCATCTAGAAACTCCTTGTATGCTTCGATTCTTGCATCTTGTACACTTTTTCCTTTCATATCTAAATAAGATCAAACCAATTCAGCTAGTCTAGGAGGGGAAGGAATACCAACTTGCATGTCTTGATCAGTAGCAATGATTTCATCCATCAGATCCTCCTATGGTTGATCAATTCTTTTCCTTTTAGGGCTTGGCTCAGATGGTGGTGATGGGGGACTATCTTCCAGTGCTGATTCTAAATTAATAATTTTGAATACCCTAGGCTCTTTGAATTTTGGACCTAGCTGTGGAGGCAGCTTCATAATTTTCTTTCCTTTTCTGTCCACTTCTTCCTCATCACCGCTGCTATCCTTTTTCCTCCTATAAATGGGCCACCTTTCTGTAGGCTGATATGTTGGCCTTGTTTCAATTGGTGTGGTACTTTTTTCTTGTACACCCACACTCAATTCTAAATTTACCTTTTTTGTTTTCAAAGTGACCATAATCTCTTTGAAGTTCTCCATCAGAAAATCAATTTTCTTATGGTGGGGACTGAACTCCAATAGTGGATCATATTTCAGATCCATTTTGTGCACATCTAGTAGCTTACTATAAGCTATCCATTTCTCCTTGTTCAACTCCTATCTATTCAAATCAAATTAATTTCTAATCAGGTCCTTAGGAAAGTTGAAATCATGCACAAACTTTCCAACTTTTATTCTTTGTCTGAAAAGAGCAAAGAAACCCTCAGGATCATGTTGCTGCTTTGGACCATATCTCAAATGGTAATCAACAAAGAATTTATCAAAATGCATCCAACCTCCCTTTGAAAATACAAAATCAAAAACCACTATATAATCTAGGAAAAATGTTCCCTTACCCCTTCGAGTGAGTTTGTCCTCATGAATACAATCTATCTACCACATAACTTCTGCAAACCCCACTCTTGGTGGCACATTGTATAGCAGTATATGAGGGGTTCCTAGAAAACCATATACTCTCAAGACAGTACTTACTGGGTATGGGATAATGTCACCCCAGTTATGGTAAACCTTCAATTGTAGCTTCCTCCCCTTTGGCCTGAGGAAATCATGTAATTCCTCAGGGATCCTAGGTACATTCACCATCAATCTAGCCCTTAATTTGGAAGCAAAAAAATTATCAAATTGCACATAAATAGTTATTTCCTTATTACAAGATAAATCTACAGCCCATATCTATACTAGAAATCTTTCTCCATCAACAAATTCATCCTCTTAGAGAAGAAGTTATCATTCTTAAACAAAAACATATGCATTAGCATAGAATACCAAAAGAATTGAGTGTCAGTATCATTTTTCTGTAGTTTTGATAGCCCTTCATGTATCCTCTCATCCAAGAAAGAAGCGAAGTCATAGGTCACAAAGAATTTAGGGTGTTGTATTTTCACCCCCATGAACATGTATGCAATGGGCATTACCGCACCAGGACTGAAACCCAAAATTTGACACAAAGAATAGAAAGTGGCTAGAAAATGGTTTGCAAAACAATTTAATCTGAAAGGTTCTTGGTCACTAGGGATGATATGAAATTTTGAATGTCCTTCCCTAGCCAGATGAGGTGGAAGAAACCTTGCTTTAAAAAGAGATTTCAACTTTGCATACTCCTGCTTCATTTCCTCAATATTGATAGGAACCAAGTCTTCACTCAGTTCACTGAAGTCAAAAATCTGTTGTACCTCTTCTCTGTTAATGCTCAACAAAACCTTTC
Organism: Sequoia sempervirens; assembly: GCA_007258455.2. Classification (NCBI taxonomy): domain Eukaryota; kingdom Viridiplantae; phylum Streptophyta; class Pinopsida; order Cupressales; family Cupressaceae; genus Sequoia; species Sequoia sempervirens. Next base: position 176,892,843 of record VDFB02271358.1, read on the forward strand.
CATCATTATCCTTGATTATCCATGTGATAGGGTCATATCTTGCAGTAACTACCCTAAGAAGGTCTACATCAGAGAAAAAATTTGGTGCCACCTGCTTCCCCATATCATACATCCATCCATTTGAAAAAGGGTGAGGAAAATTCCTCTATCCGTACTACAATATGAACATTTCCAAACCTATGAGGGGAACCCTAGCATCGGAAATGTTGGAGAAATTGTATATTAACCCTTCCCCCAAGATTTTCCCTTGCATTAGAATCAATCCCTTCCTCCTATCATTCATTGACAAGGGAAATTGATCTAGGAAGTCATCATTTAGGTTTCTTTTTAAATAATCAACTTGGCCACAATGTTTCTATGGTGGTGCCATCTCAAAAAAACTAGGGCTTCTTTATAACATTACACTTCAAGTAGCTAGGACTAACCAAAGATAGGAAATTACATAACAAAATACTGCAATTTCTCACAATCTATAATTAAACTATAGCCCTAACACATTTATCAACAAAATCACTGAGAAACACAGCTAATCCTTTCCTGAATTCAAGTGCAGAATGACTAGGAGGCACAAAAAATAAACTTACAGCTTTGTTCGCAGAAATCCCAAATTCTAGCTGCAGAAACACGTAATTCTACCTCCGGCTCTGAAATTGCTCTACAAAATAGTTGAATGCTTTGTGATACAACTAAGCAGGAAAATTGATTTTATGTTGATCAAATCATGCCAGCAGGTGTCTCATCCACCATTAAAGTTCAATTGTGCACTGTATGAATGGGTCCAACCATATTTGATGTAGATTTAAATTTGAGTTGTTGATCCTTTAGTTTGATCAAATCATCGACGGTCACCTTCAAAACAGGCTGACATAATCGCCAACATGGCAATAAGGGGCCCACCATACCATACACTATGAAGGAATTCCACATGGCAGTCACCTGAGATATCGCAATCCTACAACTTCTAATCGTGCGATGGCGGAAACCATTGATCTTGAATATCGATGATCTCACTCCTTAAATGGAGTTGCCAACCTTATCGTTAACCCTCGAGCAACTTTGCCATCAAGATTATAACATATCCATCAATTTGAAGCATGTGCATCTTAAGAGCACTTTTAGCAACCCACCTTTTAATTTATTAAGGCCAAAAAGTATTTCCTTTTTTTTTTTGGCTTCATTAGATGAGACATGTGGTGCTCGCCTGAGATATCATGATCTTGCAATTTTGGATCACATGATGGCAAGAAACCATTGATTTCTAACAATAATTGATCGATGGCATACAAACTTATCTCCATCATCCTCACCAAGGAAATCCATGTGGCACCCACCCATGATTTTGCAATCAACCAAAGCACCATCATGGGATGGCAGGGAATGACTGAGATCAAATGGTAATTAATCAGTAGTGGCGCAAGTTTGATCCCCCATGTAGGACACGTGGCACCCACCCGCGATATCGCAATCCTACAAAGCACCATCGCGGGATGGCAAGAAACTGTTGATATCTGAAGGAAAATGATCAATGGTAGCACAAATTTCATCCCTCTACAAAATAAAACATTCATTAAAGGACAAGGGGACATCACTAGGCGGATGGAAAACAACATAAGTTGTTTTAAAACCATGAAACACAAGGCCAACTAGGACTTAGGAAAATAAAACCCGCAGAGGAGATAAAATATTAAGACTAGTAATTGTGCCTAAACGAACCGACATGACATACATGTTTTAAAAGCTCCTCCAAAAGTAATAACAAATAGATAGGATCCCACTCAAGGCGAAATAAATACAAGGGTTTTACATGTAGGCGCTAAAACCCCAACCTTTTAAAAAATTTCCAACACCCGCAGCACTGCATTATAGCGTGATATGATACAAACAAGGAGCAAAATTTGAAGCTCCATCGTGTTTGGCGGAGAAAAATCTTCACGATCAACTTTTTGGTTCTTCTTCAGAATACCTTTGCATCTGTCTATTTCTTTCTTTTAGATCCTTAAATTTCAACATATGACTTGTTTCAGGAACAATTTCTACTAATTCATACAAATCATTTAAATTGTCTTGAACAATTTCTACCATCTATAACTTCCCATCCTGGATTTTCATACTCAAATATTGCATAAATCTTTGTACCAGGATTCAATTTCTTGGGATAGTTAGTGGCATAATGAGGTCCTTTACAAATAAAGCATTTGATACCTTTGGGGACCTTTCTGTCTCTTTTCCTGAGTAAGTATGGTGGTGTTTGTTTAGGAAACTTCCTTCTTTTGAAAGGAACTGCTTTATATTGCTTTCGTCTGCCATAGTTACCATGCTTGCTTCGTCGGAAGGTATATTCACCTTCGTGGTATTGAGACCTTGAACATTTCTACACTTACATTTTCTACCGCAACCTCCTCTTTTAAACTGTTTTAACTGCTGAAAATCTTTCAGCTGATTTATTGGAGGAAGATCACAAAATTCTTTTAAATTGCAGGTATAGTTATATTCTTCCTTATTGAGCTGGAGGGCGCCTAACAAACATTGTTTTTCCAACTTGTATCTGATTAATCTTTTTATTGTTGGAAAACTTTTCCAAACTTACATCATCAAGCTACTTGTGTTCTTTTCTGACAATATAATCTTGAGCCCACACACCTAGACCACAAGGAAGTGAATTCAAGTAATACTGCTTTGTGGTCAAATCATGCATCTTATCAACTGCAACCATGTAGGATTCCAACATACAATTGTATTCATCAAATTTTACCAAGTTCTTCAATTTCATAGATTGCAGTATTTTATTTGCTTCTAGGGCTTGATTAGAAATATCATCACAGAAAAGATCAGTCAATAACCACTTAAATTTGTCAAATCCAGCTTGAAAGATGTCATCTTTGCCCAAATTCTTAGGATCCACTAGAATTGGATTTGATGGTTGTGTAGGAATGTTCTTAGGCATGGGTCCTTGATCTGGTAGATTGTTCCACCAGTTTCTTACTTTTCCTGACATAAGTCCGACTGCATACAGGACCTTTGTTGGTTCTGTCCATGTACCACTTCTTTCAAACAAATTTTCTAATGTATCAATCCAAGTACATATTGCTTTATAGGGATTAACCAGCTTATCAATGTTCAAGATGTAACCACTAGAAGCATATGGTCTCATTTGTTCCGACTTGAGATTCTTTGTTACCGGTTCTTGCATCTCAATGTCCATAGTGAGCTTCTTCAAGGATTCCCATGGTTCTTTTTCTTCTAACTGCTTATATCCAGAAAAATCTAAATCTCTCTCATCAAAATTGCTATTTATAGAAGACTCAGAATCACTAGAACTTTCAAAAACAACTAAAGTATTTACATCAAAAGTCTCTACATCAGATTCTTTATTGACACAACCAGGCTCATCCATATATACAGGTTTTGGTTGTTCTTCTGCTACTCCCAGTTCTGCAAGCCAATCCTTTCGATGTTCTTCTTTGTTGGCCAAACTGTGTTCTTTAATCTTTGGCATAGAAACATTTGGAGTTGGCTTATGAGAAGGTTTTCTAGAAGTTGAAGCTTTTTCTTCTTCACTATGAAGAGGTTTTTTTCTTTGGATAAGAACCTTCTTTGGTTTGGGAGGCTCTACAGATTTACCTTTCTTTGCTCTGTCTTCTTCTGAGCTATCCTTACTTGTTTGACATACTCTTATCTTTTTTGTGAGCATCCTGACTTTTTCAAGCTTCTTAGCAACAAAATCTAAGAGAGTTTTATTTTCTAAGTCATCGACTTTTCTTGCAGACTCATAATTCTGTTGATCGTCATAGATATGGGTAAGGTAATTGTCCTGGTGTTGTTGTGTAGATATGACACTTTTGACACTCTTA
>VDFB02271358.1:176896793-176990538 GCA_007258455.2 Sequoia sempervirens
CTAGTAAGGAATTAGTGCTTGAAATGATTGAATCCTAAGCTTTCATGTACATTAATGGCGGATTTGTAAGGTTTGACTTAGGGCATCGATGTTTAACCCTAGTATACTTCCCAATTGGCCTAGAATTCTAAGAAAATCTATGAAGGACCCATACCAATCTTGTCTCGGGCCTAGGTTCTTGAAAATTTATAATCGATCCATCAATCTAGGCAAAATTGTGATTTAATGTCGCAGTTCAGGTTTCTTCCTTAGTTCGGGATTTTTCGTCTCTTGGGGATTTTTCATTTCTGGCGAATTTTCCTGATCTCCTTCAATTTCCCAGAATTCGCATACTTTTAGAGTTTTACCTTATTCATGGATTTCCTTCGGCTCTGAATTTTCCCAAAATCCTTGCCTCTGAGTTTTTTCTGAAATTTTCCAAGTGTCTCTGCCTTCGCAGAAATCTGTCCCTGGCAGATTTTCCCAGAATTTGATGAAATATGAAGGAATATGAAATAGCATGGTTTGTTAATAGGTGATGGTTCCTTTTATGATTTATTCATGCTATATTTAGATTTCACATGTTTTTTATTGATTAATAATGATTGGATTGAATTGATAATAGGTGTTTTCTTATTCATTCCACTAGAATCTGTCTGGCCTAGAATATTTTGAAATTCCTCCTTGGCTTGGATTCCGTGGATGGTCCTGAAACTCAAAGTTTAACATGATCATTCTATATGATGTTTAATATGATTTAATGATGATTTTTATTAGTTAACCTTTGTTGGTGTGATCTTTATTATGTTTCCTTTGTCAAGTGCAGGATGAATCTAGCAAGGTAACAGCTGGGAGGGAAAAGGGTGACATGGAGGGATCCTCAGTGTCTGAGGTAGAAAGAATAAAGATGGACATCAAGAGCAAGATTCTAGAGAGTAAGATCACTTCCTTTTGGTCAGAGGTAACAGATACCAATGTTGGGCTATGGGACTATGAGGAGTTCAAGGCTAGAATGGTAGTGCAAGATCTTCCTCTAGTGGCTAAGAGGATTTTAGAATCAGGATTGGCCCATGTAGTTGGTTTCCCCTCCATAGTACAGTGTTATGAGTTGGTGCCAGGCACTATGACAGTGATACACAAAGAAAAATTAGTCCTCAAGGGAGGATTGTGGTGAATCTCAACCCTGTTTCCATTACTCAGACCTTTGATATGCTAGATAGATATCATGTGGTGGCATTCAACATGAAAGAAGCTTAGGAGTACTATGAGGAATAGATAGTTAAATCTCCACAGCTTATCAATTCTTGGTTGGAGAAGCCCAAGTCTCATTATTCTAAACTGCCCAAGCAGTTATTCAGGGAAAAATTCAAGGAGTATTATGATGCCATCACTCTTCTCAGTAGGGTGGTTGGATTGAAGAATACTGGTATGTTTGAGAATTGGATGTGTCATGTGATTATGAGGATGAGATAGGAGAAGATTGATTACCATTGGGTAGGTTTCATAAGCAGAGTGATTCATGAGTAGTTCTCCAATGTGTTGCAGACAAAGACCTTCACAATGACCTTATACTTGGTCTACACACTTGCAAGATTTTATCCATACAAGGGATTAAGTACCAAGGGTGTCTTTGGACAAGATATTATCTATGAGGTGTACCCTTATTTGCATTTGGGAAGCTTGAGCTATAGGAGGGTGAAGGAGCTAATTAAGAAATATGGCACTTGGTTCATTCAATTCCCAACCTTCTCATACATCTGGGTTGATGGATGTCAAAGGTCTCCATACAGGCTTCCAAGGTATCCTACTGATCATATCATACTTCTGGAAGTCACTTGATAGATATGTCACTTTGATGCCACTGCCAAAAGGGACAAACATAAGGCTGGTTTTGGTGGAGACTTCCCTTTGAGGATTGGCACTGGAGAGGTGTGCCCTTCCATTATTTTTTCCCAAGCTTCAGAGGAGGAGATGAGTACTCATGGTTTATCTTTCCACTCCAAGTGATCTAGATTTTATATAACAGGTGAAGCCCAAAGGAAGGCTAGTAGAGAGTATAGCCATAAGGTTGATTTGGAGGACTATTGGGCCAATTGCAGTGATGAATTTGAGGTAAGAAAGAAGAAATTTTCTCACCTTCCAGTTGAGTCAGTTCATTTATATAATGTGAAGGCAGTTCCTGATCAGCTTAAGGATGATGGGGATCTGATTCAAGGTCATGCTTATGAAGCAGTAAAGGATAGGCTGATTGGTGATGTGAATTGGTTGGAGGAAGAAAATATAGAGCTAAAATAGTTAATGGATCCAGTCACCAAGTTCACCATAATGTGGCTAAAGCATAAACTATGGGAGTTGGAAAATGAAGGTGTGCAGTGCACCTATTATTTAATGGGAGATTTGGACCCTCACTATACTTCTGAAGATTCAACTGAGCAGGATCCTAAGGGAAAAGTTAATATGGATTCCCCTTTTAAAATCAAGATAAAAGGTGTTCAAGAGGAGGAAGTCCAAGAAATAGAAAAGTAGAGAAAGCCAATTGCTAAGAAAAGGTCAAGGACTAAGAAGTCTTAATAGAAAGAAATTGAAAAGCAGGGTCCTGAGGGTGATGTTCCTATGCCCAAAAGAAGAGTCATAAGATTGTCATAGAAGGTAAGCTCCAAAGTAGGAGAAGAAGAAGTTACCCCACCGGTTGTAAATGTAGAGAGTTTAGAAGAGAAGGTGTGGGTGTACACAAGGAGGTCAAGGACTCCTTCTCCCAAGGATAGTGTGCCTAAAGCAGATCCTCCTCCGGTTACTTCTCACGAGGAGTAGCATGATGATATTCCTTTCGCTCATGAAGCTCAAAGCAAACTAGGTGAATCTGAGAAAGTTGAAGATCATCTAGACACTAAGGGGGAGGAATTTCATGAGGGTGACCTTTATAGTGCAGAAGCAGAATTTGAAAAGGTGATGCAGTCTCCCTCGGTTGCATATAAAAAGTCACTTGTTGGAACTGAAGAGTTCAAATCTCCCCAAAGAGAAGAAGTTGAAAAGATTCCATCCCCTGAGCATAAGGAGGAACATGTTGAAGAAAGGGAGAGTAAGATAGATGAGACTCTTGAGAAGTAGAGTTTGGATAAGGAGGCACCTAAAGACTAACAGGAATAGGTTGGATAGGGTAAGGTGCAGTTAGAGTCCACTCCTCTAGAGTGGTTGGATAGGGAGATAAAGAGAAAACAGGTTGTTGTGGAAGATACTCCACCTAACTGGGATGAGTTTTTGGCCAAGATTGGAAAGGAAAAGGGTAAGAAGAAGACCAAGGTCATCTCAAGGATTGCAAGAGATGACTTATGAGATGAGGAAGAGGTACTAATAGAAATGTTACCTATCTCTTCTTCCCCCTCAGCTATGTATTTATCCTTACCCAATTGAGGCAGATTAGGGACATCTTATGGTCCACATGTTTTTTCTAATGAATTCCTTTTAGGTGGTTCATCATCAACATCACCTTGAGCTCTTGATGATATGTGGTGTGAAGTTGACCCTGAAGTCCCTGAGATTACAAGATATTGGTTACTTCCACCCGTAGGTTGAGTATTTTATGACCTAGTTTGAGGGTGTTCCTACTATGGTTTCTTCTTAGCAACTCATTCCTATATTCATTTCTAAACACCTACAATTTTTTCCTCAATCGTTTCAATTTCCTTAATACTCAAATCCATGATAGTGATGTGTTGAGTAGATACATGTTTGATAAAGATTGGATCCAAAAAATATGATTCATCATCCTCAATTCCTTGAACAGCCCATCCCAAATTAAATATTATTATGTCTCAAAGACCATCTCATCTGGCTTCTTCTCCTCACTTCAAACTCATCAAATCAATCTAACGAGTAATCTTCTAGATCAAGTCTATGGTGGAAACCTAGACCCAGTTTCAGATTATTTCTCACAGAATTTTTGTGGTCAAAGGAAAAGCGTTTACTATAAAATAGTAGAGTATATTTAGTCAGTTCTCTTTCAATGTTAAGGGAATTTAAAATAGAATGGAAAGTGAAATAACCAAACCCTGCAGGAAACTATATGCCCAACTTCTTATGTTCTTGACATCTCTTGTTTACATTAGTAAGCTATTTGCAAACCATTATGTTGGTTTCTTTTTACATTGTAACCAGGTTTGTCTTCTAATCTACCTATGGGACTGTCAATCCCAATCAAGGGCAGCTCGAAGGACCTGGGCCAACTGATGAGGAATTTAAGAAACCTCCTACACTTTGGGCTCTGCAAGACCTGGGAGGGTGATCCCTTAATGGTTTTACAACCTCTGCACCTTTATTATAAACAACATTAACAATAGTAGATGATCTCACATAATAACTCAACAAAATAGGATAATACTGAAATAAATTGGCTATTTATCAGTAATATCAACTACTTGGAGCATGAGATAACTACAACATAAGGTAGTATAAGATGGTCATTGATTTGCAATTTGTGGCAAGCTCTAGGAAAAGACAAGCAAACACTAAATCATATGGGTAATCACAACTTAGACCAGTGCCATATATATATTGGGCAGGAGCCAAATTTATAAGCATCTAAAGGCATATAACAGATTTAACACATAACATATGGAATCCTTGATGATATTGCATTACAATTTCATCAATATATATTATACTTCAATACTACTTACCAAATCCTTATACAATACATATCCTCCTATAATCCCATCAAGCATTTTAATTAATTCTTTGAATTAAGGCCAAAACAAGGATCATACACACCACAACAGTGAGATGGATAAAACAACCCTTGGTAATTTTATTCAAGGTTCAGATATGCAAGTAGAATGGAGAGACATGAGATTGAATTTTTCATTTTAAAATCAAATGCTAGTACTGTTATACAACATTAAACCTCCATGAACTCAAAACCTGTTATAGACTAACTCAAAACCTAAGTTGCAATTCTTCCTGAAACCGTTAGACTTTACAAATTGCTCTGCAACTTCACCTAGACTCAACAAAAATTGTATAACTTGCTCCTATCTACCTCTAGCCTTAAAATCCTTCTTATAGAGAATGAAGGAGCATACAAGAATCAGGCTAGAGAGTACACATGTCATCAGCCAATTGGCACACTTGGAAAAGTTGATGTAGCAATAAAGACCACCAGAAATACATTCCAAGATCACCATTAAAACAAAAATGGAAACCACTGCAACCACAACACCTAACCTATTTATTGAATCATGCCAGTAAGCATCCTTCCCACCATTAAAAATCACTTGCTCGTCTGCACAAATAGATCCAACCATACTTTGACCCTAACTTTAAATTCTAGTAGTCAATCCTTTAGTTGAATCAAACCATCGAATGAATGCCTTCAAAAACTAGCTGACACAATTGCGAGTGTGGTAGAAAAGGGCCCATCACACCATACGCTAAGAAATAAATCCATGTAGCAGTTTCCCACAATACTGCAATCCTTTAATTTTTGATCATGCAATGGCGGACAACCGTCGATCTTGATCATCAATGATCTTGTCCCTTCAAAATAGTCACCAGCCCTATACATAACTATCGAGCAGCTTTTTCACTGAGATTAAAACATCTCCATCAATTTTCATCATGTGCATCCCGCAATTGATTTAGTAACCCACACTTTTACTCCCTTGGCTTCATTGGTTGAGACACATGGCAGTCACCCACGATATCGCGATTGACCAAATCACCATTGTGGCATGGCGGGGAATAGCTAGGATGCGACTGGGCTTAGCATTGAAACTCTGCCATAGATCTTCTTTGACTTGATCGGTTGCCCTAATTTCTCTGCCTAACATTTTCTCATTTAATGAATTCCCTTGACCGCATCAAATATTTTATTTTAAATGTTTTTCCTAAAGCAATGAAACATTTTAAATATATCACACAAAAATTTCCTCAGGCCCCACCTTGGAAGTCCACGTGGCACTCACCAGTGATTTCACAATCAACCAAAGCACCATCTCAGGATGGCAAGAAATGGCTCAGATTAAAGGACAATTGATGAACAATCATACAAATTTGATCCCCCAGATGCGACACGTGGCGCCCACCCGTGATATCACCATCCTACAATTTCTGATCGCGGGATGGCAGGCAACCATTGATCTCTGAAGGTAAAAGATCGATGGCAACATGAGCACCATACTTCTGTAAAATATAAAATTTGCTAAGAACAAGGGGAGACCACTAGGGCAATGAGACAATAATGACATAAGTTGTATTTAAACAATGAAGCATGTGGTCAGCCTAGACTTAGGAAAATAAAACCTGCAGGGGCTGCAAAAAAAATAAAATCAAAGGGGCCAAATCCTAGACGAACCAACAGGGGCATAAGATGTTTTAAGACCCTTGAAAAAGGTAACAGAAAAATAGAACCCAACCAAGGCGTAAAATGGGGATATGGGTTTTACATGAAAACAAGGCCAAAACCCTAACCCTAGGAATTTTGACACCATAAAAGACCAGTTGACACTAGGTAGGGCAGGAATGAAACATAAGGAGCAAAAATTTGAAGCTCCAACAGTGGCTCCAGTTGGGGATGTTCATTCCACTGGAATGAAGTGAGGATTCAAGAACTTAGGTGGAGTAGACCAAGAGGAAGAGACGACCAAAAAGGATTGTTTGGACAAAACAACCCAAACTATGTACACAATATACAAACCTAAACTACTGCTCATGGAAAAGAATACTTCAAGTGAAGTATAACTTCAAGAACTATCCATGAACTAGAAGTTCAATAATATCCCCTATCATATCTTGGAGGAAGTAAGAATCTTCACTCCACTTACTATCAATCAAAAACGGACCCAGCCAGATTGCATCAAATTTTCCATGTTTCCCTTTATCTTCTAATCTAGCATTCCACATTAAAACCAAGTCTCCCTCTTTGAAATTACTTGCAGTTTCCCTTTTGTCATACAAATTCTTTATTTGCAACTGTAACTTTTCATTTTTCTTTTGTGCTTCCCTCCTGGTTTCATCCAATTCTATAAGGGCTTCCACTCTCAATTGCATCTCATTGTCAATTTCACTGTCATATATCTGGACAAACTTATACATTTCCATTAAATTATTTTGGGGAAACCTGAAATTAATCCCATAAACCAAGTCAAATGGGGCACAACCTATTGCCTTCTTCATAGTTACCCTATCTTCCCAAACAACTAATCTCAGCTTAGAATCCCAAGCCCTTTTATTCTGATCCAGGATTGTTTTTATGATCTTCATCAAGCTTTTATTGCTTGATTCTGCCTATCCATTTCCCTGTGGGTGATATGGTGATGAATAATAAATTTGGATGCCATGCTTCTCACAAAATTTAATGTATTCCTCATATCTAAAACACATTACATTATCTAACACAATTCTTTATGGACACCCAAATCTAGTCAATATATTGCTCATCAGGAAATCAATTACTACTTTACTAGTAGCCTTCTTTGTTGGAATTTTTTCCACCCACTTGGTAAAATAATCAGTGGCCACCAATATCCATGAATGGCCTCCACTAGATTTACATTCTATCTCTCATACAAAATCAATACCCCACTGCTAGAATGGAGCTTGTACTACAACTAGTTTAAGTGGCAAGTTACCATAAAATTTTAACTTACCAGAGAAATGTTGATAGGAATCACATGTCTTCACTAGTTGGTGTGCATCCTTAAAAACTGTAGGCCACCAAAATCTAGCCCTCATTATCTTGTGTGCAGTTGTTTTGGTCATATAATTCCCTCCACAAACTCCACCATGCATCTCCCTCAAATTTTTTTTTGCTTGATCTTGGTCAACACACTTCAGCATGACACCTTCTCCATTCCCCCACCAGAGCTTTCCATCTACAATAACATACTTGATAGCATGTAACTTCAATGTCCTTTTTTCATTTTCATTTAAATTATTAGGAGATTTCATTCTTTTCAAATAATATATCACATATTTGTATCATTCAAAATGGTCCATATCACATATGTGTGATCTATTCTCTTCTAGTAGATTTATCTGATTTACTTCTAGATTACTTTGGGCCATGAGCTTGGCCAATCTTTTTCCTCTTACCAGTTTGGTAATCTAGACTTCAATGTTGAATTCTTGGATCCTATTTATCCATCTACATCTTCTTCTTGACACTTCTTGTTGTGTTAAGATGTCTTTAACAACAACATTAGGTACATAGGAAATTACAATAGTTCCCATCAAATAAGGCCTAAAAGCCTTTACTATTTTTACCAGTGCATATGCCTATTTTTCATTTATATCATATTTGAGTTTTGCAGCTTTCAAAGATTTGTTGAAAAAGGCTATAGGCTGCTCAAAACCTTTTGCATTCTTTTGTAACAAAACAACTACAATTTTGTGGGATGAAGCAAATGAGAATATCTATAAAGGTTTAGAAAAGTCAGGAGTTCTTAACACAGGAGCCTCCTTTATTACTTACTTAATGGCCTGGAAAGCCTGCATAGAATCTTTATCCCATTCAACTTTGGCTCCTTTCTTGAGAATTTTGGAGATAGGGTGAACTATCTCAGCAAAAAAATTCACAAACCTCCTTAAGAAGTTTATTTTTCCAAAGAAAGATTGTATTCCTTTGACATTTCGGGGCTGAGGAACTTTATCAATTGCAATTACCCTCTTTGGATCAATTTTTACTCTATCCTTGGAAACAATATGTTCCAATAATTTTCCCCCTGGTACTTTGAACACGCATTTCTTTGGATTCAAAGAAATACCATATTCCAAAGCTCTAATGAATATCTTCTCTAGATGCTCACAATGATCCTCTTCCCTTTTAGAATATGTTGTCAAGTCATCTTGATAGATCACCAAAAAACAAGTTAATGAAATCTAAGAACGCCACATCCATGGCTCTCTAAAAAGTAGCTCCTGCATTTTTTAAACCAAATGGCATTCTTATATAGACATATGTTCCCCATGGTGTGGTGAAAGTTGTCTTAAATTTCTCAGACTCCTTAACCACAAGTTGGTTATAACTAGAGAAACCATCCATCATAGACATTAATTCACAACTTGTTACCCTTTGTAACATGGCTTCCATATTGGGTAATGGATAATTGTCTTTTAATGAAGACACATTCAAATTTTTGAAATCTACACATAATCCAATGTCTCCATTTTTCTTCCTTACTGGTACCAAGTTTGACACCCAGGATGAATGTTTGATTGGCTTGATGATTCATTCATCCCTTAATTTCATTAATTCTTCTTGCATTTTGGGGGATAAAGTGGGATAAATAGGCCTCTACTTTTGTCTAAATGGCTTGGCATCATCACGCAAAGGAATCTCATGTTGGAAGAGATCTTCCCTATATGCTTTAAGATCATCATATGACCATGCAAACACATTCCTAAACTTCCTTAATAAATCAATCAGCATCCTTCTTACCTTTGGTGATATTTTCTTCCCAATATACACCTTCTTTGGGGATGCTTTTGTTCCAAGATTTATCTCCTCCAAGTCATTAGGATGGGAAGCAGTGTGACTAGCCTTTGTCTTATCTTGATTATAAAATACCCTTTCTAGTACAACTAGACCCTTGATAATTGTATTTTTCTTCAGCTGAATGACCTCATTTCCAAATATGGTATCCTTACCATCAACATTCTCAACAAAATCTCCAAAGTAAATTTCTTGATTTTCATACTCTCCCACAGAATTCAAGAATCTTAACACATCATCATCATTATCAAAGACTTGCCAATTTTTTATGTTATTAGGGACTGATGGCCTGGTTTGCACCTCAACCTTTAAAATTCCAGCATAAGATAAGTCATCTAGTTTTAATCCAATATTATCTAATAGGTCTGCAACCTTATTTTGACCTCTCTCCATCCATGTTATGCCAAATGCATCAAAGCTCTCTAATTCATCCCAAATAGCATTCCTATACTATTTCAACCTCTTGTTCTTTGATACATACTTGGATTTGACTTGGGACACCACAAGCTTAGAATCCCCAATTTCCTTAAGCTTCTTAATCCCATGTTTTGCAGCCAATCTCAACCCCAATAATAGGGTTTCACACTCTACTACATTATTGGTACATTTGAATAAAAAAGTGAAAGAGAACCTAAATGTCTTTCCACTTGGTGTTCATAACAAAACACTTGCACTAGAGGCTTCCTTTGAACTTGCACCATCAAAATACATAACCCACAAGTTATCAAATTCTGACAATTGTTTTATTTTTGTGTCAATCAATACAGTAGGCTTGTCACAATTGTTAGAGAACTACTCAACCCTAAACTCATCTATACCACTGTTAATAAAACATGTCATGTTTTCAATTGGGCTATGCTCAATTGTATGAGGTCATTTTGATTCCCTTTCAATTTTGACATCCTTACCATCAATGTAAAAAGTGGCAAATGACAAATCACATTGTATGTTACCCCCCATTGATGCACTCCACTTTCTTGATAAAAGCATCCCAAAATAAGGTGGGATGTCTACAACTAATACTGTCATGACTAAGTCCTTGTTAGGGTACTAAGTCAATTTATAAGGCAATGCTCTGATAGTGCCAATAACTGGCACTTCTCTTGAATCCATAGCATAGCATTTACCTTGAGCAGTATCTATTCTTAAGCCTAGTGCCTCCATTATTTTGAATGGCATAACATTATTTGACGCCCTTGAATCTATCATACAATTTCTTAAAATTTTCCCATTTATATCCACACTTAAGAAAAAGGGAGTTATATTCTCAAGGAACATGTTAATAAAAATTCCTAAATATATAGGAGGAATTTGTGACAAAGGTCCTTCCACTTCCTTTTCTTCTTTTCTAGTTCCTTGTTTAGTTTTATTGAGCAACATTTATGATCCAGGCTATTGTGTTTTCTTTGTGTTCATTTATTCTCATCATTTATAACAAAGGTACAGTTACTTTAACCTAAGAAAGCACATGAAACATATCTACATGTGTATACTTAGGCAAATTAGACATCATACCTTCATCATTTTACTTTTTCTCCTATTGATTACCTCCTCCTAGCTTCCTTTGCTTCTTATCTTCTGCAATAGGTTCAGCTACCTTTGTGATCACCTTAGTCTTCATCAGTGACAAAGTCACATCTTCTTGAGGCTTTGGGGTTTCATTCTTTTGTGTCCAAACCTTATCATTTTTAACCTCTTTGACCTTCACAATAAGTTTTTTGTTGTCGACCTTAACACCTTTGTTTTTATCCTTTTGTTCTTTAATAAACAGGCCAGCAGGTTTACCTTGTTTACCACCCATAGTTCTATTTCTTAATTGAAGTGAACTTCTCATTTGGGAAACCATTTATTCAGTTAATCTTGCAATCTCTGTTCTGATGGTCTCCTTAAAGACATTGAATCTTCAGTCTATTCCATATTGCAAGCATTATGATCAAAATCACTTTCCTCATCATAAAAGATCTGTTGATGATACATCTCACTTCTCTGGGTTTGATTGTCCAAATCATCTTCCTGTACCTCATCATCAAAAGAACAATCTGCCTCATCAACATATGATCTAGTCATACAAACATCTACATCATTTTTCTCACATTATGATTCTTGATCATGGACATCCTCTTCTCCTTCTTCAACAACAAGCAACTGAGCAACACCACAATAATTTTGATCATGAGGGTGTTCACACACTTTACACCATGGTCTATTTGCTACTAGATTCACTAAATGTTTCTGCAAGGGGTCTAGCGTGTGTTGATTATTTTTAGACTTTTGGCTAGGAAAAATTGGTTTTCCATCTTTCTAATTTGTATTATAAGGATAATTTTGCAATCTGAGTGGCCTATCATTCTTATTATAGGGTTTCCTTCCATGTCCTATACCCTTCTCTTGGTTAGAAACAGTCTACTTTATGTCTTTCAGAGTATTATAAGCCTTTTCCCACTTTTCATCATCCTTAGGATTTGCAACCGAAATATTCTTAGTCTTATTCTTAGGATTTTTGAAAAGTGCAGGTTCTTCTCTCCTACCACACTTCCCAGAAGCTCTTCTATTACTGACAATATTTATAGCCACCCTAAATGTATCCCTCATAGTCCGAGGATCCTTATCTCTGAGGAGATATGCCATTTTAGCATCAAAAGCATTGAAGTATGTAGTTAAGCAAACATTTTCATCAAGCTTTAAAACCTGAAGTAATTTATACATTTCTTTCTGAAATATTAAATTAAACTCTGTCACAGGCTCATTCAATGACTTCTTGATGTTATTGAATTCATTGAGCATAAAACTAGCATTAGTTTTCTCACCATACTGCTCCTTGAAACACTTTTCAAACTCATCCCATGAACCAATACTAGCATTAGGTAGACCTCTATACCAATCCCTTGCATCTTCTACTAGAGATTGTACAAATAGTTTCATTACAATATCTTCATGTTCTACCTCATAATCATTCAGCATATCTATAAAAGCTTTCAAGTGTTCCTCTATTGTTACAACATTATTGCCAACAAACTTATTCATATTTTCTCTCAAGTCAATAGGGATGGGATTTTGATAACCAGGGACACCATAAAAGAATAATGGCCTATACCTTTCTAACTATATAGGTTGTCATTGAAACAATCCCTCATTCTTTTGAGGATCAACACCAAACCCTAAATCTTGTATCTTAGAACCATCCTGATTTGGATTTATAGATCTATTTGCATGAGTCTTCAGGCTAGAGTTGTTTATGGTGGGGTCTTGGTGACTCAATGAGGTGGAAACTTGTGCAACCTCATCCATGTTTAACATCTTTCGGAAACTTGGTTTCCTCTTCATTTCTGCATTTGCAGCCTCAATTTCTGCTTTCTCCAACTCTTCTGCCAAAGCTTCATTCTCCATTTTAGCCTTTTCTAAGGTAGATTCTATTTAAAATGACACATGTGGTTGAAGATCTTGTTGAGTGGAATGGGGAATCACTTTCTCATTTATTTTGATCCCCTCAACTTTTTTCTTTCCCTTATCTAAGATAGGCTTATTTGCTTTAGAACTAATATGATTTGTGGGTTTTGGGTCAGTAGGTTTAGGCTGGACATCAATGTGGCCTATTGGGTTTTCTTCAAAAATAGGATTTGTTCCTCTATTAGCAATACTATGTACAATCGGACCTTCAACACTTGGTCTAGGCTCTTGTTGGTTCAGGAAATTCATACTTTTCAACTGTCTCATTAGCCTATCCCTTTCTATCACAACATTTCTCAACTTTGCTTCTCTTTCCTCTTCTCTTTTCCTCCTGAACTCAACTTGCTTTTGAATTTCCCTTCTCAAGGAATTAATGTCTCCAAAAACAACAAGGTCAAGAAAAGTCACATTATAACTTGATGTGTCACTAAGGTCTATTAAATTGACCTCTTCCAATACATGTTCACACAATAAAGGGTTTACATCATTTTCAGCAAGAGGAGGAGGCACATCACTGGTGCATTCTCTACGATGGCTTCAACTTCTACTTGTGCAGTTTTCACACACATGCCCCGCTGGAGGCAGGAAACCTCTTTCGCTTCAGTTTTGGTGTCTTGGCCCTTTCATTTTGAGGTTTTATCTTGCTTTGGCACTGCTTAAATGTTTATTTCAATTTCGTAAGTGATTCCCCTTAGTTATTCATTGAAAATCTTAAGTTCTGGGTGAATTTCGGGTTTTTACCCTGGTTCAGGACTTTCCACCCCTGCCAGTTTTTCCCAGATCCTGCTCAGATTATGACTGAATGTTGTGCTTCGAAGATCTTCGTCCTTCGTGGAATTCCATGTGGGCCGGATTTTTTTGAATTTCCTCTTGTCCTCAAGTTCCCATATTTTCTTGGTTGTCTTGCTGGATGCATTTAATGTTTTCGTACAAGCTTTGAATGATGTATTTAACTGATCTTTGAGGTCTTTTGTGCTATTATGCTTATTGTTTGCCATCGATTGAGCTGCACAGTGCATTCTTGCAAGTTTTGGATTTGATTTAGGGCATTGAGTTGGTGAGTTGTTCAATTTAAGTGGTGATTTCCTATGCATTGTTGTTGGTTGTCTTTGCCTGGCACCTTTAAAGTGGTATTTGTTGCCTCATTCAGATTTTTGTTGTGTCAAATGGTATGTATTTGATTGCCTTGCTTTTAATTAATGATTTTTGATAACACTTTGATGTTATAGAGTTTATTAGTGTCTGAGTTCTTGAGTATTTGATCATTTCATAACTAGGGTTGGATAACATTGTTTGATTTATAGTCTTCCAAGTGATTTCGAGCTTGTTTGTTTCTTTGCATTATGGGGAGTCTTGCTTGAGAGTCGTTATTTCCCCCTAGTAAGGAATTAGTGCTTGAAATGATTGAATCTTGAGCTTTCCTGTCTGTTAATGGAAGATTTGTAGGGTTTGACTTAGGGCATCGCTGTTTAACCCTAGTATGCTTCCCAATTGGCCTAGAATTCTAAGAAAACCTATGGAGGGCCCATATCAAACTTGTCTCAGGCCTGGATTCTTGAAATGTATAATCAATCTATCAATCTAGGAAAAATCATGATTTAGTGTCATAGTTCGGGTTTCGTCCTCAAGCTGGGATTTTTCATCTCCAACGGATTTTTCGACTCTAGCAGATTTTCCTGATCTCCTTCAATTTCTCAAAATTCACATACTTTTGGAGTTTTACCTTATCCATGGATTTCCTTTGGGTCTGAATTTCTCTAAAATCCTTGGTTCCTTGTTTATCCTGAAATTAGCCAAGTGTCTCCTCCTTCGCGTAAATCCGTCCATAGCGGATTTTCTTGGAATCTGATGGAATATGAAGGAATTTGAAATAGCATGGTTTGTTAATAGGTGGTGGTGTGTTTTATGATTTATTCATGCTATATTTAGGTCACATGTTTCTTATTGATTAATAATGATCGAATTGAATTGCTAATAGGTGTTTTCATGATTATTCCACTAGAATCTGTCTAGCCCAAAAAATTTTGAAATTCCTCCTTCGTTTGGATTCCTTGTATGGTCCCGAAACCTAAATTTTAACATGATCATTCTATATGAGATTTAATATGATCTAATGATGATTTTGATTGGTTAACCTTTGTTGGTGTGATCTTTATTATATTTCCTTTGTCAAGTGCAGGCTGAATCAAGCAAGCTAACAGCTAGAAAGGCTAAGGGTGAGATGCAGGGATCTTCCATATCTTAAGTAGAAAGAATAAAGATGGAAATCAAGAGCAAGATTCCAGAGAGTAAGATCACTTCTATCTAGTTAGAAGTAACAAATACCAATGTTGGGCTATGGGACTATGAGGAGTTTAAAGGTAGAACGACAGTACAGGATCTTCCTCTAGTGGCTAAGAGGATGTTAGAATTAGGATTGGCACATGTAGCTAGTTTCCCCTCCATGGTGCAGTGTTATGAGTTGGTCGTTGAGTGTGCCAGGCACTATGATAGTGATACACAGAGAATAATTGGTCCTTAAGGGAGGATTATGGTGAATTTGAACCCTGTTTCCATTGCTCATACCTTTGATATGCTAGATAGATCTCATGTGGTGACATTCAACATGAAATCAACTCAAGAGTACTATGAGGAATAGACTATTAAATATCAACAACTTATCAATTCCTGGCTGGAGAAGCCCAAGTCTCATTATTCCAAACTACCTAAGCAGTTATTCAGGGAAAAATTCAAGGAGTATTATGATGCCATAACTCTTCTCACCAGGGTGGTTGGATTGAAGAATGCTTGTATGTTTCAAAATTGGATGTGCCATGTTATCTAAGGATGGAATAGGAGAAGATTGATTACCATTGGGTAGGTGTCATTAGCAGAGTGATTCATGAGTAGTTGTCCAATGTGTTGCAGACAAAGACCTTCATAATGACCTCATATTTGGTCTATGCACGTGCAAGATTTCATCCATACAAGGGATTAAGTACCAAGGGTGTCTTTTGATAGGATATTATCTATGAGGTGTACCATAAGTTGCATTTGGGAAGCTCGAGCTATAGGAGGGTGAATGATGCATTCACCATGCATATCACCGGGTTGCTACAGGGAGTAGAGCATGTGAGGATTTTAGACCAAGTTAAGGAGCTAATTATGAAATATGGTTCTTGGTTCATTCAATTCCCAACCCTTTCATACATCTGGGTTGATGGCTGTCAAAAGGCTCTATACAAGCTTCTAAGGTATCCCACTGATCATATCATACTTCTGGAAGTGACTCGACATATATGTGACTTTGATGCTATTGTCAAAAGGGACAAACATAAGACTGGTTTTGGTGGAGACTTTCCTTTGAGGATTGGCACTGGAGAGGTGTGCCCTCCCATTGTTTCTGCCAAGCTTCAGAGGAGGAGATGAGTACCCTTGGTTTATCTTTCCACTCCAAGTGGTCTAGATTTGATATAACAGGTGAAGCCCAGAAGAAGGCCAGTAGAGAGTATAGCCATAAGGTTGATTTGGAGGACTACTGGGCCAATTGCACTAATGAATACGATGTAAGAAAGAGGAAGTTTTCTCGCCTTCCAGTTGAGTTAGTTTTTCTATATAATGTGAAGGTAGTGCCTGATCAACTTGAAGATGATGGAAACCTGATTCAAGGTCATGCTTATGAGGTAGTCAAGTACAGGCCAATTGGTGATGTGGATTGGTTGGAGGAAGAAAAGATAGAGCTAAAATAGTTAATGGACCCAGTCACAAATTTTACCAAAATGTGGCTAAAGCATAAATTGTGGGAGTTGGAAAATGAAGGTGTGTAGTGCACCTATGATTTAATGGGAGATTTGGATCCTCACTCCACTTCTAAAGAGTTGACTGAGCAGGATCCTAAGGGAAAAGGTAAGATGGATTCCCCTTTTAAAATCAAGATAAAAGGTGTTCAAGAAGAGGAAGTCCAAGAAATAGAAAAGGAGAGAAAGTTGATTGCTAAGAAAAGGTCAGGACTAAGAAGTATGAATAGAAGAAAATTGAAAAACAGGGTCCTGACATTGATGCTCCTATGCCCAAAAGGAGAAGAATTATAAGATTGTCACAGAAGGAAAGTTCCAAAGTAGGAGAAGAAGAAGTTACCCCACCTGTAGTAAATATAGAGAGTTCAGAGGAAAAGGCACGGGTGTATACAAGGAGGTCAAGGACTCCTTCTTCCAAGGATAGTGTGCCTAAAACAGACCTTCCTCCAGTTATTTCTCATGAGAAGGAGCATGATGATGTTCCTTCCGCCCATGAAGCTCAAAGTAAACTAGGTGAATCTAAGAAGTTGAATATCATCTAGACACTGAAGGGGAGGAATTTCATGAGGGTTACCTTTATAGTTCAGAGGCCGAAGTTGAAAAGGTAATGCAGTCTCCCTTGGTTGAGTATGAGGTTTCACCTATTAGAACTAAAGAGGTTAAATCTCCCCAAAGAGAAGAAACTGAAAATATTTCATCACCTGAGCAGAAGGAGGAACATGTTGAAGAAAATGAGAGTAAAATAGATGAGACTCATGAGAAACAAAGTTTGGATAAAGAAGCGCCTAAAGATCAACAAGAATAGGTTGGATAGGGTAAGGTGCAGTTGGAATCCACTATTCTAGAGTGGTTGGACAGGGAGATAAAGAGAAAATAGGTTGCTGTGGAAGATAGTCCACCTAACTGGGATGAGTTGTTGGCCAAGATTGGAAAGGACAAGGGTTAAGAAGTTTTAGACATAGACAAATAGAGAGATAGCTAGTGTAGAAGCAAATTAAGTAGAGTGAGAGTTAGCAAGTAGTTTTTCTCAAGCAAATATTGTAACAGAAAGCTTGAATTGTTGCTACAGTGGATAATTTGATGCAAGTAATGACATTGTGATTTGGTGCCATAATTGTGTTCTTATCTTGCATGGTTCTTGCTATTCTATCTCTAGAATTATTTTGAGGAAAATCGATATTTAGATTAGATTTGATTCAATGATATTTATGGTTTGATATTTGAAGTGTTGCAACAATCCCTGGTCCATAATTTTCACAACCAACTAATTGTTAGTTGCTTTGCAAAGCTAGCTTGGACTTTATATTCATTGTGCTTAGTTCAATTGTGAGAATTTATTCATTTCAATTGCAATAGGGTTGTTTGAATGAATGTTCATGATCTGAAAATCTTAACACCTTAGAAGATTGCACTATTTCTATAAGATTGCAAATTCATCTGGGACAAGTAGATATCAATTTGAGGGATTTTTCCATTTCAAGTATTTTGTCATTTGCATTGTTAATTTTAGGTTTAGTGCTAGATCTAGAAGTCTCTTTGAAACATTATCTTTTGTTATTTCTTTATCATTTGGGCTAAATTAAGGATTGAAGTATCATCATATTGTTAAATCTAATAAATTGAGATTTAGGATTTTGGTTGTAGTAAGGTCCCATTGTGATTACTAGCATTTTCACATTTATCACTGAGTTTTTTATGCATTGTCAAGACTTGACATTAGAGACCTTGGGGTTATCTCCTGAGGCTTGTTGTTAGAGATTTACCTTTCAAGAGTGATAGGATATTATATTTTGTCTAAGTTGTTGTGCAAAAAACATCATCAATAGATTGGCACTAGAAAGAGGGCCTGAATAAGCAAGCTGGATCAATTTTTGAATGCTATCTCTCCTCAAAGATTCAGAAGAAGAACTAGATCTACTCTAGGAGAGGAATAATTTCAAGAATTACCAGACCCTACTAGGCCAAGAAGGACCAAAAGAAGAGGAGAATCATCATCATCCCATCCACCTCCGTCAGCTCCATCATCCCCATCTTCATCAGGTTCATCTGAGTCTGAGCCTGAGGGAATTCACATTCCACAACCTCATCAGTCATAAATTAGCCATTACCACCCCTACCTCCACCAATGGCTTTCCTAGTGAACAACCCATCTCGATTGAGTTTCGCTAATTACAATGTCATGCCAAAAAAACCTAAACACTTTTGTTCAAAATTCCATGTCAATGATCCCAATAGAACCACTGAGGAACACATCAGGATCTTTTAGACTAGCCTTAAGGATAGAGGGATAAACAATGAGGATGTAGCATGTAGAATCTTTCCTTATTAATTGGGGGAGGATGCATTCTATTGGTATAATCATTTACCTATTGGGTCCATCCAACATTGGACTAAGCTAGAGACTACATTCTTGTAGAAGTTTTGGATTCCCATTAGCCCTAATGAGCGCTATCTCCAATTCACTAATGTTAAGAGGGAGGTCAATGAGCCTATAGCATCCTTCAACAATAGGTTTCATCATGCCTATACTATATTGCAGGCTCCTTATGTTGTTAATGAGCCTACTACATTAGAAGTCTATTATGAGGGACTTGACAGTTTGACAACTACCTTTATGAAGTGGAGTAATAACCCTCCTAATCTACTTGATGCATATGTAGAGGCTGTGAAGGTGAGCACTACTTTAAGGAAACATCTATCTGGACCTTTACCCTCATTAGGACCCATTGCTCACCTTGGAAAAGTTCTAGCTCTCAACCAGGCTCTTGCCAACCATACTCCTATTATGAATATGGTACCTCAATTGCCTCTGGTCCCTCACCTAGGACCTCTTGTGAGACAAGTTCCACCCACAATTAGTTACCATCAGCAAAATTTGAATCAACCTTTGCATATAAAGCCTTAGGATAGCTATCCCCCATACCTACAGAATTATTAAGTATTAAACCAATCACTGAATGCCAATGCTGCAGTAGGGTATTCCCAAAATAATGTGAATCAACCTCCATATAGTAATCTTGACAAAAAGAGACTAGATGAATTTTCTGAACAAGTAAAGAAGTTGAATATGGAGGTGAATTACTTGAGGAACCACAATAGTTAGTTGCAAGCTGCTTAGAGAAATATGCAGTCCAATCAGAACAGAGAAAATTCACAAGGACAACACTTTGATAGAGGGTATTATCATGAAAGAGAATATAACTAGGACAAAGGTTACAACAATGAAATAGGATACAACAATGATAGAGGATATAATAATGATAGAGGTTATGATAATGATAGAAGACAGAACTATGATAAAGGACAATCCTTAGGCCAAAACTTTGATAGAGGGAAAGGTGGTGAACAAGAGTTTGATAGGAGGCAGCCACCAGGACGGAACATGACTTGGAACACAGGGCCTAACAATGGAGGAGTCCCCACCCCATTAGATCAACCAGTTAATCAACCTGTCAATCAGTCTTTCAATCAGCCAGTTAATCAAGAGAAGCCTCCTAGTGGTGTATATCTAGCTGAGGCTGCTTTATCAGGATGGTGTAGGCTCCATAAAATGACTCAACATTCTAAGTTAGATTGTCAAGAATTCCAAATGATAGCTTCAATTTTCTAGTATTAAGTGGAGAATAATGTAGGTAGTTAGGAAATTGTGCCATCTACTTCTTATGATTCACTGGTGTTGGTACTGAATCATGCTCCTTTTCCTCAAAGTAAGGAGAATGTACCTGAAGAAGAATTTGACCAATTGAAGGAAGAGGAAGACCAGGTATGTAATTGGGATGAAATTACACAATTATTTGATGAGCATCTAGTGAATGATAATGGTCCCAGAGATGAAGAAGAGGCTTATGTTGAAGAAGTACAGACCTTTCAGAGACCTGTCAAGAAGTATGACTTAAGGGAATTGCCACATAGACATCCACATGATGGAGGTCCCTTCACTACTTCCATTCCACCAAAAAATTTCAACATGCCTTCAAATCCTAATGCTAGCAATAATCCATCACTGCCTTAGGTTTCTAGGCAATATTTATCTCAAGAGCAAGGGAATGTTGATGTGCCCAAAGGGAGAGGTGCTGATACAAACAAGCATAAAGTGATGGAATACCCAAAGGAGACCCCTGCTAATCTGAGTGAGGAACAATTGGTTCTATATGTTGCTGAAGAACTTAGAAAATTAAAGGTAATTCTATCTGCATTTGAGTTATTAAGAGTTCCAACCATTAGTAATGCAGTTCTAGGAGCTTATAATGAAAATTCCATGTCACTAGATAAATCAATTAGCGAAAGTGTCAATAGAGCATCTAGCTCTCAATTAGTAGGAAGGAAAAATTAGAGTCATAATCAGGTCCACGTGCCTCCTAGGGATAAGGGGAAAGAGAAGGACAAGACTCAAGTTTCTCAAGTTGATACTCCCTTAACTTTGTTTCAAGGGAAGATAGACACACCTCCATTCCTA
The DNA here is from genome assembly GCA_007258455.2 of Sequoia sempervirens. Lineage (NCBI taxonomy): Eukaryota > Viridiplantae > Streptophyta > Pinopsida > Cupressales > Cupressaceae > Sequoia > Sequoia sempervirens. The sequence goes on from VDFB02271358.1 coordinate 176,917,939, forward strand.
ATTTCTGTTCAAATATTCGTTAAGAATTTGAATAATTGTTTGCTGGATTCTGGTGCTTCAACCAATGTTATGCCTTTTGGTGTCTATAGAGCTATGGGTATTACTCCTACTAACTCACAAAAGAAAGTTACACAATTGGATAGGACTGAAGTCAATGTTGTAGGGGAATTAAATATGATTCATATGCAGGTTGCTTCTGATCCTAGAATTTAGCAGGTTATCAACATACAGGTGGCTAAAATCCCTGATGCTTATGAATTAATCTTGGGACGAGACTTCACTAGGTCCTTGAATGGATATGTCTTGATGGATCATTCTCACATGTGGCTTCCCTCAAAGGGAGTGCCAAATCAGATTAGAATTGAAAGAGAACCCATAATGAAATACCTGATTACAGAATATCAGAATACCTCCAACGAAATTTTGATATAAGAAGTATGGGTAATTATGTTCTTGCAACTCCTTTTGAGGAGTTAGATGTGGAGGAGGTCCTCATGTTGCATACAATGTCTACTAGTCTCATAGTAGAATCTAGCGGTACTAAAGCCTTAGTGGAACCAGTTGAAAATGATGATGATATGAAAGATAGTCAACTGGGTTTGCTAGATAATTTTCAAGAGTTCATTCAGAAGTGCATTGAAAATAATGTTCAGTTGTGAAGAAGAATGAACTTTGGAGAACTACTCTTTCCTAATTGGTGTAGGGTGCATAATGCTACCCATTTAGAATTAGACTGTTGCTTGTGCCAGGCTACAGTGGAAAAAATACATAAATGTATCAACCCCACTCTAGTAGTCAAAGTTGATATCTAGAATGTCCAAGAGGATCCCAAAGGGAAAAGAGTGATGTTTTCTGAAGAACCATCCAGCAGCAATAGTGCAAGAGATAATGTGAGGGATTCTATAGTTGTTGGTTGTTGGACTCTAAGATTTGATGGATCCAAATTGAGGAAAGGAGTTGGGGCAGGTTTTGAACTAATTATTCCAAGAGGTAAGACATTTTTTTGCTCATAGACTTCAATTTCATTGTACGAATAATGTAGTAGAATATAAGGCTTTGGTTCATGGATTGTTAATGGCGTTAAAGAAAAATGTTAAGATCTTGCAAGTTTTGGGGGATTGTGAGTTAGTAGTCAAGAAAGTTAGGAGAAAATACTCTTGTTATGATAGAAGAATGACCAACTATAGACACAGAGTATGGGATATTATTGAAGATTTGATGCCTTTAATATTTAGTTGATTCCATGATGTAAAAATCAAACAGCTGACTCTCTTGCCTAGGTAGCTAGTACATTGCAACCTCTATCTCTTTCTAGACTAAAGAAATTTACTATGGAGCTGACCCCAATACCCTTAGTACTAGACAATGTCACCAACTTCTAAGTGTTTGAAGATTACAAGCATATCTTAGATTTCATTACTAGTACAGATGTCTTTTCTTCTCAAATCATTGACAAAAGAGCTCCAAGAGGTAGAGATGGATTTGGAAGGAGTAATTAATTTGAAGACCAACACTATTCCCAAAGGAATGGTGCAATTAAAAAGGATATTTTATTTGGATAAGGTCAGTGAGCAAGAACAGGATACCAGAAGGAGTCCATCAGTGGATAGTGTGACAAATATAATATGGGAACTCAGGATGATGCCAAAAATGTCTTTATTGGTAAAGTGTGCACTCCAAAAGAAAGAAAAGGAATCATTGATGCACTACATATATATCTAGATGCGATAGCTTGGAGTAATGAAGACTTGAAGACTTATGATACATCAATCATAACCCACACTATCCCTCTCAATCTAGGAGTGAAACCTTTCAGACAGAGGTAAAGTCCCATCAATTCTTTACTGGAATGCATAATGTAGAAGGAAGTGCAAAAATTACTATCTGCAAGAATCATATTTCCAGTCAGACACTCCACTTGGGTTGCCAACCTTGTTTCAGTATGGAAGAAAAATGGTGAAATCGGGCTATGTGTAGATTTTAGGAACCTAAATAGAGCATCAGAGAAAGATAATTATCTAGTACCCTCACTAGATGAAGTGTTCTAGATTGTCAATGGATCTCAGATGATGTCTTTCTTGGATGGTTATTCAGGATACAACCAAGTTATGGTACAATATGAGGATAGACACAAGACTGCTTTCACCACCAAGTGGGGCACTTTTTCCTATAGGAGGATGCCCTTTGGCTTGATTAATGTTAGAGACACATTCCAAAGAGCCATGGACATTGCCTTTAAAAACATAATTGGTAAGTGCATAATCATTTATATGGATGATCTGACAGTCTTCTCCAAGAAGAGGGGTGATCATATCTCATATTTGTGCAATATTTTTAAGAAATGTAGAGAGTTTGGGATATCTCTCAATCCAAAGAAATGCATCTTTGGAGTTACATAAGGAAAATTGTTGGGGCATGTTCTCTCAGAGAGGGGAATTGTAATTCATCCAGAATGAATAGAAGGTATACTCAAAATCCCACCACCTGCTAGCAAGAAAGAAATGAAATCATTCTTTGGCAAGATCAACTTTGTGAGAAAGTTCATCACTAGATTCATAGAAATAGTCAAGCCCCTGAATGCAATGTTGAAGTAGGAGGCCAAAGTTGAATGGAATGCAAAAGCAAAGGAAGCATTTGTAGAGATAAAAAGTGCTATTGCTGAAGTTCCTTTTTTGGTAAGTCCAGACTATGCTAAACCATTCTATTTAGATTCGTTTGCTTCTGATCACTCTTGTGCTGCTATGTTAACTCAAAAGTCTGACCAAGGAAATGAACATCCCATCACATTCATGAGTGCACCATTGAAGGATGCAGAGCTGAGATACCCAAGTGTGGAAAAACAAGCTTATGCCTTAGTCAGGGCTATAAAAAAGTTTAGACATTATATCCTCATAAACAAGGTCTTTGCTATAGTTCCTGATACTTCAGTTAAGCTGTTGTTAATGTAGAATGAGCTAGAATGTAGAACCAAGTACGTAACTATGTTACAAGAGTATGACATTGAGATTCAACCCATGAAATTGGTAAGAGGGCAAGGGCTTACAAAGATAATGGTAGAGACAGGCCCTGATATTACAGCTCAGAACTACAATTTAGAGGATATTTCTCTTAGCGAGTGGTATGATAATATTGTTCATTATCTCTTGACTCAGAGATGCCCTAATCATCTGAATGTAGTACAAAGAAGGGAATTGTGTTTAAAGAGTGATAGTTTCATGCTAAAGGGAGTTGTCCTATATAAGAAAAATCATGAGGGTGTTTACTTAAGGTGCCTAGGAAATGCAGAGTCTGAAAGAGTGATGTTGGAATTTCATGATAGATATGGTACAAGCCATGGATCAACACCTTCTATAGGGAACTAGATTCTGAGAGTTGGTTACTATTGGCCTACACTGTTCAAAGATACACACAACCATGTCAGAATTTGTCATGTGTGTCAAATTGCAGCGACCAAAGAGAAGTATGCAACACTCCCACTCCAACCAGTCTTTGAGGTAAAACCTTCGGCACAGTGGGGGATGGACTTCATAGGTCCAATCAATCTACCTTCCTCTACAGGTCACATGTATATCCTTACTGTCACTGATTATTTTACAAGATGGACTGCGGCCCTTGCTTGCAAGCAATGTACTTCTGAAGTGGTAATTAATTTCATCAAATCAGGTATTATTAACCGTGTTGGATGTCCTATGTCTTTAGGTTGTGATAATGGTCCTGCATTTTCATCGTTGAAGTTTTCTAATTGGGATTTTGATCATGGGATTAAAATTATGTTTGAATCTAACTATTACCTTCAAGGTTATGGTTTGGCTGAATCTTCCAATAAAAATCTCCTGACTGTTATTTGCAAACTCTTAGAAAGAAATCTAAAGGATTGGCACACCCAACTCATATTTTCTCTCTAGGAAGATCGTACAAGACATAAGACTTCCATAGGAATATCACCTTACCACCTAGTTTATGGATTAGAGCCTATGTTTACCATTCAGTTAAAGATCCCCACCTTGCAGTTCATTAATGAATATTATGATGAGGGAGATAAACGTGAGGCCAAAATTGCTGAATTATTACACCTTGAGGAAAAAAGAGACGAAGCCCTAGAAAAATTTGCTAAACATCAAGGGGTAGTCAAGAGATGGTTTGACAAAAGAGCCAAGGTAAAAGATTTTAGGATTTCTAACTTGGTTCTTTACTGGGATAAAGCCCATGACCGTAAGAGGGAGCATGGAAAATTTGATAAAATTTGGCTTGGCCCTTACCAGATTTTAGAAATTCTAGGAGATAATGCTTTCCGTTTGAAAACTTTCACTAGAGATGATATCCCACTGCTTCTCAATGGGAAGTATTTGAAGCATTATTTCTAGTCTTGAGCTATTTTCAGCTCTTTTCCTGTATATAGTTAGAGTAGGTTTCCCTTTCTTCTTTTCTTTTGTTTGTTTTGGTTAGTGTAGGTTTGCTTTTGGTTTGGTTTGTTTTTTCTTTTCTCTTGCTTTGGAGGTTTTCCTATTTTTTCCTAGGTGTGTTGCACCTATATGGAAAATATATCATTACCTGGGACTATGCTAAGTATTTTATTGGGTGGACTTTAGTCTTGAATCTTGAAAGGATGGGTGAAGTCTTTTCTATTGCCAAATAGTTTGAATGTTTGATTTATAGAAGTTGGGTCACTAGTTTTGATTTGAATTTGAAGTATTCTAAAATCTTATATCTCATATATTTTAAGAATCCTAATGTTAGCATAGGGTCCTTGTGAAGTTTTGTCAGGTGAAAAATTCTATTTCTGCTTCAGCGCCACTGTGGTTCTCAGCCCTGAGTGTGAACTTCATTGTTCACAGATTGAAATAAAAAAGATGACATAGCAAAGAATATGAAAAGAAAGGAAAGTGAAATATTGAAAATAAAAAGAATGAATTCAAGTTATCAGGAGTATCTGAATATCTCTATCAGGGCTATAGACACCTGGTTGGCAATAGAGCTATGTTCAAGAGAGTCACAGTGATAACCTCATCAGGGCTATAGATGCCTGAATGGCAATGAGGCTCTATCCAGGTTGCTTTTGAAGTTAGAATATTTACGTAGCTTATTTTGACTAAGCTTGGTTCCTACAGTATCTCAGGGAAGGAAATGAACTCATATGCACACATTTGGATTTTCAGTTTATGGAAGGTTCGGTCTACCCTTTGGTTTTGACTCTTTAATCTTTGCATTTTGATTTGTTTGTCTGATAGTGAGACTGAAACCAGAGATTTTGGGTTCTTGATTCCTATCTGAAATCAAATGCTCTAGAGCATTTCCTAGCACAATGGCCATTTGTTGTGCAATTTTCACACACACGCCCTGCTGGAGGTAGGGACCCTCTTTCACTTTAGTTTTGGTGTGTTGGCCCTTTCATTTTGAGGTTTTATCTTGCTTTGGAATGTGCTTAAATGTTTATTTTGATTGCCTAAGTGATTCCCCTTAGTTATTTATTGAAAATATTAAGTTCTATGTGATTTTTGGGTTTTTACCCTGGTTTAGGACTTTCCACCCTTGTCAGTTTTTCCCGGATCCTTCTTAGATTCCAACTGAATGCTATGGTTTAGAGATCTTCACCCTTCGTGGAATTTTGTGTGGGCCAGATTTTTCCAAATTTCATCCTTTTGTCGAGTTCCCATATTTTCTTGGCTATCTTGTTGGCTGCATTTAATGTTTTCATACGAGCTTTGAATGATGTATTTAACCAATCTTTGAGGTCCTTTGTGCCATTATGCTTATTTTTTTCCATTGATTGAGCTAGGGAGTGCATTCTTCTGAGTGTTGGATTTGATTTAGGGTGTTGAGTTGATGAGTTGTTTGATTTAAGTGGTGATTTCCTGTGCATTGTTGTTGGTTGTCTTCACTCAGTGCCTTTAAATTGGCATTTGCTACCTCATTCATATTTTTGTTACGTCAAATGGTATGTATTTGATTGCCTTGCTTTTAATTGATGATTTTGGATAATGCTTTGATGTTATAGAGTTTATTGGGGTCTAAGTTCTTGAGTGTTTGACCATTTCATAACTAGGGCTGTATAACATTATTTGATTTATAGTCTTCCAAGTGATTTTGAGCTTGTTTGTTTCTTTGTATTATGAGGAGTCTTGCTTGAGAGTCGTGATTTCCCCCTAGTAAGGAATTAGTGCTTGAAATGAATGAATCCTGAGCTTTCCTATGTGCTAATGGTGAATTTACAGGGTTTGACTTATGGCATTGTTGTTTATCCCTAGTATGCTTCTCAATTGGCCTAGAATTCTAAGAAAACCTATGGAGGGCCCATATCAAAATTTTCTCAGGCCTAAATTCTTGAAATCTATAATCGATCCATCAATCTAGGAGAAATCATGATTTAGTGTCGTAGTTTGGGTTTCGTCCTCAGTCCGAGATTTTTCATCTCCAGCGGATTTTCCAGATTTGGCAGATTTTCCCGATCTCCTTTGATTTCCCTGAATCCACATACTTTCAGAGTTTTACCTTATCCATGGATTTCATTTGGCTCCAAATTTCTCCAAAATCCTTTGTTCCCTATTTTTCCCAAAATTGTCCAAGTGCCTCCTTCTTCGTAGAAATCCGTCCCTGGCGGATTTTCCCAGAATCTGATGGAATATGAAGGAATTTGAAATAGCATGGTTTGTTAATATGTGATGGTGCATTTTATGATTTATTCATTAGATCTCACATGCTGTTTATTGATTAATAATGATCAGATTGAATTGTTAATTGGTATTTTCATTATTATTCTGTTGGAATCCATCTAGCCTATAATTTTCTAAAATTCCTCCCTAGCTTGGATTCCACGGATTGTTGTGAAACCCGAAGTTTAACATGATCATTCTATATGAGATTTAATATGATTTAATGATGATTTTTATTGGTTAACCTTTGTTGATGTGATCTTTATTACGTTTCCTTTGTCAAGTGCAGGCTGAATCAAGCAAGCTAACAGCTGGAAAGGCTAAGGGTGATATGGAGGGATCTTCCATATCCAAAGTAGAAAGAATAAAGATGGACATCAAGAGAAAGATTCCAGAGAGTAAGATCACTTATGTCTGGTCATAGGTAATAGATACCAATGTTGGGCTATGGGACTATGAGGAGTTTAAAGGTAGAATGGTGGCATAGGATCTTCCTCTAGTGGCTAAGAGGATGTTAGAATCAGGATTGGTGCATGTAGCTATTTTCCCCTCCATGGTACAGTGTTATGAGTTGGTCCTTGAGTGTTCCAGGCACTATGATAGTGATACACAAAGAATAATTGATCCTCAAGGGAGGATTGTGGAAAATTTGAACCCTGTTTCCATTGCTTAGACCTTTGATATGCCAGATAGATCTCATGTGGTGGCATTCAACATGAAATCAACTCAGGAGTACTATGAGGAACAAACTGTTAAATCTCAACAACTTATCAATTCCTGGTTGGAGAAGCCCAAGTCTCATTATTCCATACTACCTAAGCAGTTATTGAGGGTAAAATTCAAAAAGGAGTATTATGATGTCATCACTCTTCTTAGTAGGGTGGTTGGATTGAAGAATGTTGGTATGTTTGTGAATTGAATGTCCCATGTTATTGTGAGGATGGAACAAGAGAAGATTGATTACCATTGGGTAGGTGTCATTAGCAGAGTGATTCATGAGCAGTTGTCCAATGTGTTATAGATAAAGACCTTCACAATGACCTCATACTTGGTCTATGCACTTGCAAGATTTCATCCATACAAGGGATTAAGTACCAAGTGTTTCTTTGGAAAAGATATTATCTATGAGGTGTACCCTCAGTTGCATTTGGGAAGCTTGAGCTATAGGAGGGTGAATGATGCATTCACCATGGATATCACCAGGTTGCTATAGGGAGCAGAGCATGTGAGGATTTCTGACCAAGCTAAGGAGCTAATTAAGAAATATAGTGCTTGGTTCATTCAATTCCCAACCTTTTCATACATCTGGGTTGATGGTTGTCAATGGGCTCCATATAGGCTTCCAAGGTATCCCACTGATCATATCATACTTCTAGAAGTCACTCGATAGATATGTGACTTTGATGCTATTGTGAAAAGGGACAAACATAAGACTGGTTTTTGTGGAGACTTCCCTTATAGGATTGGCACTAGAGAGGTGTGCCCTTCCATTATTTTTTCCCAAGCTTTAGAGGAGGAGATGAGTACCCTTGGTTTATCTTTCCACTCCAAGCAGTCTAGATTTGTTATAATAGGTCAAGCCAAAAAGAAGGCCAGTAGAGTATATAGCCATAAGGTTGATTTAGAGGACTACTAGGCCAATTGCAGTGATGAATACGAGGTAAGAAAGAAGAAGTTTTATCACCTTCCAGTTGAGTCAGTTCATCTATATAATGTGAAGGCAGTCCCTGATCAACTTGAAGATGATGGAAACATGATTCAAGGTCATGCTTATGAGGTAGTAAAGGACATGCCAATTCATGATGTGGATTGGTTGGAGGAAGAAAATACAGAGCTAAAATAGTTAATGGACCTAGCCACCAAGTTCACCAAAATGTGGCTAAAGCATAAATTGTGGGAGTTGGAAAATGAAGGTGTGTAGTGCACCTACGATTTAATGGGAGATTTTGATCCTCACTCCACTATTGAAGAGTCAACTGAGTAGGATCCTAAGGGAAAAGGTAATATGGATTCCCATTTTAAAATCAAGATAAAAGGTGTTCAAGAGGAGGAAGTCCAAGAAATAGAAAAGTAGAGAAATCTGATTGCTAAGAAAAGGTCAAGGACTAAGAAGTCTGAACAGAAGGAAATTGAAAAGCAGGGTCTTGAGGTTAATGTTCCTATGCCGAAAAGGAGAGGAGTCATAATATTTTTATAGAAGGAAAGCTCCAAAGTAGGAGAAGATGAAGTTACCCCACCTGTGGTAAATATAAAGAGTTTAGAGAAAAAGGCACTGGTGTATACAAGGAGGTCAAGGACTCCTTCTCCCAACGATAGTGTCCCTAAAATAGACCTTCCTCCAATTATTTCTAATGAGGAGCAGCATGATGATGTTCCTTCCACCCATGAAGCTCAAAGAAAACCAAGTGAATTTGAGAAAGTTGAATATCATCTAGACACTGAAGGGGAGGAATTTCATGAGGGTGACCTTTATAGTGCAAAGGCTGAAGTTGAAAAGGTAATGTATTCTCCCTTGGTTGTGTATAAGGTTTCACCTATTAGAATTGAAGAGGTTAAATCTCCCTAAAGAGAAGAAGCTAAAAATATTTCATCACCTGAGCAAAAGGAGGAACATGTTGAAGAAAAGGAGAGTAAGACAGATGAGACTCATGAGAAACAGAGTTTGGATAAAGAAGTGCCTAAAGATCAGTAGGAAGAGGTTGGATAGGGTAAGGTGCAGGTGGAATCGACTATTGCAAAGTGGTTGGATAGGGAGATAAAGAGAAAATAGGTTGTTGTGGAAGATACTCCACCTAACTAGGATGAGTTGTTGGCCAAGATTGGAAAGGACAAGGGTTAAGAAGTTTTAGACATAGACAAATAGAAATATAGCTAGTGTAGAAGCAAATTAAGTAGAGTAAGAGTTAGCAAGTAGTTGTTCTCAAGAAAATATTGTAACAAAAAGCTGGAATTGTTGCTACAGTGGATAATTTAATGCAAGTAATGACATTGTGATTTGGTGCCATACTTGTGTTGTTCTTATCTTGCATGGTTCTTGTTATTCTATCTTTAGAATTGCTTTGTGGAAAATTGATATTTAGATTAGATTTGATTCAATGATGTTTATGGTTTGATATTTGAAGTGTTGCAACAATCCCTGGTCCATACTTTTCACAACCAACTAATTGTTAGTTGCTTTGCAAAGTTAGCCTATACATTATAGCATGAGATAACTACAACATAAGGTAGTATAAGATGGTCATTGATTTGCAATTTGCAGCAAGCTCTAGAAAAAGACAAGAAAACACTGAATCATATAGGTGATCACAACTTAGACCAGTGCCATATATCTATTGGGTAGGAGTCAAATTTATAAGCATCTAAAGGCATATAACAGATTTAACACATAACATATGTAATCCTTGATGATATTGCATTACCATTTCATCAATATATATTCTACCTCAATACTACTTACCAAATCCTTATACAGTACATATCCTCCTATAATCCCATCAAACATTTTAATTAATTCTTTGAATTAAGGCCAAAACAAGGATCATACACACCACAACAGTGAGATGGATATAACAACCCTTAGTAATTTTATTCAAGGTTCAGATATGCAAGTACAATGGAGAGACATGAGCTTGAATTTTTCATTTTAAAATAAAATGCTAGTACTGTTATATAATATTAAACCTCCATGAACTCAAAACCTGTTATAAACTAACTCAAAACCTAAGTTGCAATTCTTCCTGAAACCATCAGACTTTACAAATTGCTCAGCAACTTCACCTAGACTCAAAAAAAAATTTCTAACTTGCTCCTCTCTACCTCTGGCCTAGAAATCCTTCTTATAGAGAATGAAGGAGAAAACAAGCATTGGGCCAGAGAGTACACATGTGATCAGACAATTGGCACACCTGGAAAAGTTGATACAGCAATAAAGACCACTAGAAATCCATGCCAAGATCGCCATTAAAACAAAACTGGAAACTGTTGCAACCACAACACCTGACCTACTTATTGAATCATGCTAGTAAGCATCCTTCCCACCATTAAAACTCACCCAATCATCTACACAAACAGCTCCAACCATACTTTGACCCTAACTTTAAATTCCAACCATCGAACGACCACCTTCAAAAACTAGTTGACAGAATCACCAACATGGCAGACAAGGGCCCATCACACCATACACTGAGAAATAAATCCACGTGGCGGTTTCCCGCGATACCACAATCCTTCAATTTTTGATCATACGATGGTGGGAAACCGTCAATCTGGATCATCAACGATCTCATCCCTTCAAACAGTCACCGACCCTATCCATAACTATCAAGTGGCTTTTTCACTGATATTAAAACATCTCTGTTGATTTTCAGCACATGCATCCTACAAGCGCTTTAGTAACCCCTCATTTTACTCCCTCGACTTTTTCGGCTAAGACACATGGAAGTCACCCACAATATCTCGATCGACCAAATCACCATTGCAAGATGGCAGGGAATGGCTAGGATGTGACCGAACTTAGCATTTAAACTCTGTCGTAGATCTTCTTTGACTTGACTAGTTGCCCTAATTTCTCTGCTTGAAATTTGCTCATTTAATGAATTCCCACGACCACATCAAATATTTTATTTTAAATGTTTTTCCTAAAGCAATTAAACATTTAAAATTTATCACACAAAAATTTCCTCGAGCCCCACCTTGGAAGTCCACGTGGCACTCACTCATGATTTCACAATCAACCAAAGCACCATCACGAGATGGAAGGAAATGACTCAGATTAAAGGAAAGTTGATGAAAAGTCACACAAATTTGATCCCCCAGATGGGACATGTGGCACCCGCCCTTGATATTTCCGTCCTACAATTTCCTATCATTGGATGGCGGGCAACTGTTGATCTCTGAAGGTAAAAGATCGACGACAATGCAAGCACCATACTTCTACAAAATATAACATTTGCTAAGAACAAGGGGGGACCACTAGGCCGACAAGACAATAATGACATAAGTTGTATTTAAACAATGAAGCACGTGGTCAACCTAGACTTAGGAAAATAAAACCTCTAGGAGCCGCAAAAAAATAAAAAATAAAAGGTGCCAAAGCCTAGATGAACCAACAGGGGCATAAGATGTTTTAAGACCCTTCAAAAAGGTAACAAAAAAATAGAACCCAACCAAGGAATAAAATAGGGATAAGGGTTTTACATGCAAACAAGGCCAAAACTCTAACCCTAGGAATTTTGACACCATGAAAGACCAATTTACACCAGGCAGGGTGGGAATGAAACATAAGGAGAAAAACTTTGAAGCTCCAACACTCTATTAGCACAAATTTATCCTTCACATATCTCAAAATATTTAATCAATAACCACTAAAGCCACTAACCCAAATGTCTGAAAACCTTTGGAATTGGATGAAGTGACTTCCATACATAGCAAGTAACTGCATGGATTCAGGAGTAAGTATCATTTCAATTTTCCCTTACATTTCTTGGGTCACCCTCATGGTAAAGGTATAAGAAATCCTCCTATGATGAAGGTAGCTCCTACCCATTTGTAACATATCAAAATATCTAAAAATTGGAACTTCATCATGAGGAAGGGTGCTCAATCTTGAACCCAACCATAGTTTGGTATTGGTGATTGCATAAATCAGATATGAGGACATATGGAAAGATGGTGCAGGAGCACTTGTTTGATTTCTTGTCTCCATGAGGCCATTTGTAAATAGTTTCTCTATTTTGTGTTTTGAGTCTTATAATAAGGTTTATCAAACCATTATAGAGGTTTTTGAGTCTTAGGAAGTCACATTTTAAGTCATTTGTCAAATAAAGTTTAATGTTGTTCCATATTGTAAAAATTGTAAAAGTTGCTCAAGAAAGTTGTCAAGCAACTTGTCAAAAAGTGTCATTAAGGTGTTTTGTCAACAAAATAATAAAAATGTAGTTGAAAATGGTTGGTTGTGGTTCGAAATTTATAAATTCACCCTAAAAAAATTGAATTGGGGGTTGGAGACATTGGTTTTTGAAGTTTGAGGAATGGAAACCTAAAATTTTGTGCATTTTCTAATTTTCACATTGTTTCCAGGCTGAAGTTGTGCTTTGTATGGCCTGGTATGGACTCAAATAGTATTATCATATATGGATGGAAATATATCTATTTATAGTTTCCAATTATTTTTGTCTCATTGAATTTTATTGAGTTTTGTGGAAGATATGACTATTTTGGTGAGACTGCCTATTCTAACAATATTGTGCATAATTTACAGTCTAAAAAATGTGATGGTATGGATTGTAAAGTCTATATTTTGGATCTGAAACCAATTTCATTTTGTTTCCATGTGAATATAATTCCATTTGCTTCAAGTCTCATCAAATTTCATTAATATAAGTTATGACCATTTTTGTAAGGGCGGGTCTAAACCCTACCTAGGGTTTGTAGTTTTGGAAAAAATATAATAACTTTCATTTCCACCATTGGATCTTCATAAAAATTGGAGGAAAAGTCTATAACTATGTTTTATTCAATCTCACTAGAGAGATTGGCTTCATTATTTGTTTTTTAGAAGTTATTAATGACTGTTCATTGCACTAAATTATGGGCTGTCATAGTTATGTTTCCAATGTGATATACAATGCCTAATAACATGTGTTATACAAAAATTGTTTTGGATTATTATTGAAGGTTTGTGAGATGTGTTGTTGAATCATCCTAGATCTACATAAAAAGACCTATTTATTCCAAAGAAAATAAACAATTCATGCATCTGATCACTGATAAGTTGTGCCCAATCTAAGAATTGTTTCCCTGCAAGCACTATTTGGATAAAGAAGTACATCCACTCTTCGAAATTGTATGCTCTTTCATTCCCTCTCAGCTTGTCTGGTAGCATGAATATATCTCATATTTCCTCAAAAAAATGGTTTCTATGTAAATTCCTTGGCAACTGGGATTTACCTTTCTTGGGTTTAGATAGCCAATTCTTTGTAATTTCATTTTTGTAAATCCCTTTTTTCACTGCAAACTCAATCTATGAACTGGTAAAGTTGAGGGTTCAAAATTTATATCTCTCTATAATCTTCAAAAATGATGCAAAATTAGTTCTTTGAATTTTAACTACCAACCTATTATCCTCACTTCTAATTTCATGGGTTTGAGAATCATGATGCCTAATGCATTCAATAGACAAATCTGAGCAATGGATGGCCACGGGAAAGGGAGATACTTCTATTATTCCACTTGAAATTACTTGTTTTGTGATGGGTGGGGGATTTGGCTTGTTTAATTTCTCCTAAAATATTTCTAGGTTTATTTTCCCTAGTTTGGTATCCCTAATTTTTAGCATTATGCAGGTTAAACCCGAAATGTATTCATAATCTTGATACTTTTATCTCATGATACATGAAACCCTCGGGTTTGTGTATAATTTGCATAGGATGATTTACACTACTAAAAATATTTTGAATTTAAAATGCAATTATGGGTAGCTACTGAAATAAGAAGAGAAAGAAATACCTCAAACAACCATGAACTCCAAGAATCAATAACTGCATCATTTTTCTCCTCCCCTTCCTTGTCTCCTAGTGTCACAACTAAAAAATGATCTTCTCATTAGTTTGAATTCCTTTTAATCCTCCCGTAATTAATGCACAATTAGATGAGAAATTAATTATTCTCTTATCATAGTTGCTATGTGTGGCTTTTCACATCATCACTTCATTTATCCAATTTTAAAAATTTGAACAAAAATGACTACTTGATCAGTAGGATGAGTGGTTCATATAACCTTGTCAATGAACGACATAGGTTCTATAACCAATGTGAAATAATGGAAAATTTCCAATGCGCACTTCATATTACTTTTGAAACCTTCATTTTCTTTCAAGTGGTAAAAGAGAAAGTTTTGATAACTTAGTCAGAGACTGACAAAAGTTACATAACTTGAGAAAATTGTCAAAATGATTTAAACATTGACCAAAAACGGGGCTTATAAAAGTTCAAATAACTTTGAAAAATACCAATACATTTGGAAACTTTACAATTTAACTAGTATGTCAGAAAAAAGAAAGGTTGAGAAAAATTAGGCGATGATCGACATAGTTATGCAAACTGATCAAAATGTTGACAACTTAGTACTTAGCCAAAATTCATATGGATAATAAGTTTTAAGACATGACAAAAAAAATGTTAACAATGTTAAAGAATATAGTGGTGTATTTGATGATGAGGAATCCAACTATCCAAATGATGGAAGTGATGAATGCTTGTTCATGGATCTAAAAGTTAGAAATAATTTTGCTAACCCTAAAATATGTGTGAAGAAAATTCCTCCACAAATAGGTCACGGTATTGAAGGAACTATCTTGACTACTTTTCATGTAAGAGAGGAGAGAAAATACTAGATAATTGATAGTATAGGTTCAAATCATATGACAGGTGATAAGAGTAATTTTGTTAAGCTTGAAAAGTATGATGGTGGTCTTGTTAAGTTTGGTGATGATACATCTACTAAGATCTATGGAAAAGGTTCAATTATTTTTAATGGAAAGCATAAGATAAATGATGTTCTTTATGTTAAGGGTCTCCAACATAATCTTCTTAGTGAAGGAAAAATGTGTAGCCTATGATTCAATTTGGTGTTTCAGGATGATGGTTGTGAAATTAGAAAAGGAAGCTCTAAAACTTTGGTTATTATAGGAACAAGGATAGAAGGAAATGTTTATTAGCTCAAGAGTGATGGTGGTAAGTTCTTTATGACTCAATTCAATGAAAGTTGGCTATGGAATAAAAGAATGAGTCACATCAATTTTGATAGCCTATTAAAGATCAGCTCTACTCAAGCTATGAGAGACTTTGCAAGGATTACAAAGCCTATCAATGCAATTTTCAAAGAGTTTCAGGTTGGAAAGTAGACAAAGAAGAGTTTCAATACTAAGGAATATTCTACTATAGGTACTTTGACATTGGTGCATATAGATCTGTGTGGACATACCAAAACAAGAAGCTATCAAGGTAACAAGTATTCTATGTTGTTAACAAATGATTACTCTAGAATGACTTGGGTCACATTTCTCAAAGAAAAATAACAAGCTCTAGATAAGTTTAAACAATTTGAATCTATGGTTGAGAATGAAATGGATTTGAGAATCAAGTGCTTGAGTTCTGACATAGGTGGTGAGTTCACCTCCAATAAGTTGATTTTTTTTTGTGAAGATCATGGGATAAAAAGACATTTATCATCTCCTTGTTGGGATTAAGGTGTCTCAACGTTAGAATCATAATATTGATTAATTAATGTACTATTATATTTATTTGTATTATTTAATTTCTTATGGTGTCATGTCATAAATTGGGACCCACTAGTTGGGTGGCATCCCCGTTGGAGGTGACTAGATGAAACATCGTCATCCCAAGTGGACATAGGCATTCAACTTTGGAATCATTGTCTTATGACAGATTCTATGATGTGTCATAAGGAATATTTATTCATGGAGAAGTTGGCACCCAAGTTGGGTTATGATAGGTTGTAAGAGAATCAAATATTTTTGTCAGTTATGAAGGATTCTCTTATGAATTTTATGATGGATTTTATGGTAGAATTTATGGAAGATTTATGACAGATTTTATGACAGTTGTAAGGCATCTATCATAGGCTATTATGAGCATATTTTGGGTGCCCAAGATTAGAGAGATAATATTACATGTTATGACATCTATAAGGGGTGTAAGGGAATATTGTACATGTGTCCAAATGCATGTATATGGTGTGGGATATTGTGCCATGTGTATTTGGATTCCCATCCTCTTCTAGAGGCTTCTCTTGGCTTGTATTATCTATATATTGTATATCTTACATTGTAGAATGCACAGTTTATTTGCAAGTAACAATGTGATGCCAGATTCACTTTAGGATAGGTTTATGTTTCAAAGCACTTGTTGAAGAATATTTGTACTTTGGGCTGCATTGTAATCTTTATTTTAGATAATACAGTAGTACTATGCTTTTGGAGGCTGGGGTTTTTACTCGTAAGGGTTTTCCCCACATATATTTTGTGTCATTGTTCTATGTGTTCTTGTTGTTATATCTCATCTTTTCTATGTGTTTCTCATTACTGTAACTACATAGAGTGTTAAAAGGAAAAAAAATGTAATTCTCCCCTACTTAGATTAGTGCAAGAAGTTGTTTCCTCTCACTCAGCTTCCTTTCAATTGGTATCAAATTTTGGTCAACTTTGATTCCTTTGTTTGGTTAGAAGGGTTTTTTGAATTGATTTTTGTTTTAGTGGGAGTTTTGTAGAAGTGTACTTTGTGACCTTGTTACAAGAAAGAGATGGCAAGCACATCTAGGAGGATTGAGATGGATAATTTTAATAGTGGTAACTTTGAGCTTTGGAAGCTTAATATGGAAGATATTCTTGTAGATCGTGATTTATGGGATATTATTTTTGGAACCAAACCATCAGGCATGAAACAAGAAGATTGGGAGCTTATAGATCAGAAATCCAAGGGTCTCATTAGAATCTATTTGGTTGATTCCATTCTCTTGAATGTTCATGAAGAGAAGACCTTGGCTTCATTGTGGAAGAAACTTGGAGATGTTTATCAGGCTAAATACCTAGTAAACTAGCTATTTCTAAGAAAGAAGATATATTATCTTAAGATGGAAGATATAGGATTTGTGGTAGACCACCTAAATTCCTTTAACATTTTTATTGATCAACTCATTTTGTTGGATAAAAAATTGATGAACAAGATCGTCGCATGCTCCTATTGTGTTCATTTCTAGACTCATGGGATCACCTAGCGATGGCTATTGGAAGTACAACAACCAATTAAAAAATGGATTAGGTGGTTTCTTAGTTGTTATCTAAAGAGATGTAGAGAAAGTCTTCCAAGATGGCCAAGGAGGCCCTTGTTCTTTGTGGTAGACCAAAGGAGAAAGGAAAAAAGAAGGATAAGAAATATAAGTCAAACTCTCTAGGGAGACATAAGTTTCTTGGTAAGAAGTCCAAGGAAAAATGTTGGAATTGTGGTGAAAGTGGTTACTTTCAGAAAGATTGCAAGGAGAAGAAGAAGAAGAAAAACAAGTCTTTCTCTAATTTTGAATTTGACAAATCATCCCTAGATGAAGCAGAAGAATTTGTTGTAGCCTTGGAAACCCATGCATTGGAAGATGTTTGGTTGATATATTTGGGTGCATCTTTTCACATGACCTCTCATAGAGGTTGGTTTTCAAAGTATGAAGAGTATGATCGTGGGAAGGTGTACCTGGGTGATGACTCTCACCTAAAGATCATTGGTCATGGAATAGTCAAAATTAGATTTCCTAATGGAAGAGTGAAGGGGATTGATGGTGTCTTGCATATCTTGGGTTTGGCATGAAACTTACTTTTTTAAAGTAAACTAAATGATTTATGAGTGTAGGTTGTTTTCTTTGGTGGAGGATACAAGATGACAATAGGAGCTATGGTGTTAGCTAAGGGTTTTTGAGTTGGCACTTTATACAATTTGGATGCATGCACAATATAGTCCAATAGTTCTTCTAATGTACCAAAGAAGATACCTTTGCATTCTTCATCCTCACCATTAGATTGTGCATTGAAGAAGTGTGTTGTAACTACATTTGATGTTCATGTATTTTGGGTACCCAACGATTCTCATTCCATGGAAATGAAGCTTCCTATAGAGAATAAAATGTTGTGGCACCAATGACTTGGTCACATTAGTGAGAAGGGTCTTAGAACCTTGAAAAATAAGAGCCTTGTTGAAGGCCTTCATGCTTTTAATCTCAAGTTCAACTTTTGCAAACATTGTGTTTATGGAAAACAACACCATGTTTCTTTTTACTCTAGTTCTCACAAGTCCTTTGGGGTTTTGGAATATGTTCATTTAGATGTATTTATTCCTTTGAATTTTCCTTCATTATCAAAATCTATATAGTTTGTTTCTTTCATAGATGATTACAATAGAAGGAAATTCATTTATTTTCTTAGAAGTAAAGCTGAAGTATTTAGTTGGTTTAAGGAGTTTAAGGTCATGGTAGAAAATCATACCAACAAAAAGATTAAGTGTTTGAGGACTGACAATGGTGGTTATTTTTTTTCCACAGAGTTCAACAAATTATGTAAAGAGCATTGGATTGAGAGACATAAGGAAACTCCCTACACTCCATAGAAAAATGGAATTCAAAGATTATGAATAGAATTTTGATGGAGAGGACTAGGAGTATGTTGAGTGGTGCTATCCTTGAGTATGAGTTTTGTGCTAAAGTGGTAGCCACTACATGTTATTTAATCAATAGATCTCCTACATCAATGCTTTTTGGAAAGAAACCTATGGAGGTATTGTCTGGTAAAATTCCTTTAATGATACATCTCACTATATTTGGTTTTGAAGCTTACACTCATGTTCTAATTAAGAAGAAGTCAAAGTTGGAAAACAAGGTAGTTGACTATATCTTTATTAGCTATGGTGTCAGTGTGAAAGGGTACAAGCTTTGGGATCCAAAAGCTCAAAAGTTTCTCTATTGTAGAAGTGTGATTTTTAGATAGATGAAACCTTCCACTATTGAGTTACAACCAAAGGAAGAGGAGAAAAATAATAAAGAGGTAGTTCATATTCCACCTACCCCAAAGAAATATGAACTAGGCACTCCTATTGGACCTAATGATGAGGAGAGCTTAAGCAACTTAACAAGTTTTGAAGAAGATGAACCTCAACCTCAGCCATTGAGAATGTCTACATGAGTTGGGTAGAAAATGGAAAGGTTTTGTTATTCATTATTGGATTCCAGATATATATTTTCTTTGATTTCTAACACAGATGAGCCTAGGACTATTAGAGAGGCTATGGATATGAGTTATGTAGATTCTTGGATGAAATCCATGGATGAGGAGATGGTTTCATTAAAGAAAAAAAAGACTTGGGATATGGTACCTTTTCCTACTAGACATAAGTTTTTTGTTTGTAAATGGGTTTTCTAGAAATGGTGTGGTCTTGATAATAGTGTTGAGAAGCATAAGGCTCAATTGGACACTAAGGGGTTTTCATAGGTGGAGGGAATTGATTATGGGGAGATATTCTCTCCTATTGTGAAGTTGACATCTACCTAGTTCTTGTTATCACTTGCAATAATGTATGATTTAAAAGTGGAAAAAATGGATGTGGAAATAATATTCCTTCATGGTGACTTGGAGGAAGAGATTTACATGTCACATCTAGAGAATTTTGTTGAAAAAGGTAAAGAAATTTTGATTTGCAAAATGAAGAAGTCTCTTTATGGTTTGAAATAGTCTCCTAGAATGTGGTTCCAAAATTTTGATACCTATGAGTTTTCATTGATATTTTAGAGATCTAAATCTAACCATTATGTTTATTATAAATCTAATAATGGTCACATTCTCATTATTGTTTTCTACATAGATGATATGTTGTTTATTGAGAATGGTAAAAGTATGATTTCAGATTTGAAGTTTCAATTGTTAGCACAATTTGAGATGAAAGACCTAGGTGTAGCTAGGTGCATTATAGAAATGGACATCACAAGAGAAAAATTGAATAGAAAGCTTTGGTTAAGCCAAAGAAAGTACGTGAACTCATTGCTGGATAGGTTTAGCATGGCAGATTGTAGGCAGTTAGTTGTTCATGTGATCCAGGGGACAAAGATTTCTATGAATGATTGTCCAAAATATCCTACTAAGATGGAGGACATGACTAGAGTACCATATATGAGTACAATTGGCATTCTGATGCATGTGATGGCATGTATGAGACAATGCATTACCCAAGTAATGGGATTCCTTAGCCATTTTATGGCTAATCCTAAACAGTTGCATTGGGATGCTGTTAAGAGAGTGTTTAGATATTTACAAGGTACTTCTAAGTATGCCTTGTGTTTTCATGGTCATCCTAATAGACCTTACATTCTATGAGTATTCATGGAAATGTGGATTTAGATTGGGCAAATGACATTGACAACAAAACATCCACCAGTACTTATGTGTTTATGATGTTTGATGGTGCTATCAGTTTGATGAGTAAGTGACAGGTTGTAGTCACTTTTTCCATGATAAAAGTAAATTACATGGAAGCCACTCATGCTTTTAAGGAAACTATTTGGCTTAAGAGATTGTGTTTTGATATTGGTTTATTGTCCTTGTGATAGTCAAAAAGCTATTTTATTAGTGAAGAATCCTACCTTCCATGCCAGAACAAAGCACATCAATGTTCAATTTCATTTTATTTGTGATATGGTAGAAGATGGAAAGATGAATTTGGAGAAGGTTGAAATTTTGCAAAATTTTGTAGATGCATCGATGAAACCAATTGGCATGGAGAAATTCAGATGGTGTTATGATTCCATGGGCCTTGGGGCCTTGAGAAAATGATTTTGTATGACTCTCGAAAGGTGGGAGAATGTTGGGATTAAGGTGTATCAACCTGAGAGTCCTAATATTAATTAATTTAATGCATTATTCTATTTAATTGTATTATTTAATTTCCTATGGTTTCATGTCATTAATTGGGACCCACTAGCTAGGTGGCATACCCATTGGAAGTGACTGGATGACACATCATCATCCCAAGTGGACATAGGCATCACACTTTGGAATCTTTGACTTATTAAAAATTAT
The DNA here is from genome assembly GCA_007258455.2 of Sequoia sempervirens. Taxonomy (NCBI): domain Eukaryota; kingdom Viridiplantae; phylum Streptophyta; class Pinopsida; order Cupressales; family Cupressaceae; genus Sequoia; species Sequoia sempervirens. Next base: position 176,939,213 of record VDFB02271358.1, read on the forward strand.
ATAACATGTCATAAGAGAATCAAATATTTTGGTCAGTTATGATAGAGTCTCTTACAAATTCTATGATGGATCTTGTAGCAAATTTTATGGCATATTTATGATATATATTATGACAACTTTAAGTGTAGACACTTAAAAATGACCTAGGCCTACAAGCTCTATTTTTACCACTTTCGTCCTAGCATAATTATGACATTTAATTATGTCCTTGGTCCACATTTGACTATTAATTAAATAATTGATAATTATTTAATTAATTCATGTCATTTTATTCTTCATGATTATTAAATAAATAAATGTTATTTATTTATTCAATACGTCTTTAATTGCCTAAAGTCTTCCTTTAATTAAATAAATTTCTAAATTTGTTTAATTATCTTTATTCATTAATTCTTCCTGATTTTTAAATAAATGAATTTCATTTATTTAATATGTCACTAATCCTCACAATTAAATAAATTCATTAATTTATTTAATTCTTAATCATATCTTCTAAATTAAATAATTATCTTTAATTATTTAATTGACAAAATTAATATTCCTCTCATTTTAAATAAATGAAATTATTTAAAATGTCATCACAATCTTAATTGACAGTCCATTTTGGTAAATAATCTGAAAAAGATTATTTATTTGTCTCACAAAATCCATAGTTTGAGTTGATTTAATTCAAATTGGTAGCTTTCTTCCAAAAATCAAATAAAGCAAGCAGGTTCTTGATTTTTCAAAGCTATTTTTCAGTCCACCTTTTATCTTTTTGATTCTTCAAATCTCATAAATTAGGTAGTCTCTTATCTTCTTGATTTTTAAAAATCTTTATTTTTGAAATTAATTATCTCATCTTTTCTCCACCGCCGATCTGATTTTCTCATATGACATCTTGACCACTCACTTAAGGATTTTTCCCTAACCTTGATTAGGGATTATCAAGTTAAATCTCGTCCTCTGATTTTAGGTTTTTGTCAAAGGTTGATCTCATCTGTCCATCCAAAATTGTGTCTTCTATAAAATGACAATTTTGTTCATAATTTAGGGACCACTTCATTATTATAGACATTATAGTCATTTATCATTCATAGTCATTATCATTTATCATTGGCATATGCATAGGCATAATTTTACTTAAATCCTTCAAAACTTGCATAGGACAATGGCATAGTCAAATTGCTCACACACTCGATCCGAGGGCATCAAATCATACGCTACAAGCTAGGAGGTGCTATGGAGATGATTCATGGGAGCTTTGCGAATTTGGTATAATCATTTTGTTGTTATTTGCTTCCATTGTGCTTCATAACTTCTTTGGGTTTATTATTGATTTAATCATTTGCTAATCTCAAACCTTATGAAATTTACCCATTGATACAGTAAGGCATCTATCATAAGCTATTATGAGCATATTTTGGGTGCCCAAGCTTGGAGAGATAATATTGCATGTTATGATGGCTATAAGAGGTGTAAGGGAATATTGTACATGTTTCCAAATGGATTGTTCCAGGTGTATTTGGACATCCATCCTCTTCTAGAGGCTTCTCTTGACTTGTATTCTCTATATATTTTATTCCTTGCATTGTAGAATGCATAGTTTGTTTGTAGGTAACAAAGTGTTGTCGAATTCACTCTAGAACATGTTTGTTTTGAAGCACTTGTTGAAGAATATTTTTACTTGGCGCTGCATTATAATCTTTATTTTAGATAATAAAATAGTACTATGCTTTTGGAGGGTGGGGTTTTTTATTCATAAGGGTTTTCTCCACATATATTTGGTGTTATTTTTTTATGTGTTCTTTTTGTTATATCTCATCTTTTCTATGTTTTTCTTATTAATGTAATTGTATAAGGTGTTAAAAGGAAAAAAAATATAACTCTCCCCTAATTATATTAGTTTAGGAAGTTATTTTCACTCACCCAACTTCCTTTTACTCCTAGGACTCCTCAACAGAATGGAGTTGTGGAGAGGAAGAATAGGACAATTCAAGAGGCAACAAGAACCATGTTGAAAGAAGAAAATCTACCAAATGTTTAGTGGAGAGAAGCTATTCATACTATAGCCAACATTCTCAATAGAAGACAATAAAGTGTGAATAGTTCAAAAATCCCTATGAGCTATGGTAAGGAAAAACTCCTACTATGAAATATTTTAGAGTGTTTGGAAGAAAATTTTATATTAGGAGAGATGAAGAAAACTTAGGAAATTTTGATGCAAGATCAAATGACAAAATCTTCCTTGGATATTCTACAAAGAGCAAGGCATATAGGTGCTACAAAAAAAGGCTAAAGAAGATTATTGAAAGTGTAAGTGTCAAAGTGGATGAAGAATCACATCAAAGCTCAGTGATGGTAGAAGGATATGAATCTGGTGAACCCCCTTGTAGAGAAGAATTAAAAGATGAGAAAGAAAAAGAGATGATAGTGGAAGAAGAAGAATCTCCAGAAAAAAATCCTATGACTCCTAAGTATGTGCAGATAAATCATTATGAAGATTAGATAAATGGAGACAAGAGCAAAGGTGTGTTGACAAGAAGAAAAGCTATTATGACAAAAGAACAAGTAAATTTTTATTTACTTTTTTGGGATTGAACCTAAAACAATAACGAAAGCATGCAAGGATGAGAATTGGATCAAAGATATGGGAGAAGAGTTGAAGCAGATTGATAAGAATTAGACATAGGAACTTGTCCTAAGACTAGCAAACAAGACTATATGATAGGAACTAAATAGGTTTTCAAGAACATGTTCAATGAGAATGTAGAAGTTATCAGAAACAATGCTAAGCTTGTGTATAAGGGCTACTCACAAGTGGAAGGAATAAATTTTGAAGAGAATTTTTCTCCAATAGTGAGAATGGAGTCTATTAGGATGTTTTTGGATTTTTTAGCACATAAATACTTCAAGCTTTATCAGATGGATGTCAAATCTTCATTTTTGAATGGTGAGTTAGAAGAAGAGTTATACACTAAACAATCAAAAAGTTTTCAGTTGTCAAAAGATCCTAATATGATCTACAGGTTGAAGAAAGCATTGTATGGACTCAAACAAGCTCCCAGATCTTGGTATGTAAGATTGCATAGATACTTATTGCAATAGGGATTCAAAAAGGGTACTAAAAATAGAAATATTTATTTTAGAGTTGAGAGAGATCAAATATTGATTGTGGTTGTCTATGTTGATGACATAATATTTGGAGGAGATGAAGGAATGCGTAAAAGTTTTGAAGAGGAGATGCAAAATGAGTTTGAGATGTAAATGTTTGGGGAGATGTATTTCTTCCTTGGGCTACAAATCAGTCAATTAGAAAAAGGTATATTCATTTCATAATCAAATCATGTTAAGGAAATGTTGAAGTTTGGAATGAAGGACTCTAAAATAGTATGTACTCCCATGGTTACTAGTTGTAAGTTGAGAAAAAATGGTGAATCTTCTAAGAAAAATTGAATGAAGTATAGAACAATGATTGGTGCATTGCTATATCTAACTACTACTAGATTAGATATCATGCATACAACATGTCTTGTGGAAATATTTCAAGAAGATCCTAGAGAATCACATGTGGAAATAGTCAAAAGGATATTTAGATATTTGAAGGGAACTCTAGACTTTGTTCTATGGTATTCTAGGGATACTAACTTCTCTTTGAGTTCTTATAGAGATGCATATTGGGTAGGTTGCGTAGATGGTAGAAGAAGTACAAGTGGACGTGAATTATTTCTTGGAAATAGATTAGTTTCTTGGTTAAGTAAGAAGTAGTATTTAGTTTCGTTATCTATTACAGGGGAAAAATATATTCCTATATAATCTTGTTGCACACACGTGTTATGGATGAAGTAAACATTGAAAGATATCAGAGTATCATATGATGAACCTATTAATATCTTGTGTGATAATATAAGTTCTATTGACATTTCAAAGATCTAGTAATGCATTAAAGGACAAAGAAAATCTCTATCTAGTATTACTTTTAAGAGAGAAAATTGTAGGGAATGAAATAAAGTTGGATTATGTGCCTACAAAGGATCAAATAGAAAAGAATTTCATAAAGGCTCTTCAAAAGATACTTTTGAGTATCTCAAACAAAATCTGGGTGTTATTGCTCCTCCTTTCAACTAGATGCATAAGATGGTGCATCTATCCATGGAGAAATTTAAGACTTATTCTTTTTCCTTGAACTAATGAGGATTACCTCTTAGTGGGAGTAGGTAGTGGTGTCTTTGTTTGGTACAGTCAGGGGGAGCATACCTTGTGCCCCAAATGGGGAGAGATATTAGTGGAGAGAGAGAAGTGAAGTATGCAGGTGTTGAACTTTTTCATTGATATCAATGGGGGAGAGAATGAAAAAAAAGGGAGAGAGTGTTGCCTAAAAAGCATAGGAAAGTTGGAAAAAGATGTCCAAGTAAGGGGGAGAGTTTCTTGAGTGTTGGAGATGCAAATTTTTTTTGTTGTTGATTCTTTTTTAGTAGGTGTTTCCATCAATGACAAAGGGGAGATTTTTGCACTATGTTTTCACTAGTTTTGTCATTGATGTCAACCTCTAGTGTGGTTGTAAAGAGAAGGTGTTTGTGGTGTTGAGTAGGTGTTGCATATGTAGCAGGTTAACTTGGTTTCCAAGTGCTTTTGATAAAATTTACTTAAAGGGTGTACAATGTGACAAAGATGTTTTTGTGTTTTTCTCTAGATTTATTTAGTCTTGAAGATGTTCTTGTGTAGTTTGGATGTGATCTTTAGAGGTGTTAGAAGATGTTATATACAGAGTTTCAGGTTCTAGATCATACGGTGGAGGAAATCTATTTGACAGTGTCTAGCCAATGAAGAAGGTTGTCTAAGAGAAATAGAATCATTTCACATTTCTCCACATTGAGATGACTTGTCTTGTAAATTTGGGAATGTGCTAATATTTATTTTATCTAGTTTCCGTTGGATGGTTTTTCATTCAACTATTCCATAGGCTTGGATTCATGAGTTGTATGTCTGTGGCAATTTTACTGGTTGCATAAGATGATAGTATTCTTTTTTTTTTATGTGTTTACACTAGTTTTGTTGAATATTATATTGATTTTGTAATATTTTAGGATGTTGTGTGGTGTTTTTATGTGGTTTACATGATGTTTTCAGACTTGGACAAATGTGTATGTGGTTTCTTGATGGTGTTAGTGTATGTTTGTTTGAGTTGGCATGTTAGTGATGATTGCATAGGTTCCTTGTTGTTTTTGGAAGCATGGTGTAGTGTGTCGATGTATATTTGGGTCTTGTTAACCCTTAGTGTGTTTTTCCTTCACTTCTTTCCACCATGTAATTGTTAGGTATCAACCTATTTTGTGGTTTCATGTTTGAGGTGCATATGTTTCATTGAGGTTGAATTGGAGAAGGTTTTTTTTTTAGGTTGTAGAGGATATATATGTGTGAACACCAAACTTGCACAAAATAACAAGATAAAAAAAATTAAGTGTTAAAAATGTTAGAAAACATAAATCTAATATTCCCTATGAAATTCTTGGAAAAAAGAAGTTGAAAACATAAAAACAAAGCAAGAACATAGCAATGAAATCAACTAAACTAACCAAACCTCAATCCCATAGGGGGATTGGTGCTCCTTTGATGTGGAAAGAAGCTCTTTCCCAATCCCTTGATAAGCTTGATGAAATGTAGGTGACCCAAGTCTACAATTGACAATAACCTTGCTAAATTGCATGAAAATGATGAAAAACTATGAATTCAAATGACTGTAGTGATAATGCATGAAGTTTTGGATCCATATTATGAAAATGATGCATCTATTTATAGAAGCCAAGGGTTGAAGAATGGATGAAGTTGGTGAATGTGGGATAAATTGAGAGCCAATGAGAATGTTCCAAGTGTCACAATTCTATTGGAGGAAGTTAGAGCACATTTTGGGAAATGTGTGATTGGAAGAGGATGGAAGAGAAGTAAATGTTGTTGGTTGAGAATTTGAAATTCTTGTAAGAGGAATTGAATGAGATTTGAGAGGATGTAAGAGGATTTGAAAGGTTGTAAGAGGATGTGATAGATTTTTGAAATCCTTTGGAGGGAAATTGATTAAGAGGTGGTTGAGAGGAATATTCCTTGGAATATGCCTTAGTGAGGGAAAATAGATGAATTAATAATTAATTGAAATTATTTTTATGTGCAACCTAGTTATTTGACCATGAGTTGATTTAACTCTTGAGGAGTTAAAAGCTAGAGGATTTGATAATGATGATTAGAAAATTGATTTAGGATTAATTAATCCAGAATTAATTAATTGGAGAGAACTAGTGTTGTGCAGTTTTGTACACACGCCCCACTTGGGGTAGGGACCCTCTTTTCGGGATGTCTTTTGACCTTTGGTTTTATGAGATTTGTATTTTTAAGGTCTTGAGATATTGGTCTTACTGGTTTCGGTCTTGCCCTAGGGTTTGAATTGGTTAAAGTTGGGTTTTGGTGAAAATCCGGGTTTTAACCTAAATCTGGGATTTTTCGGCTCTGGCGGATTTTCCCGGGCTCTGGTTCATTGTCTGTTCATTGCTGAATTTTCTGAATCAGGGTTTCTGCTTGACTTCGGGATTTTTCGGTTCTGGCGGATTTTCCCAGATTGCGCCAAAATCCTGAACTTCGTTAAAATCCTGATTTCTGCCATTTCTGTGAAATTCGTGTTCATCCAAATTTTTCGCGTATCTTGGGATTTTCCAAAATTTTGCCCTGGGCTCGGGTTTTCGGATTTTTCAGACATGTCTTGTCGCTCATTAATGCTCGAGGTACCTTTGCTCAAATGTGAGTATGGATGGATTTAAAGTCTTTTGGGCATCATTTCAATTTCATTATTCACTTGCTTGCTACTTTGGCGATTGAGAGTTTTCATTCAAGCTTCGATCGTTGAGTTTGAGCTGCCTGCGTGTGAATTGTTTGGGAGCTGGTGTTGGGATTTTCGTTGCTTGGGCGCATTCATTTTGCAGTCGCTTCTTCGAGTTTGATTTTTTTCTGGACTAATCCATGGTAGGTTATCATTGGCCCATTCATTTGTTTGCATGATGATTGAACTGTTCTATGATTGATTGATGGTCGACCTATGCTTGGTTACAATTTTGTATTTATCAAATTAGGGTTTGACCCATCTTTTCATGAAACCTCATCACCTGTGCCATGTGCGCTTGTATTTATCCATTAGATGATGGGTGCATCCCTTTGGAAGGTGTTCTAGGTCAGATTTTTTCCCTCTAAGTGCGTAATTTGCTGTATTGTGCGAGGTTAGGGTTTTTTCGGTGCTCGGCCCAGATTAAGGAATTTGTTATGATTTGCCTATCTTGCGCAAAGATTAAACCAATTCCTTTCCTTGTGAAGACTCGGAGTGCTTAGATTCATCCTTAGGGATAGTGTTCCAAACCTTGAATTTACCCTAGTTTTCATGGCGGGAGGCTTATTTGTCAAAATTAGGGTATCATTGTTTTGCCATGAAGTTTGGTCATTCAATTTCTTTTGCAATTCAAGTTCAAGTGCACTCTAAATTTTGTTGATTAGCGTTGATTTTGAGACCATTAGAATCCAGGTAGAGAAGTTTGCATGATCGCTTGATTAATGGTTCACGTGTTGGCATTTCGTCAGGTTTCTGAGGTGCCCGCAGAATTCTTGTACACCCGGATTTTCCCAGTTTCGGCCAATTCCACGGGGTATATCGAATTCCAGAATATTCAAACTTTCCATGAAAATCTGTCCTATCTGGACTTTTCTGGTTTTTTCCTGCCTGGTTTCATTTCTTTCGATTTCTCAAGGATAGGATTAATGGAGTAAATGCTAAATGCTGATTTCTTGTTGCTAATGAATGAATTCTAGGATAATATCATAATCTTTTGTCTGTACTAATGATTTATTTGGCACATGGTGTTTTGACAACAGGAATCTGTCTAGGTCGAATTTCTCAGAAATTCTGCCCCTACTAGATTTTCTTGGTTTACCTTGTTTTCCCGAATTGCGTTATTTTTCTGGATTTTCAAAGATTGGCAATTTGTGATAGTTCTTAATTGCCTTATATGATCTTATGCTAACCTTTGGATTGGAATATGAATGATAATTGGATACTCATGACGTCCATTTACAAATGCAGGCCGAATCAACTAAAGCTGCAGCAGGAAAATATAAGGGAGATACGGAGGGGTCCTCTATTTTAGATGCAGAAATGTTAAGATTGGACACTAAGAGTCAACTCCCTAAAAGCAAGATATCTTCGGTGTGGTTTGAGGTCTCGGACACCAATGTTGGAGCATGGAGATATGAGGAGTTTAAAGAGAGAACAACTCAGAAGGATCCGTCGGTCCTGAGGCAGGGAATGATGAAGTTCGGATTGGTTCATGTGGCAAGGTTCCCTCTTGCAATCCAATGCTATGAGTTAATACTAGAGTGTACCCAACAGTATGAATTCGACACACAAAGGGTTGTCAGCACTGAGGGAAGGGTCTTAGCGAATTTCAGTCTTGTTTCAATTGCCCAGGCCTTTGACATGCCGAATTTGCCTTCTATGTGTGCTATGAACATGGACTTGGCCCAAACATATTATGAGAATGAGCCAACCAAAGCTCAGCAGATGATTAATTCTTGGTTGGAAAAGCCAAAGTCACACTACTCCAAATTTCCCAAGCAATTGCACATGGTTAGATTCAGATCAGATATTTATGATGCAATCACATTCTTGAGTAGAGTGGCAAGTTTGAAAATCACTGGAGTGTTGGAAAGCTGGATTGTCCATGTGATCAACAAGATTGAACAAGGAACCAATTACCATTGGGCATGACTCATTAGTGCTGTGATTGACAAGCAATTAAGGGATGTCCTAGAAACAAAGAAGTTCACCATGTCTTTCTATGTGGTGTATGTGTTAGCTAGATTCTACCCATACAGAGGTTTGAATCCACAGGGGACATTTAGACAGGATATAGTCTATGAGATATATCCAGAATTACACCTAGGACACCGGGATTATCAAAGAGCCAATGATGCATTCACATTGCATATCACTAGGATGCTTCAAAATGTGAAGCATGTGAGACTGTCAGATGGAGCGAAGGAAGTGATAAAGAGATATGGATCCTGGCTCATTCAGTTTCCTACCTTCTCTTACATTAGAATTGATGGATGCTCGGCTGCTCCATATAGGTTACTTAGGTAACCTACTGATCACATTGTGTTATTGGAAATTGTTAGATAGATATGTGAATTTGATGCAATTGTCAAAAAGGAGAAGCATAAAATAGGTTTTGGTGGGGATTTCCCTCTTGGAATTGGTGTAGCGGAGGTGTGCCCTTCCATTCAATCAACACATGTAGTAGGTGATGAATTGGTAGCTCATGGTTTCTCCTTCCACTCCAAAAGGATAAATTTTGATATCACCGGGGAAGCACAGAAGAAGGATACCAAAGAGTGCCGTCATAAGGATGACCTAGAGGACTATTGGGCCAATATTGAAGATAATTTTGAGGCAAGGAAGAAAAGGTACTCTAGGCTGCCTGTTCATGTGATTAGGCAATATAATGTTAAGTTAATCCTTGACCAGCTAGAGGACAATGGAAACCTAGTGCAAGATCATGCATATGAGTCTGTTAAGGACAGATCAATTGGAGAGATAAACTGGAACGATGATGAGGTAACTGAGCTAGAGGACCTAATGGCTCTTGTTATGAGATTCACTACTTCATGGCTAAAACATAAGGTTTGAGAGTTGGAGAGTGAGAAGGTACCTTGTACCTTTAATTTGATGGGAAATCTCCATCCTATGTCTACTTCAGAAGAATATGGGGAAGATGACCCCAAAGGGAAAACTAAAAGGAGCTCACCCTTCAAAATAAAAATCAGAGGTCCTAAAGAAGGTGATCTAGAACCAAAAAGAAAGCCAAACGGGAAGAAAAGAAGTAGAGCTTTGAAAATAGGCAGGTCCTCTGATGAGGAAGGAGTTGAAAAGCTAGAAGAAGAAGATGCTCCTCCACTGCCAAAGAAGACAAGAACAACCAGGGTTTCAAAGAAGAAGGGTCAGGATACTTCTGAGGATGAGACTCTGATTGTTGATGTGGAGAGTTCCGAGGAGAGGACAAAGGTTTATTCGAGGAGATCAAGGACTCCATCCCCTAAGGAAACTATGCAAAAGATGGATCCTCCTCCAGAATCACCAGTTGTGGAGCAACCTAGGGCTACTTCCCCTTCACCAAGTGTGCCTGAGCAAGAGACTCTTGAGGAACATGAGACCAGTGGAGAGGTAGAACCTTTCAAAGAAGGAGAGTTCTTTGGTGTGGCAGGTGGGCTCGAGGTTGAGGAGGTAGAAAGGTGCCCTTCTCCACTAGTCCAATATGAAGATTCTCCGGCAAGTAGCAAAGGTAAAGGATAACCTGAAAAGGAAAAAATTCCTGTTGGAATCCCATCGCCGGTGCAAGAGGTGGAGAATGAAGTGGATGATCAAGCTGAGTAGTTCCCTGAAAAGAAAGAGGATAAAACAATAGAACAACATGAAGAGGCAAAAATAGAGGAAATCCGGGTAGAACATGTTGTCCCAGATTGGCTTGAAAAGGAGATCACAAGGAAGAAACAAGTTGTTGTTGAAGACACTCCTTTGGATTGGGATGAGATGCTATCTAAGATCAGAAAAGGTAAGAAGAAGAAGGCAGCTAAGGTAGTTTCAAGAATAGAAAGGGATGAAGTGAATAATAGAGTAATCCACATTTCCACCCCTGCTGCAGACAAGACTAGAGAAGATGTCACTGGTGAGGATTATAATGTGCAGACTTTTAACCTTCGACTAGCATCTATGGAGTAGGATATTGAGGAGTATGAAGGGTCCAGTGTTGTGATAGTTGGCAGATTAAGGAAAGAGACTCAGACCAAGCATGAGCTGAGAAAGGAAAATGAGAGACTTAAGAAATGCTTGGAAGAGGTGATGAAACCTCTACAATCCCTTCACCCATCTTCCTCTGCTACTCCTGGTTTCCTTCCCAAGGAAAATATTTCTGGGATTGAGAAGATGAAGGCCTCTACTCAAACTATAGTAGATTTGTTAAAGGACATGCAAGTAAGAGGAGACAATGCAATCAAGGATATCCTTTCAGTTGGGAAAGATGCAGTTAGAGCCAAGGAACTGTTGGAATATGTGCTGTCCCAGGATAAGGAGGATATTGACCTCCTGCTGCAGAAGTCCAAAGTAATTATGGAATATGGAAAAGATCAGTTGGTTGCAGATGGGATCCTTTCTTCCTCCAGACTCAATGAGCCTTGGGAATGGTTTGAGGCTTTGCAGATTCAGCAGAAGGCCATGAGGAAGATTCATAAACAAAAGAAGCTGATAGATGGTGACCTGACTGGAGTATATGAGGGATGCATTGCATTTTTTGAGGTCATGACTGGCAGGAGGAAGATTGCTCCTAAATATCTAAGCCTAGAACAGCTAAGGGAATGGTGGCATGATGTGTATGCTCCTGATTCTGAGAATGTCATAACGGGTCACCAGCTGGATGATGGAACAACTTATTTGTTGGTGATGGATAAGTATCAATCTCACAAGGATGATTGTAATAAGACTGTTAAGCAGTCAAAGGAGGAGATTGGCTCCATTGAATGCCAGCTTAAGATCTTGACTTTGCCACCTGTCACTGAGCTAGATAGGGTGTTTTTGAGGGTTCAAGGATCATTGGACCAAAACAAGGATAAGGGAGGCATTAGTTAATACCATTTTGAGATTTGTACTTCCCTATTATTATAGGGCATGTATTGATCCAGCTACATTGGGGAGTGTGTCTAGGCCGACCTTGATGATGTATCGGCATTTAATGTGTGCCTTATTTTGAGATTCCTAAGGCCGACTTGTTTGGGCTATTTTATTTTGTAAATGTTTGGCTGGGCTGACATGTCTTGTGAATTTGTTATAAAGGGCATTCATGCCTCATTGTAGAGAAAAAGAGAAGAGATAATAAAGTCAAGTTAGATCAGTAAGAGATAGAGCACTTTGTAGTAGGAGTAGTAGTCAATTTATTGAAGCAAATATTGTAACCAAATAGTGGAATTGTTGCAGCATTTTGGTGATCTAATACAATAGAAGGCGTTGTGGTTTTCCTGGTGAAATCTCTTGTGTCAGTTTATCTTGCATGGTTCTTGTTGTTTCATCTTTCAAATTGTTTAAATATTTATAATTTAGTGTCTTGGAATTAGATTAGTTGGTGAGTGATGTTCATGATTTCATATTTGGAATGTTTGTAGCAATCTCTAGTCTATACTCCCAGTAACTATCTGATTGTAGTAGGCTGGTGAAGTCAACCTGGACCGTATATTAACATGTGCTTAAGTTCGATTGTGGATGAATATCTATGATTTGAAAATATATATACCTTAGAAGATTGCACCATTCTTGTGATATTGCATTGTGGGTTGATCAAGAATTAGTTATTTGAGATTGGTCCATTCCAGATATCTGTTATTTGCATTGTTCATCCTAGAAATAGTTTAGATCTTATCATATCCTTGCACCCTCATCTTTTGCTATTTCTTTATCATCCGGTTAGATTTAGGATTTGAGATCATCATATTACAAAATCTGATAAGTGGGAAAATACAGTTTGCTTGTAGTAAGGTCTGATTGTGATTACCAGCATTTCACATATTATCTGAGTTGTTTATGCATTGTCATGACCTGACACCCGAGAGACGTTGAGGTGATTTTTAATGACTTATTGTTGAAAATTACCTTTCAAGAGAGATAGGATATTGCATTCTATCTGAGTTGTTGCTGTGCAGAAAATATCATCAATAGATTGACACTAGAAGGAGGGCCTAAATGAGCACACTTGATTGTTTCTTGAATGCCATCTCTCCAGAGAGATATAGGAGAAATACCAGATCTACCCTAGGAGAGGAATATTTATAGGAATTACAGTTCCCCACTAGGTCAAGAAGGACTTGAGAAAGGGGAGAATCATCATCACCCATTCCTTTGCCAGCATCATCCATATCTTCACATCCAGAAGTTGAAGCCATACCCATCCCTGAGGCAGTTCCCATCCAACAACCTCAGCCTATCATTAACCAACCACAGCCACCACCCCCACTTTTACCAATGGCTTTCCTAGCTAATAATCCATCCCCTTTGTCTTTCAATGCTTACAATGTAATGCCCAAAAACTCTGAACACTTTTGTTCAAAGTTCCATGTTAATGACCCAAATAGGACTACAGAAGAGCATATAAGGATTTTTCAAACTTGCCTCAAAGACAGAGGAATTGTTCATGAGGATGTTTCCTGTAGGTTGTTCCCTTATTCACTAAGAGAAGAGGCCTCTTACTAGTACAATCACCTCCCATCTGGCTCAATTCTCAATTGGAATGATCTTGAAACTGCCTTTTTATAGAATTTTAGAATACCCATCAGTGCTAATGAATTATACCTACAATTCACTAGAGTCAAGAGAGAGGTCAATGAACCCATATCCAGTTTCAATAATAGGTTTCACCGTCCGTACACCAAACTTCAAGATCCTTATGTTTTGGATAACAATACAGCCCTAAGAGTCTATTATGAAGCATTGGACAGCCTTACAGCAACCTTTCTGAAGTGGAGACCTAACCCTCCAGCTAACCTAACTGATGCCTATGCAGAAGCTGTTAAGCTTAGCACATATCTGAGACAACATGTGACTAGATCGTTGCCTTCTTTAGGACCAGTTGTACATCCCAATCAGGTTCAGGCAGTAAATCAGGCACTTACCAATCATACTCCAATCATGAATCTAGTACCTCAATTACCCTTGGTGCCACACCCTAGTCCTCCCATGGGTCAAGTCTCCCCCATGATAAATTTTTTCCAGCAGCAGGTTAATCAGCCTATGTATCAGCCGCAGCCAAATAGTTTCCCTACTTATATGCAAAATTTTGAGGTATTGCATCAATCTATGGGATCTACTACAATGTCTGTCCCTTCTCAGAGTAACCCAAGCCAGATCCTTTATCGAGATCCAAATAGGGAGAGGATTGATAAAATGGTTGAGCAGATAAAAAATTTGAATCTAGAGGTGACCTACCTAAGGAATCAAAATAGTCAATTGCAAGCTGCTCAGAAGAGTATGCAATCCAATCAGAACAGAGAGTTTTCACAAGGGCAGAATTTTGACAGAGGATAGCGTAACGAAAGAGGATTCTATAATGACAAGGGATATAATCAGGATAGGGGTTACAATAGTGACAGAGGGTTCAATAATGATAGGAGACAAAATTTTGATAGGGGACAAGGTAGTGGCTCAAGATTTGATAAGAGGCAGTCACAGGGACAAAGCAGAACATGGAATACAGGACCCAATAATGAAGGAGTCCCCACCCCATTGGATCAACTAGTTAATCAAGTTGTCAACCAATCTACAAATCAACTAGTCAGTTAGGACAAGCCTCCCAGTGGTGTATATCTAGCTGAAGCAGCCCTATTAGGATGGTGTAGGCTTCATAAGACAAGTCAGCATTCAGAGTTAGAATGTCCAAAATTCCAAACTGTAGCCTCCATTTTTTAGTATGAGGTGGAGAATAATGCAAATGGGCAGGAGATTGTTCCCTCTAGCTCTTATGATTCTCCTGTGCTGGTATTAAATCACGCTCCCTTCCCAGCAAGTAAGGAAAATGTACCAGAGGAGGAATCTAATTCTTAGGAGGGGAAAACAGATCAAATTTGTAATGGAGATGAAGTGGCTCAGCTATTCAATGAAGAAACAATGAATGATAATGGCCCCCTTGATCAGGAGGTGGCTTATGTTGAGGAAGTGCAAATGTTTCAGAGGCAAGGTTTGAGAGATATGCCTCATAGGTGCCCACAGGTTGGGGGACATTTCACCACTTCCATTCCTCCTAACAACTTCAATACTCCCCAAGATCCTAATGCTAGCAATAATCCGTCCTATCCACATGTTTCTAGACAATACCTCTCAAAAGAAAGATAGGCCCAAACTGACCCACAGAAGGAAAAAGGTTGTTCAAGCAGGCAAGGACAAGGCAGAGGAACCTTCTAGGGAAGCTTCCACTAATATGAATGAGGAGCAGGTGGCTTCATATGTTGCTGAGGAGTTCAAGAAATTAAAGGTAAATCTTTCAGCATTTGAGTTATTAAGGTTCCCTCTCATTAGGAAGGCAGTTTTAGGTACTTATGATGCACATCCTGTGTCTTTGGATAAACCTCCTAATGAGCATAACAACAAGATTTCTAGTTCTCAGCCTGTGAAAACATAAGATCAGGCATACACTCAGACTGACTTTCCCCCTGGAGACAAAGGAAAGGAAAAGGACAAGACTCAAGTGGCTCAGGTAGATACTCAGCCTACTTTGTTTCAAGGGAAGACATAAACCCCACCATTTCTGATCTTTATGCACATATTCAGTAAGAATCTACATAATTGTTTACTAGATTCTAGTGCTTCCACCAATGTGATGCCATTTGGAGTTTGTAGAGCTTTAGGAATTACACCTGCTAATTCCCAGAAGAAGGTGACTCAATTGGATAGAACTAAAGTAAATGTGGTGGGAGAATTAAACATGATTCACATGCAGATAGCTTTAGACCCAAGGATTCAACAGGTTATCAATATTCAAGTAGCTAATATCTCGGATGCGTATGGTTTGATTCTAGGAAGAGATTTTACTAAGGATTTGAATGGTTATGTGTCTACTGATCACTCTCACATGTGGCTTCCCTGGAAAGGAGTACCCAATTAGATCATAATTTAGAGAGAGCCAAGAATGAAATACATGATTATAGAATACCAAAAGACTTCAACAGAAGTTCTGATATCAGAAGTTGGCATGGGAAATTATATGTTGTAGACACAGTATGAGGAGTCAGACTCAGAGGAGGTATTGATGTTACACACGATGCCTATTGATGCAGAAACATGATCTAGCCATGTTACTGTTCTGACAAAATTAGTGGAGGAAGAAGAAGAAACTGAAGATAATCAGATCAGCCTATTAGACAGCTTTCAGGAATTCATCAAGCAGTGTGTTGAAAATCAAATTCACCTAGGTAGAAGGACAAGCTTTGAAGAATTACTCTTACTTAATTGGTGTAGAGTTCATAATGCTTCCCATTCAAAGTTGGAGTGTTGTTTATGCCAAACAGCAGTAGAACAAGTGCAGAAATGTATGAATCCAACCCTGACAGTTAAAACAAATATACAAAACCCTCAGAAAGACTATCAAGAAAAGAAGTCTGTGTCATCTAAAAAATCATCAAGCAATATTAAGCCCAAGGATGTGATGAAGAAGATTACAGTTGCTGAGTGTTGGACACTTAGATTTGATGGATCCAAGTCCAAGCATGGAGCTGGGGCAGGGTTTGAACTGATCAGTCCAAAAGGTAAGAATTTCTTTGTAGCCCATAGGCTTCAATTTCACTGTACTAACAATGTAGCAGAATATGAGGTGTTAATTCATGGACTTCTTATGACACTTAAGAAAAAGGTTAAGATTCTGCAAGTTTTTGGTGATTATGAGTTAGTAATTAAGCAAGTAAGGAGACAATATTCATGCCACGATAGAAGAATGACTAATTATAGGAATAGAGTGTAGGACCTCATTGAGGGATTTGATGCCTTCAATATTCAACTAATACCATGGAAGAAGAATCAAACAACAAACTCTCTAGCTCAAGCAGCAAGCACCCTGCAGCCTTTATCTTTGTTAGGTTTGAAGTTCACTGTAGAATTGACTCCTGTGCCTTCAGTCCTGAACAATGTTACTAAATTTTAGGTGTTCGAAGATGACATGCATATTCTAGATTTTATCACAAATATAGACTTTTTTGCCTCTCAAATCATTGATGAAATAGAGCTTCAGGAAGCAGAACTAGATTTAGAAGGAGTGATGAATCTAAAATCAAATACTATTCCAAGGGGAATGGTACAGTTGGAACAAATTTTTGATATGGACGAGATCAAGGATCAAGAATAAGAATCAAAGAAGGAGTCTATCAATAGATAGTGTGATACTTACAATATGGGAATTGAAGATAACACCAAGAACATTTTTATTGGCAAAGTATGCACTCCAGAAGAAAGACAAGGAATAATTGCAGCATTGCGTAGCTTTCCCGATATAGTAGCCTCGAGTTATGAGGACTTGAAAACTTATGATACATCAATCATAACTCATACTATCCCCCTGAAGCCAAGTGCCAAGCCTTTTAGGCAAAGGCATAGACCAATTAATGCAATATTGGAACCAGTCATATAGAAAGAAGTTTAGAAATTACAATCTGCCAGAATCATATTTCCTGTCAGACATTCAACATGGGTGGAAAACCTGGTTCCAGTGAGGAAAAAGAATGGGGAAATTAGGCTTTGTGTTGATTTCAGGAATTTAAACCGATCATCAGAAAAAGACAACTATCCAGTTCCTTCACTGGATGAAGTACTTCAAGTGGTTAATGGATCTTAGATGATGTCTTTTCTGGATGGTTATTCAGGGTACAATCAAGTAATGGTTCAATATGAGGACAAACACAAGACTGCTTTCACAACTAAATGGGGTACCTTTGCCTACAGGAGAATGCCATTTGGACTCATTAATACAGGGGCTACATTTCAAAGGGCTATGGATATTGCTTTTAAGGATATCATAGGCAAATGCATCATTATTTACATGGATGACCTAACTGTGTTTTCAAAAAATAGAGGGGAACACATCTCAGATTTGCACAAAGTGTTTCAAAGGTGCAGGGAATATGGCATATCCTTGAATCCTAAAAAATGTATTTTCAAAGTAACATAGGGAAAGCTGCTAGGACATGTGATATCAGAGAAGGGAATTGCAATTGATCCAGAAAGAGTGGAGGCCATCCTGAAGATTCAGCCACCTGCTAGCAAAAAGGAAATGAAATCTTTCTTTGGCAAGATCAACTTCGTCAAAAAATTCATTACTGGATTTGCTGAAATTGTTAAGCCACTGAATGCAATGTTGAAGTAGGATGCTAAAATCGAATGGACTACGGAAGCAAAGGAAGCATTTGCAGAAATCAAAAGAGCCATTGTTGGTGCTCCAGTATTGGTAAGTCCTAACTACAGCAAGCCTTTTCACATCTATTCATTTGCTTCAGACCATTTATGTGCAAGAATGCTAACTCAAAAGTCTGATGAGGGAAATAAGCATCCCATTGCCTTCATGAGTGCCCCATTAAAAGATGTTGAATTGAGATACCCAAGTGTAGAAAAGTAGGCATATGCTTTGGTTAGAGCAGTAAAGAAATTTAGACATTATATCCTCATGAATAAGGTTTATGCAGTTGTCCCAGATCCCCCAGTCAAGTTACTTCTGATGCAAAATGAGTTAGGAGAGTGTAGAGCTAAGTGGGTGACAATGCTACAAGAGTACGATATTGAGATCTAGCCCATGAAGTTGGTAAGAGGACATGGACTTACTCAAACCATGGCTGAAATATGCCCTAAACTAACTATTCAGAATTATAACATTGAGGAGGTTTCCCCAGATAGCTGGTATGATGACATAGTTTATTATTTGTTAAACCAACGATCTCCAGGTCATCTTAATGTTGTTCAGAGGAGAGCCCTATGATTGAAGAGTGATAGTTTCATGCTAAAGGGAGCTATTCTGTACAAGAAAAATTATGAGGGCATTTATTTGACATGCCTCAGAAAATAGGAAGCTGAGAGGGTGATAAACGAATTTCACGAAAAGTATGGCACTGGCCATGGTTCTGCGATTGCCACAGCAAATCAGATTTTGAGGGCAGGATATTACTTTCCCACGCTATTCAAAGATGTCCACCATCATGTCAGGACCTGTCACACGTGCCAGACCATAGCAACAAGGGAAAGGTATGCAGCGCTTCCGCTCCAACCGATCACTGAGGTAAGGCCTTTTGCTCAGTGGGTATGGATTTCATAGGCCCCATCAACCCACCATCTTCTGCAGGACATAGGTACATTCTCACTATTACTGATTATTTCACAAGATGGACTGAAGCTTTTGCTTGTAGGCAATGTACATCTGAGGTAGTGATTGATTTCTTAGAGTCTGCTATTCTTAATCCATTTAGATGCCCTATTGCTATTGTCTGTGATAATGGTCATGCTTTTGCCTCTTTAAAATTTTCAAATTGGGCTTTTGATCATGGCGTTATTATGAAATTTATGTCCAATTACTATCCTCAGGGTAATGGCTTAGCAGAGTCCTCTAATAAGAACTTATTGACTGTCATCCGTAAGTTGCTAGAGAGGAACCCAAAAGACTAGCATACCCAGCTTTGGTTTGCCATCTAGGAAGATCGTACAAGGCTTAAGTCATCCATCGGAACATCTCTTTATCACTTAGTATATGGTCTCGAGCCAGTATTCCCTATTCAACTCAAGATCCCAACTTTACAGTTTATAAATGAATTTTATGATGTAGGGGATAGAAGGGAGGCTAGGTTGACAGAACTATTGCACCTTGAGGAGAAACGAGGCAATGCCCTTGAGAATTTTGCTAAACATCAAGGGGTAGTTAAGAGGTGGTTTGATAGGAGGGCTAAGATTAAAGCCTTTAGGATTTCTGACCTAGTCCTATACTGGGATAAACCTCATGATCGAAAAGGGGACCATGGGAAATTTGACAAACTATGGCTTGGCCCATATCAGATTGCTGAAATACTTAGAGATAATGCCTTCCGTATGAAGACTCCCATGGGAGAATATATTCCACTGCCTATCAATGGGCAGTATTTGAAACATTATTTCCAGTCATGAGCTGTTTTCAACTCCCTTCTTTGTATATAGTTAGTTTAGGTTGCTTTCTATTATTTTGTCTGGTTATATTAGGTTTTCCTTTTGGGTTTGCTTGTTCTGCTTTGGCTAGAATAAGTTTTCTTTGGTTTGTTTGTTTTGGTTTGTGTCGCTCTTGCTCTTGGTTCCTTCTCTTTTAGGGATCCCTGGTTGCATTTGTATGACAGTGCTGACAAAGTATGTCTGATGTTCTTGGTATTTCTTTTACAAACTCTAATCATCCTTCCAGGGCATTATGGTATGAATTTCCTGCCCAATGTCACTTATCCTTATGCTGAGGCAAAGGGTTTTCTAGTTATTTTGAATAGGAATACATTAGGGTCTCATATTTTAAATTAAAGATACCTAAAGTTGCATAAGGTCCTTATGAAGTTTGAACAAGTGAAAAATCCTTTTTTCTACTCTAGTGCCACTGTGGTTCTCATCCCTGAGTGTGAACTTCATTGTTCACAGGTTGAAGTGAAAACATTGAAAAGATAAGCAATATAAAAAAAAGGAGGGAAATACATATTGAAAATTAAAAGGTTTAAGTTCAACTCATCAGGGGGATCTGTATATCTCTACCGGGGCTATAGATGCCTGGCTGGCAATAGAGCTATGTTTAGGAGAATCACAGCGATAACCTCGTCAAGGCTATGGATGTCTGACTGGCAGCGAGACTCTATCTAGGTTACTTTTAGAGTATGAATCTTTATGTAGCTTGTTCATACCAAGTTTGGTTCCTGTTGCAACTAAAGGAGGATGATGAATGCATCTGCACACACTTTGACCCTGGTATAGGAAAGTTTGGATGACTAGGGGGCTTCTTTGTTTTAACATGGGTGGTGGTAGGATAGGTGAGTTGAAACCATGAGTTTTGGGTTCTTGATTCCAGTTTGTCATCGAAATGCTTGGGAGAATTTCCCCAGCAGAGTCACCATTTGTTGTGCAGTTTTACAGACATGCCCCACTTGGGGTAGGGACCCTCTTTTCGGGATGTCTTTTGACCTTTGGTTTTATGAGATTTCTCTTTTTAAGGTCTTGAGATATTGGTCTTACTGGTTTCGGTCTTGCCCTAGGGTTTGAATTGGTTAAAGTTGGGTTTTGGTGAAAATCTGGGTTTTGACCTGAATCTAGGATTTTTCGGCTCTGGCGGATTTTCCCGAGCTCTGGTTGATTGTCTGTTCATTACAGAATTTTCTGAATCCGGGTTTCTGCTTGACTCCGAGATTTTTTGGTTTTGGCGGATTTTCCCGGACTGCGCCAAAATCCCGAACTTTGTTAAAATCCTGGTTTCTGCCATTTCCATGAAATTCATGTTCATCTAGATTTTCTGCATATCTTGGGATTTTCTGAAATTCTGCCCTGGGCTCGGGTTTCCAGATTTTTTAGACATGTCTTGTTGCTCATTAATGCTTGAGGTACCTTTGCTCGGACGTGAGTATGGATGGATTTAAAGTCTTTTGGGCATCATTTTGATTTCATTATTCACTTGCTTGTTGCTTTGGCTATTGAGATTTTTCATTCAAGCTTCAGTCATTGAGTTTGAGCTTCCTGCGTGTGAATTGTTTGGGCGCTGGTGTCGGGATTTTCATTGCTTGGGTGCATTCATTTTGCAGTCACTTCTTCGAGTTCGAGTTTCATCTAGACTAATCCATGGTAGGTTATCATTGTCCCTTTCATCTGTTTGCATGATGATTGAACTGTTCTATGATTGATTGATGGTTGGCCTATGCTTGGTTACAATTTTATATTTATCAAATTAGGGTTTGACCCATCTTTTCATGAAACCTCATCACCCGTGCCATGTACGCTTGTATTTATCCATTAGATGATGGGTGCATCCATTTGGAAGGTGTTCTAGGTCATATTTTTTCCCTCTAAGTGCATAATTTGTTGTATTGTGCGAGGCTAGGGTTTTTTTGGTGCTCGGTCCAGATTAAGGAATTTGTTATGATTTGCCTATCTTGTGCCAAGATTAAACCAGTTCCTTGCCTTGTGAAGACTCGGAGTGCTTAGATTCATCCTTAGGGATAGTGTTCCAAACCTTGAGTTTACCCTGGTTTTCATGGCGGGAGGCTTATTCGTCAAAATTAGGGTATCATTGTTTCACCATCAAGTTTGGTCATTCAAGGTCTTTTGAAATTCAAGTTTGAGTGCATTCCAAATTTTGTTGATTAGCGTTGATTTTGAAACCATTAGAATCCAAGTAGAGAATTTTGCATGATCATTTGATTAATGGTTCGCGTGTTGGCATTTTGTCGGGTTTCTGAGGTGTCCGCAGAATTCCTGCACACCCGAATTTTCCCAGTTTCGGCCAATTCCGCGGGGTATATCGAATTCCAGAATATTTGAACTTTCTGTGAAAATATGTCCTATCTAGACTTTTTTGGTTTTTTCCTGCCTGGTTTCATTTCTTTCGATTTCTCGAGGATAGCATTAATGGAGTAAATGCTAAATGTTGATTTCTTGTTGCTAATGAATGAATTCCATGATAATCTCACAATCTTTTGTCCATGCTAATGATTTATTTGGCGCATGGTGTTTTGACAACAGGAATCCGTCTGGGTCAGATTTCTCTGAAATTCTGCCCTGACTGGATTTTCCCGGTTTACCTTATTTTCCTGGATTGCATTATTTTTCTGGATTTTCAAAGATTGGTGATTTGTGATAGTTCTTAATTGCCTTATATGATCTTATGCTAACTTTTGGATTGGAATATGAATGATAATTGGATACTCATGACGTCCATTTGAAAATGCAACCGAATCAAGCAAAGCTGCAGCAGGAAAATCTAAGGGAGATACAGAGGGGTCCTCTATTTCAGATGCAGAAAGGTTAAGATTGGACACTAAGAGTCAACTCCCTGAAAGCAAGATATCTTCGGTATGGTCTGAAGTCTGGGACACCAATGTTGGAGCGTGGAGATATGAGGAGTTTAAAGAGAGAACAGCTCAAAAGGATCTGCTAGTTCTGAGGCAGGGAATGATGAAGTCCGGATTGGTTCATGTGGTAGGGTTCCCTCCTGCAATCCAATGGTATGAGTTAATACTAGAGTGTGCCTGGCAGCATGACTTCAACACACAAAGGGTTGTCAGCACTGAGGGAAGCGTCTTAGCAAATTTTAGTCCTGTTTCTATGCCCAGGCCTTTGACATGCTAGATTTTCCTTCTATGTGCACTCTAAACATGGACTTGGCCCGAACATATTATGAGAATGAGCCAACCAAAGCTCAGCAGATGATTAATTCTTGGTTGGAAAATCCAAAGTCACACTACTCCAAATTGCCCAAGCAATTACACAGGGTTAGATTTAGATCAGATATTTATGATGCAATCACATTCTTGAGCAGAGTGGCAGGTTTGAAAAGTGTTGGAGTGTTGGAAAGCTAGATGGTCCATGTGATCAACAAGATTGAACAAGGAACCAATTACCATTGGGTAGGACTCATTAGTGCTGTTATTGAAAAGCAATTAAGGGATGTCCTAGAAACAAAGAAGTTCACCATGTCTTCCTATGTGGTGTATGTGTTAGCTAGATTCTACCCATATAGGGGTTTGAATCCACAGGGGACATTCGGATAGGATATAGTCTATGAGATATATCAAGAATTACACCTAGGACACCAGGATTACCGAAGAGCCAATGATGCATTCACATTGCATATCACTAGGATGCTTCAAAATGCGGAGCATGTGAGACTGTCAGATGGAGCGAAGGAATTGATAAAGAGATATGGAGCTTGCTTCATTCAATTTCCTACCTTCTCTTACATTAGAATTGATGGATGCTCAGCTGCTCCATACAGGTTACCTAGGTACCCTACTGATCACATTGTGTTATTGGAAATTGTTAGACAAATATGTGAATTTGATGCAATTGTCAAAAAGGAGAAGCATAAAACAAGTTTTGGTGGGGATTTCCTTCTTGGAATTGGTGTAGTGGAGGTGTGCCCTTCCATTTAATCAGCACATGTAGCAGGTGATGAATTGGTAGCTCATGGTTTCTCCTTCCACTCCAAAAGGACAAATTTTGATATCAACAGGGAAGCATAGAAGAAGGCTACCAAAGAGTACCGTCATAAGGATGACCTAGAGGACTATTGGGCCAATATCAAAGATGATTTTGAGGCAAGGAAGAAAAGGTACTCTAGGCTGCCTGTCAATGTGATTAGGCAATATAATGTTAAGTTAATCCCTGACTAGTTAGAGGACGATGGAAACCTGGTGCAAGATCATGCCTATGAGTCTATTAAGGACAGATCAATTGGAGAGATAAACTAGAATGATGATGAGGTAACTGAGCTGGAGGACCTAATGGCTCCTGTTATGAGATTCACTACTTCATGGCTAAAACATAAGGTTTGGGAGTTGGAGAGTGAGAAGGTACCCTGTACCTTTAATTTGATGGGAAATCTCAATCCTATGTCTACTTCAGAAGAATCTGGGGAAGATGACCCCAAAGGGAAAACTAAAAGGAGCTCACCCTTCAAAATAAAAAATCAGAGGTCCTAAAGAAGGTGAGCCAGAACCAAAAAGAAAGCCAAAAGGGAAGAAAAGAAGTAGAGCTTTGAAAATAGGCAGGTCCTCTGATGAGGAAGGAGTTGAAAAGCTAGAAGAAGAAGATGCTCCTCCACCACCAAAGAAGACAAAAATAGCCAGGGTTTCAAAGAAGAAGGGTCAGAATACTTCTGAGGATGAGACTCCGATTGTTGATGTGGAGAGTTCTAGGGAGAGGATAAAGGTTTATTCGAGGAGATCAAGGACTCCATCCCCTAAGGAAACTGTGCAAAAGATGGATCCTCCTCCAAAATCACCAGTTGTGGAGCAACCTAGGGCTACTTCCCCTTCACCAAGTGTGCCTGAGCAAGAGACTTTTGAGGAACATGAGACCAATGGAGAGGCATAACCTTTCAAGGAAGGAGAGCTCTTTGGTGTGGTAGCTGGGCTCGAGGTTGAGGAGGTAGAAAGGCACCCTTCTCCACTAGTCCAATATGAAGATTCTCCGGCAAGTAGCAAAGGTAAAGGATCACCTGAAAAGGAAAACATTCCTGTTGGAACCCCATTGCTAGTGCAAGAGGTGGAGGTTGACATGGATGATCAAGCTAAGCAGTTCCCTGAAAAGGAAGAGGATAAAACAATAGAACAGCATGAAGAGGCAAAAACAGAGGAAATTCGGGTAAAACCTGTTGTCCCGAATTGGCTTGAAAAGGAGATCACAAGGAAGAAACAAGTTGTTGTTGAAGACACTCCTTTGGATTGGGATGAGGTGCTATCTAAGATCAGCGAAGGTAAGAAGAAGAAGGCAACTAAGGTAGTTTCAAGAATAGAAAGGGACGAAGTGAATAATAGAGTAATCCACATTGCCACCCCTGCTGTAGACAAGACTAGAGAAGATGTCACTGGTGAGGATTATAATGTGCATACTTTTAACCTTGGACCAGCATCTATGGAGCACGATATTGAGGAGTATGAAGGGTCCAGTGCTGTGATAGTTGGCAGATTAAGGAAAGAGACTCAGACCAAGCATGAGCTGAGAAAGGAAAATGAGACTTAAGAAATGCTTGGAAAAGGTGATGAAACCTCTGCAATCTCTTCACCCATCTTCCTCTGCTACTCCTGGTTTCCTGCCCAAGGAAACTATTTTCAAGATTGAGAAGATGAAGGCCTCTACTCAAACTATAGTGGATTGGTTAAAGGACGTGCAAGTAAGAGGAGGCAATGCAATCAAGGATATCCTTTCAGTTGGGAAAGATGCAGTCAGAGCCAAGGAACTATTGGAATATGTGTTGTCCTAGGATAAGGAGGATATTGACCTCCTGCTGCAGAAGTCCAAAGTAATTATGGAATATGGAAAAGATCAGTTGGTTGCAGATGGGATCCTTTCTTCCTCCAGACTCAATGAGCCTTGGGAATGGTTTGAGGCTTTGCAGATTCAGCAGAAGGCCATGAGGAAGATACATAAATGAAAGAAGTTGATAGGTGGTGACCTGACTGGAGTATATGAGGGATGCATTGCATTTTTTGAGGTCATGACTGGCAGGAGGAAGATTGCTCCTAAATATCTGAGCCTAGAATAGCTAAGGGAATGGTGGCATGATGTGTATGCTCTTGATTCTGAGAATAATGCGTCACCAGTTGGATGATGCAACAACTTATTTAGCGGTGATGGATAAGTATCAATCTCACAAGGATGATTGGAATAAGACTGTTAAGCAGTCAAAGGAGGAGATTGGATCCATTGAATGCCAGCTTAAGATCTTGCCTTTTCCACCTGTCACCGAGCTAGATAGGGTGTTTTTTAGGGTTCAAGGATTGTTGGACCAGAACAAGGATAAGGGAGGCGGTAGTTAATGCCATTTTGAGATTTGTGCTTCCCTATTATTATAGGGCATGTATTGATCCAGCTACATTAGGGAGTGTTTCTAGGCTGACCTTGATGATGTATCAACATTTAATGTGTTCCTTATTTTGAGATTCCTAAGGCCAACTTGTTTGGGTTGTTTTATTTTGTAAATGTTTGGCTAGGCCGACATGTCTTGCGAATTTGTTATAAAGGGCATCCATGCCTCATTGTAAAGAAAAAGAGAAGAGATAATAAAGTCAAGTTAGATCAGTAAGAGATAGAGCACTTTGTAGTAGGAGTAGTAGTCAATTTCTTGAAGTAAATATTGTAACAAAATAGTGGAATTGTTGCAGCATTTTGGTGATCTAATAAAATAGAAGGCATTGTGGTTTTCCTGGTGAAATATCTTGTGTTAGTTTATCTTGCATGGTTCTTGTTGTTTCATCTTTCAAATTGCTTAAAGATTTAGAATTTAGTGTTTTGGAATTAGATTAGTTGGTGAATGATGTTCATGATTTCATATTTGGAATGTTTGTAGCAATCTTTGGTCTATACTCCCAGTAACTATCTGATTGTAGTAGGCTGGTGAAGTCAACCTAGACCGTATATTAACATGTGCTTAAGTTCGATTGTGGATGAATATCTATGATTTGAAAATCTATATACCTTAGAAGATTGCACCGTTCTTGTGATATTGCATTGTGGGTTGATCAAGAATTGGTTATTTGAGATTGGTCCATTCTAGATATCTATTATTTTCATTGTTCATCCTAGAAATAGTTTAGATCTTATCATATCCTTGCACCCTTATCTTTTGCTATTTCTTTATCATCCGGTTAGATTTAGGATTTGAGATCATTATATTGCAAAATCTGATAAGTGGGAAAATACAGTTTGCTTGTTGTAAGGTCTGATTGTGATTACCAACATTTCACATATTATCTGAGTTGTTTATGCATTGTCATGACCTGACACCCAAGAGACCTTGGGGTGATTTTTAATGACTTATTGTTGAAAATTACCTTTCAAGAGAGATAGGATATTGCATTCTGTCTGAGTTGTTGTGTAGAAAACATCATCAACAACTAGGAGATGTGACATTTGATTTGATTGGTTTTTAATCAAATTGGAGGATTCAAAGATGATTTAATTAAATAATTTGATTTAATTATTTAAGAAGATGAATAATTAGTTAGAAGAAGGATGAATTAATCAAATAAATTTAATTATTTGATTAATAGCTGAATTTGTTGATTTTAATTAAATAATGTTGATTATTCAATTAATTGATCAATTCAAAGTAAATTTAGAAGAAACAGTGTTAGTTGATTAGAATTAGATGCATAGTATCAATCAGGACATTTTACATGTCTACATTTTCAGGCTTCGTTCAGACAAAAATGGATTAAATGGGTTAAAAAACCCTTAAAATTACCCAAAAAACCCTAAAAAAGTTACATAAATAGGGTTAAAGGGAGCATTTTCAATTCATTTGCACACTTACCTTCTATAGATTCTACTAAATTTTCTTTGAGGTGCTGATAGAATTGCTGCTCACATGCTTCCTAAGCATCAGATGGATCAAGTTCAAGAGTTCCAAAGGCCTCAAGATGTAGGACCCCCGGTACACATTTTGAAACTTTTCTCATTTTTCACATTTTTCTAGCATTTATTAGACATCTTTTAGGTCTATCAAAAGTGGTTCCCTAGGGTGTTGCAAATGCCATGGGTAGTGTCACTTTTGAAAATTCTAACCCGCATTTGTGACGTAGTGTCACGTGACACAAAGTGATTTTTGGGTCGCACAATTATGTTGACTTGCCTTTGTTGTAGAGCATCACAGGTCCTAGGGTTTTTTAGAGTTGCACAGGAATGCCGAATCAATTTTGAAGCACCACACCGCTATTGATTTTAGCGTTGCATTTGAAAAATACAGAGTGCCACCCTTGCCAAATGTCGCATTGCCTTTGCTTTTTGAAGATTTTTTTAATTTTTAAATGTCCATTTTGTGAATTTTTTCAAAATATTGACATTGTGGGAATTTTTCTTTCAGGAGGTCCTACCAGTGCTCCACTTGAAGGAGCACAGGAGCTAGTTTTTGCACCATGCTAGGAATTTTTTAGACTAGGCCCTATTTTTCCTTAGAGTGATTAGTTTCAACCACATTGCTCAGATGCTCGACGTTTGGATGCACCTTGCCATGATGACATCCCTAGTCGAGAGATGGTAGAGTGAGACTTGTACATTACACCTACCGACTGGTGAGGCCACCATCACCTTGGAGGATGTGTAGTGGATCTTACGAATCCTGATTCATAGTGAGCACATCATTTATGATGTCAAGGCTTACGGTGATGTGATTTTTGATTTGTTTGGCATTGACTCCTATGAGGTGGACAACGAGTAGATAGACCTTCACTACTATGAGGGGGTTGCCCCTAATTTGACTCTTTTTTTGGCACATTGATCTCAAAATTCCTTGTTCCCGATCGACAAGCTCAAGGATGCAACGTTGGCTAGTGGATTGTTTGGTCTCGGATGATGGTAGACATGACTATCCATGCCTGGGGGCCAATCATCCTAGCTTCTTTGTACCATGACATGCATCAAGTTGTTTATAGTAGGGGTTGCAACATTGGAGTGGGTGTGATTCTTCTTCACATGTGGGATTATGAGCGCATTGCCATTTTGAGGCCGTAGATTGCACACGTTCAGCCTGATCATGATGATCTTACGGTGTATAGATACAGGGGGATGATTACCCTTCATTTTACAAGTATCACATGCATCCCACATTGGAGGTGAGTTTTGGATGAGATGACATTTTTCACATGGAGGCCCTAGCTCCATTTTTTGAGATGGCATGATGATGACGATCATCTTTTCTATTATTGGTAGTCTCGATGCATGTAGGGATGAGAGCACTATATGGTGGAGAGAGACCTTCCAGACAGGGTTGTACACCAGTTTGGAGAGGTACAGGATGCACCCAATGATACATAGAGGGCCATTTTTTCTTAAAAGTCCAAAGAGCCAACATGGGGATAGAGGATCCCACCCCATCAAGAAATTGATGATTTCAGGTAGCTAGTTATGGTGTCGTGGGTATACTTTGATGGTCTTGCAGATGTAGGGATGACCCAAGCCTATGATGCATACTAGTAGGCCCATGCCCCTGTTAAATTGACATTACTAGCAATGTAGGTACTAGGCATGGGACAGGTTAGTGGACTGAGGATCAAATAGGTTCCACAACAGCATAGAGGTTAGTCACAGGACAAACATGATGGGGGTGGGGGTCATGATGGGAATGACAAAAATATTTTTCCCTTAGTGCCACTGGTGGGACAGAGGCCACCAGTGAAGCAACCACAACAGCCACACATGCCACCACCATGACCATGATCAAGTCTCGATCCTAGGGATGGTTAGATTGTAATGTTACAGGTGTAGGTCCAGGCTCTCATAGGGTAACTTCAATAGGAACAAGCCCAAATAAAAACATTGATTGAGGAGAGGGACTAGGCCCAACAAGATGTGGTGCAAGAGTGCCAACAAAGGTAGGATTGTGACATGGCTCTTGTGCTTGAGATAGGATGAAAATAGTAGCTAGAGGTTTCAGCTCAACAAATTTAGGGACAGGCTATGGTTCTAGTGGAGATGTGCAGTCGTGCAATGCAGGAGGCCTCATATTACAAGGTTGTGTACTATAGAGTTGTGGTATAGGAGCGAAGGGTGCCATATTTCTCTCACCTTAGTCACATATCTCCTACAAGGACCCCTTGTGCAGGTACTTCAAGGAGACCCTCAGGGTCTCACCATTAGAGCCGAGGTAGTTACTATAGACATAGAAAATATATAGATTGATATTGCACACTCGATCCTAATCTACTAACATCGCCTCATCCTGAATTATCCCTCTATCTAACCATTTAATCAAATAGCCTTATTTGATTAAAGTCATCATAATCCCCCTTTTAATTAAATAAATCCCTTGATTTAATTAAATCATTGTCTCTATGTAATTAGCTAGGTCATTTCATCTTCCTATCTTTATTTAATTAAATAATCCATATTATTTGATTAAATCTCTAAAATTCATCTAATTAAATTAAATAAATCAAATATTTATCTAATTTAATCTAACATCACCCCCTTTGGTTAAATAAATCAAAAATATTTATTTAACTAAGTCTAAATCATTCTCTTCTCATTTTGAGTTATTTAAATCCTAAAATCTAAGTCAAAATGGTCAAGTCAACTAACATCATTTAAATTAATCAAATCATGATTAATGCTAATCCTAATCACTCAAATCCTCTAGATATTGCAACTTGCACATGAAAATCATTTTAATTGATTTATAAATCATCTATTTTCATTCAAAAAAGGCATCCAAGTGGGAATATTCTTCAAATTTGAAATCTTCCCCCAAAAGGACTTGTCCCTTCCAACAAAGCATTTAAAATTTCTAACATGTCCTTTTCTTGAGCCATGCGCATTTGCTTCACCTTTCACCTCATCCTTCAAGCCATATTTTGAATTTGAATCTCCCCCCTCTTTGCACATTCTTCAAAATGTGCTCATTCCTAAACCATTCACATGATGACATGTGGTTTCTTCTCATTTGTTGAAGATTAGTCCCACATTCATCCCTTTTGCCTCTTCTCTAATCAATCTCATCTATAAATGAAGAGCTCATCCTTCATTTCTATCATCCATAATTTGAGTAAACTTACTATGCTCAAATATTTAGCAAATTCCATCTATTATCATTGAATCTTAGCTAGGTTATGCAGGTTTTTCCATTGGAGAATTCATCAAGCAGCAACAAAGTGGATCAATTATCATCACACATCAATCTTGCATCATAGGAATTGGGAAAGGGCCAATTTTCACATCAAATTGGCACCAATTCCCCCATGGGATCATGAGTTTGCTAGTTTAATTAGGATTCAATCTCTTTTATTGTTATTTCATTGGTTCTTCATTGCTTTTTTCCTAATTTGAACTTTGTAAATGGATTTCATGGGGAATCCTTGTTCTTGCTTGCATTCTATATTCTAATGTGTTTGTTCTTATTGTTTTGCAGGTATTGGGATTGGGGTTCGCACAATTACCATGGAGGCGGACATAGCCAAGGTAACTCAGGACACTAAGAGTACACAAGGACACATTATTTTGTACAACCTGATTATGATGTGTATACATTCATTGGCTGAATTTTTTGACTAGCCTCTTGTATATCTGATACTATATATTTGATTCTAATGTATCATGACATTCAACCTTTTTGATATATACATGAGATGACTTGCGACACATATATATGATGTGATTTTTTATTTTATTTTATGTGATGTTATATGCTTTATGATGTGATGCAATGATATGATGGATCTATATGGATGCATAATGTATGTATGCAACATAATGACATGTTCTATTTCTTTTTCAGTATCTTTTCTATGTGTGATATGATGATGCAATATGTATGTATGCATGATGTGATGCTTTTAATCATGCTTATGTGGTGGGTGCAAATGTGATGTGATGCTCATCTTCTTTTTCATACCTTTTTCATATGTGATGTATGTATGGATAATGCAACATGTGATGATGTCATATGATTATGCAATGGATGTTTTATGCAAATGTATGATTAATGAGATGCTTAGAATAACCAATATATATTATGATTGATAATAATGCAAATGTATGTGAGATGATTTCTATATGATATGAATGACACTAGTATGCTAATGTTTTGTGGATGTAGGATGGATGCATAAATGGATGTTTTTTATTTTTGAAAGTTGTGATACCATGTTAGTATTAGTATTTGGAAAAGATAGAAGAAAGAGAAATCAACCCTTGACTTCAAGATGATGATGAATAAGATGATAATGATGATGATTGCTTATCAGGGATTGGGGACATAAAGAGCTTACTTACCTTATTTTTGATAACACACATAGATATGATGCATCAAGGTATAAAGAACCAGGATGATGTTGTACCTAGTGCGATGGACTTTGACTTGATAATCAGATAGAAGTATCCTTGTTCACACCTGACATACAAAACCTTATTTAGGATGTAGTTCATATATTTCAAACATCTTAGACCAAAACATAGAAAAATAGAACCTTCCCATGTGGTCAACAAGATATTTAAAACACCCTCCCTATAGACCAAACAAAGTAAGCATGACCAAGGTTATATTACAAGAACATCCAACAAGAACAATAGATAAAAAGATAATGATTGATGCCCCATTCCTTTCTCTCTAAATATTTTTAGATAAACATCCTCAAGAGGTCATGGGAATAGGTGCAATAAGATAAATCACAAGAAAAGATCAAGTAAACAAACAAGCTAATGTTCTTACCTCTAGCCAAGACTAAACTATGGTGATGCCTAATGTTGATTTCCATTGTAGGAAGGATGCATTCTAGGACATGATGTTATCAGAAGATTTTGTGATTAACTAGATGATGGGCTATTAGTATCAAGAGTTGACCAACTTGTTTACCTACTGGCCTAGACTTGAAACCCTAACATTTGATTTTTCACTTGTAATCTACTAGACTTGTTTTTTATTGTCTTACCAAAAGTTGGGAGATGATGGTGACTTATGAGTGGATGCTTATTTCGGGTGATCGTGAAATGGGATGGCTTAATTTTGGGTTTTTTGAATATTTTTGGTATTTTTGAAATGTTTTGAGGTTGTTTTTGATATTTTCAAGATGTTTTACAAATGTTTTGATTTGTGAATTTTCCAATGTTTTTGTGTTTTCTGAGATTTTGACCAAGAACCTAACCTAAAGACCTATCCTAGGGGCCTCAAGGGCTGATCAAAGATTAGCCTTGCCTACACTATACATGCAAAGACCATGTAGTTTGACTGACACATACTCATTTATTGATGAGATATGAATAAATGGATTGCCAGTTTATTGTGATAGACTCCTAAAGGACTGACCGAGGGCATCTCAGGGGCACATCGATGATGGCTTTGCCTACATTTAGAGCTCAGAGACCCGTAGTTCGACAAGACAACTCTAATTTTGACCTTTTTTGACTTTTTGACCTATTTTTTTGGATTTTTTACATATTTTTGAATGTTTTTGCATATTCTAATTTTATGAATGTTATTGGATTTTTTTATTTTTTGGATTTTTTTGGATTTTTTATTTAATGTTTTTGGATTTTTTGATTTTATGAATGTTTTTGGATTTTTTTATTTTCTGAATGTTTTTGGATTTTTTTATTTTCTGAATGTTTTAGGATTTTATGATTTTATGAATGTTTTAGGATTTTATGATTTTATGAATGTTTTAGGATTTTTTTATTTTTTGGTAGATTTCAAGAATATACCTAAATCCAATCCAATGTAGGAATAAGAACATGCCCCCAGTGTGATGTAATAGACTAATCCGATATAGGTAAGACAAATTGACTTTAGGAATGTGCCAAGTAGTACTAGGAAGGGTCATGATACAAACACGGGATCAAGCTATGATGCATACACAGATGGGTGATGGATGGATTAATGATGTAGAACAAGCCTTAGAGATCATGATGGATGGAGAGTACTTAATTACACAAGGAACTTGTTTTCTAGGTTTTTACGAAGGTACTTGCCCAGAGTGCCACTGAAGTGGTTTTCACTAGAGGATGATTTTTTCTTTACTATTTTCAATCCTTTTTCTATTTTTTTTGGATTTTTTATTAATTTTGTTTTCTTGTATTTTTCTAGATTTATACCTTGCTTAGGCATAAATTTTTTTGAGATGGGAGCTATTCATAGGATCCTATAGAGGTTCACCTTTGGGTTTAGATAGCTGATATGCTCTTGATTTGTAGCTTGTTGTGATAATGAAGGGTCCCAACCAATTGGGTTCAAACTTTCCTTTGTTGTTTAGATTTGGTACATTTTTCTAATTCCCCTTCAATACAAGTTGTTCGACTTGAAAGGTCTAACTCCTGATCTTCTTATTGTAGCTTCACTTGAGATGGTTTTGGTAGACTTGTAGGTCATTCAAGGCATCCATGCATTGCTCATCCAATAGTTCTAGCTCATTCAACCATGATACCCGATATTCTTCATTTGTAATGAGGTTCTATAGTGATATCCTTAAGGATGGGAGCTTGATCTCAATGGGGAGTTGGCTTCTGATCTGTAGACTAAAGAGAATGGGGTGGCACCTATTGGTGTGTGGATACTCATTTGGTAGGCCCATATGGTAGGATTCAATTGTAAGTGCCAGTCACAACCAGCTACATTGACTATTTTCTTTAGGATTTTCAAGATGGTTTTATTAGTAGCCTTAGCTTAGCCATTACTCTAGGGGTATTAGTGGGTGGAGAAGTGATGCTGGATATTGAAATTTTGGCATTGGTCTCAAACATCCTAGTTTTTGAAAGGTGTCATGTTATCTGAGATAATGGCTTATGGGACACTGTAGCAAAAAATAAGATAGTTCAAGATGAACTTGGAAATATGCTTCCCTATGATATAGGTCATTGGAATGGCCTCTACCCACTTTGTGAAATACTCAGTGGTGATGATGATGAACTTATGTCGATTGGATGAAGTGGGTGTGATTTTACCAACGAGATCAAGCCCCCAATGTGAAAAGGGTGAAGGTGTTATGCATGGTTGAAGCTCCTAAGCCAGTGCATGGATGAGGTCTCCATGTTTTTGACATTGCAAGAACTTCTAGACATAGTCATGAGCTTCCTTTTCCATTCTCGACCAATAGTACCCAGTCCTCAGCAGTTTCTTAGCCAAGGTCATACCACTCAAATGTGACCCAAAAATGTCATTGTGTGCCTTAGTTAAAGTATTCAAAGCTTCCTCAAGGTTAAGGAATCATAAAAAGGCACCCTCAATACTTCTACGATATAGGGTGTCTCCTAAGATAACAAAATGGGATGAATTTTTGACAAATGTTCTTTTAAGGTTCAGGGTGATATCACTGGGGAGGACTCCTATTTTCAAGTAGGTGTAAATGTCATGATACCAAGGGTCACCAAGACCAATTATTTCACACAAATTCAAACTTTGGTACCTCAAAAGCTGGTACAAGAAGCTTATCTACAAGGAATTCTTAATTAGGGATGTTGCGTGGGATATTCAGTAGTGATCCAATTGTTGCCATAGCATCTGTTTCTCTATTGTTTTCTTTGGGTATTTGCTCAAACATGATGTCAATGATGAATTATTTGAGGCTTTCCACTAGTTTCTTCAATGGGGTCAATTTTTCATCCTTTGTTTGGTATTCATCATTGACCTAGTTGATGATAAGTTGTGAGTCCCCATAGACCTTGAGTGTCATGATCTGCCATTGTACTACAATTCTAAGCTCTATAACAAGAACCTCATATTCTACAATGTTATTTGTGCAAGGAAAAGATAGCTTGTATGACTTTGGTATGCAATCTCCTTGTGGTGTAACGAAGAAGACCCTAACTCCTGACCCATGTTGTGTGTAGGGTCCATCAAAATATACTTTCTAGTAATCTACCACACTTAGGTTAAAGATTGACTCATTAGGAAATTCTGATACTGATGGGTTCTCTAAATACATCGGTGCTTCTACTAGGTGATATGCAATTAATTGTCCTTTAATGGCCTTTTTTTCTACATATTCAATTTCTTTTTCCATCAGGATCATGACCCATTTAGCTATTCACCCTGTGAGTGTTGCTTTAGAAAGCAGATACTTGAGAGGATCTATCTTGGCAATAAGTTTTATCTGATGTGCTAACATATAATGTCTAAATTTATGTGAGATGTACACCATTGCTAGGAAATCCTTCTCAATGAATGTATAATTAAGCTCATGTCCTACCATGGTTCTACTAATGTAGTAAATAGCTCTCTCTTTCCCATTTTCATCATGTTGTTCTAAGAGAGAACCAAGGGCTGCTGTTGTTGCCAATATATATAGGATCAATGGCTTGTTCAAAATTGGTGGCATAAGAACTGGTGGTGTGAGCAATTACTTCTTGATTTTATTGAATGCTTGATCACATTTCTCATCCCATTTGTATGCTACCTCCTTGTGGAGTAGATAAGAATATGGGATAGCCTTATCTACTAACTATGCTATATATCAACAAATGGAATGGAGTATTCCTTGCAAACCCCTTAACTACTCTAATGTTCTTGGTGCCTCCATCTCGAGGATGGATTTGAATTTAGTAGCATCTATCTCAATTCCCCATATATGCTATATATCTGAGGAGCTCTCTTGACTATACATAGAAGACACATTTCTTTGGATTGAGTCTGACCTTGTATTCTTCTAGCCTATCAAAGATGGAGCTTAGAGCAGGTATGTAATCTTGACGCTTTCTTGATTTAGCTAATATTTCATCCACATAGTCTTCCATAGTTTTTTGAATCATGTCATGGAATATCAGTGTCATAGCTCTTTGATAGGTAGCTCCTACATTTTTCAGCCCAATTGGTATCATGTTCCAGCAATAATTCCCCCATGGTAGGTGAAAGTTGTTTTGTGTTGATCATCTTTGGCTATCATTATCTAATTGTGCCTTGAGAACCCCTCCATTAATGACAACATTTCATGCCTTATTTGATCCACAATCATGATGATATTGTGAAGAGGGAAAGTCATCCTTGGGGCATGACTTGTTTAGGTCCATGAAGTCAGTGTAGATCTGAATGCCCCAGATGGGCTTAGTGACTGGTACCAGACTTGAAACCCATTTTGGATAATCAATTGGCCATATGAAGCCAACATCAAGGAGCTTCTGTAATTCAAGTTTGAATAATAATTCTATTTGTGGATGAATCTTTCTCAACTTTTGTCTTACAAGTTTTGCTTTTAGGTAGATGGCTAGATGGTGAATGACAACTTCTAGATCAAGGCTAGGCATGTTAGCATAGGTCCATGCAAATTTTAATTTTCTTTCTGCCAAAAATGTAGCTAGGAGTTCCTATTCTTTTGTCAAAAGTGATTTTGCATAGAAGGTGATATGTGGTGTTTCCTCGGTTCCTAGGTTGACTAGATTGCACTTTTCTACCAAGACCGCTAAATTTTCTTGATGAATACCACTAAGGGGGAAGATTGAATCCCTCATCCTCTAGCACCTCATAGAGGTTTTCACCATTGTATGTGTCCTTTTTTTTACTATTTTTGGGTCAGAGAGTACCATAGTGTGGTTTTCACTCAAAGACTTAAATAGTATTCTTAAATTTTCACTTTTGCAACTTAGGGATTCAATCATTCCCCATAGTATGCATGTGTGTGTTACTCAATGTAGAAACCAACTTTATGATATCCACATGGTAGAGTATCCTACAATCCCATGAATTCTTAGAGATATTCATCATTTTGTAATGTGTCTAAAATCGGTGGTCCTCATTGGTCATAATTGATGAGTTGGGGGTAGACAAGTTTTAGCTCATTGGTCTAGCTACTTGGTTCAAAAGATAGGGTACTAATCATTAAAAGGGAGGAATCCTCGAATAAAATGGATAGGTCAGTGTGGGGGTCCTCAAAAAGATAAGTGATTGATAAATGAACCAAGGGGGAAGCTTTGACAATTTTACCTGGGGCACCTTTTCCAAGTATGGTTATTTTTGAAGGGGTACTATAGACATGTCAAATTAGCATTATGCATATTCATCCGCTCAGTAAATTGATTAAACGCAACAAATCCATTCATCAGGTAAATCAGGTCAATCCAAAGGTTTAATCAAATAATATCATAAATCATTTCAACCTTCATCTTGCATCATCTCCATTTAATTAAATAAATTAGGACTTCATTTAAATCAAATCCTAAATCATATTCCATCATTTTCTAATTCAAATAAATCAATTATCAAAGTCTTAAAAGTCAACTCATCTAATCAGCATTAAATCAGCATAATCATCATCTTTTTAATCTAACCTTGATTAAATGTTAATCCCATCCCACTTGCATTATCTAGATATCTCCACTTGCACAATAAATCAATTTTATTGATTTATTAAAACACTCATTTTCCCTCAACATGACAAGTCAAACATTGCATTTATTGTTGTTTTTCTTGTCCCCCTCTCTAAATTTATTGCAAATTTGAATTCAAATTCTCCCTCTCATGGGCACTCTTCCCAAATCTTGCACAACCATTGACCACTCACCATTTGACAAGTGTCATCTTCTCATTGGAGGATCTTTAGTCCCACATTCACCATCTTGGCCAATCTATAATCAAGAAAATCTATAAAATAAGGCCTTCATTCTCATTCATGGATCCACAATTTTATGCAAGGTTACTCTCTTGGTTTGAGAAATAATCTTGTTCTCATCTCCATTTTCATTTCATCATCTTAGCTATTGATCAAGGGTTGGGAAAGGGTCACTAGCACATGTGACACCAATCCAACATGGAATAGGTGATTATCATGCTTTTGAAATGTCTTCTTGATGTTGTTTTTGTTACTTGTGGCATTTCTTTAGCTTAGGTATTTTATTTCATGGAGGCATTTGCAGATTTGTGTGTTTAGACTAACCTCTCTAATAAGTATTTGAAGTTGTTCTTACATGCAAATTTAGGGTACTTCATCTTGGCACTAGAAGGAGGGCTTTGCAAGTTATTAACATTTTGTTTGCAGATTTCTATTTAACATTTTGCTTACAGGTTGAATATGACTTAAAGTGGTTTTCCCTTGATTCCAACATTCCTTGATCTTTGATAAATAGATGAAAAATAGGCAGACTATGCATTGATAAATTCAACATCTGATGGTTAGTTAAGTTGAATGTTAAATCCAAAGTATTAGATCTATGACAGCATGCTTGATCGGAGTGTGTTCTATTTTTTCTTTTTTATTTTACTTATGCTTTGGGTGGTGCCTGGTTGAAGATGAATTAAGATCTCTGCCTCAATTAGCTTGAAATCCTTTAAAAGTGATTAGTTGCTGGTAACTACCATTGATAGATCTGCTAAATCTCTTTTAATAGATCTGTTAGATCTCCCGTGATCCATCTCATCATAGCACATAAGGTCCTTAGCACCCTGCTGGAGACTCTTTGTTCCTGCGAGATCTTTAGCAAGCAATCACACTCACACTCCTAGTTCTAGAATCTTACACATTCTCGGGAGTCTTATATATTTTAACTAAACGCATCCACCACAGCTCCAATCGATCTCGCAGGTCTCAATTATTTTAGCAATCTTGTCATCATTTTATCAATGTCAACGATAGAGAAATTTGTGGCTCTTGACTGAGTGCCATCGACCTTTGTAATTGTTTTTTTTATTGGCTCTGGTAAATACCTTAGCACATGCACTTCCCATGCCTAGGCCTTTGATTTATCTCATACGTGTACACTGCATTCACTGGTCAAAATATCTGTGAGTGACGCGGCTTGTCTGCTTTCTGCATTTTCATGGATAGTATTAACATTTTTCTAGCGATGATTTGATCTTTAATACCAGTAGACAGTAATTTTTATTTGTTTAATTTATTTCGCCCATTTAGAATCCTTGCATGATAGACGCATCCACCCAAAGCAGTAGATTATCTTCTCTATTAAATAGCCACCTACTCATATTTGAAATTTCTGAAGATGCTGAGCTTGTGAGCTTGTGATGATTTTTATTGGTGGACACTCAATCCTTGTTTGTTGATTCTTTCAAAATTTATTGTTGGCATAGGTTTTAAATGAAGAATCTACGTAGCCTAACTTATTTCCACCTGCGCAATAGGAACCCTTTAGAATAGTAGATGAAAGAGATCTTCCCGCAGATATTGAGATCTTTATGAGTGGACAGCCATCGCTGTGATATTATCTTTCATCTTTAATGAGGGATATGCAGGTTATTTTGGATGCGTGTGCATATGAATGTCATATCTAAGACAAATCTCTGCTAAACTATCAACCTGCAGCATGAATATTATAGAATCCAGCAAGCGTTGAAACATTAATGTGCAGACAGTGGTATGTTTGACTTGTTAATGCAAGATATTGATGATGGCACAGACAGTGGTATGTTTGACTTAGTATGCTTTTTGATAAGGACTACATTCTAATTTTTTGATATTTCAACAAACACATAAGTTAATACTAACGTATTGTGGATGTGGAATTTTGATGTAACACATTTTGGTACATTACTTTGTAGTTAACAAAATTAGTTTTCTAAATCAATATTTCTTCAACATAGCTATCATTTTAAAGGAAATCTAATGATAGGGCTGACATCAATTGTTTTTGAAGTCAATAAGGAGTTATTTAAACACTTGTGCAGATT
This sequence comes from Sequoia sempervirens, assembly GCA_007258455.2. Lineage (NCBI taxonomy): Eukaryota > Viridiplantae > Streptophyta > Pinopsida > Cupressales > Cupressaceae > Sequoia > Sequoia sempervirens. Next base: position 176,979,583 of record VDFB02271358.1, read on the forward strand.
TATCATGGCTATCTTAAGTATTAAGTGCTGACTTTATTTTTTCATTTCTTTGTTACTTGAGTAAGCTAACCTTATAGAGCCCAAATGTTATTTGGAGGAGTTGTGATTTATCTTTTAAATATCTCAATTAACTTCTTATAATAAATTTATTTTAAGACTTTATTTTGTAATTTTTATAGGTACAAACGAACAATGAAGGAAAAAAGGAAAAGCGAAAGTGAAAAATCAACAAGGACGAGGCTAGCAAACGAAAACAAAAGGAGGATTTTTTTTTGAAAACACAATGTGTTTTTAACACTTTAAGCGTTTGATCAACACTACTTCACGAAGTTGTTTATCATCTCGTTTTAGAACACTAATTTTCATTTGGGTTTAAAACGAACAATTTAATTTTCATTGTAAAGGGCTTAAAATGAATCTTAGGACAAACACACTAGATTTTTTTTGAGGTTAAGAATTGAACAATCAAAACTCACACTTCATTTTGGTGTTTAAAATGAATTCACAATTGCTTTGAAGGCTATAAAATGAACAAGTGCTTGAATTGTGTGATGTCTTTTGAGTACGTATCCTCTCCCCTTGCGCTTCGTGTGATCTAGGGTGCAAGAGAAACACTCAAAATACATTTTATTACTTTGAAACACTTCAATTTGGGCTAAAAAATTGAACATCTTGTGCGAGTGTGAGTAGGGTCATTTTTGCTTACATTCTCTTTCTTTGTGCCATCAAAGATCGATCGAGTTACGGATTGTGTCTTTGCTTGCTTTTGTTTATCTTAGAGGGCCTGCCTTGGGGAAAAAGTACTCACCCAAGGGAACGACTCAACTGGTAACACTCTAAAGCCAAGAGTATTTCCAAATTGAGATATAAATGGGTTTTGGTTAAATTCCATAATCACAACGGTTGGCTGTGATGGATCCGAAAGGGGACTCTTGCCATATGGGTCAATCTCCATGAGCGAACGGAAAGTCCTTACTAGAACCCATGTGCTAGAATTTTCCAAAATCCTTAATCTGTTTGTTGGTGCAAGAATGGTTGTTCTCAAGCCACCCCACACTCTTACGTCTTCTAGTAGAGAAAGCACGCCATGGGAGTTTCATGGGTGTTGATGCTTGGCTGCCCCGATTGACATTAATGAGCCATGGAGGGGAGCCGGGGTCAAGCATCTAACCATCCCTAGAGATAAGTGTAGCTGGACTTGTCCAAGTGGGAATCCAACAAATATTGTCTTACACATCCATAGGGCTTGTAATTGTTCATTTGAAAACACAATGTTGTATTCGAAAACATTTTGCAAACAAACATTCAACATGATTCTCAAAATTTCAAACCCTCTTGAAGACAAATATCATTGACTCAATCCATATGTTACTGCTTTCCCTAGGGATTCACATCCGTAGAGGTTCCTAAGCATTGTATTATATCTCAATTTGTCTTCTTGAGTAAACAATAGGAAAACCCTTTCCTTAAGTTCATTGAATTTCCACATAAAATATCTTGTGGGGTTTAAAGAAATTAAGACATTGGACATCTTAGTTTGAAACTTTAATCAAAGAGAGTGTTTTTGGTAAAATGAAGCCATTAAACAAAGATAAGCAAAATGAACTTTCATGTGTGTTGAAAACTCCAAATCCCAAAAGCACAAATCATTGATTGGAAATCCAAAATGTTCAAATCATTCCTTGGTTACAAAGGTCTTTAGGAAGCATATGCATGCTCTTCAATACCTAGGTCTTGGAAAACAAAGTGGTCTTTTTAGGTTCATCTAGGGATCGAAACAAATCAAACCTCTTTCATCCATTTTTCAAAACATCAAAATCCATCTCACAAATCATCTTTTGAAAAACCTTGAAATCATCCTTGAAGTGCTAGGCTTTATGACAAAATTAAGCAATCATCTAAAATCATTGAGACCAAGTCCTTGAAAACATTTGTCAAAACACCTTTGGTTATGAATGTGTAAATGCATCCTTTTGCATATCCTTAGTCAAAGTCATCCAAATCATCTTGTTTACCTTAGTGTATGTAGATGAATCCTTCTCCATATACTTAGTGAAACAATCATCTTGTTTGGGTAGGTGTGGGTAGATGCATCCTTCTCCTCACACATATCCAAATCATCATCCTTTGAACACAACTATCCTTTAGATCATTATCAAACATCTTAGGGTTCTTTTTGTTCAAAATCCAAATCAAAATCCAAATCAAGATCAAGGACAAAATCTCAAAATCCAAAAAATCAAACCAATCAAAAATCCAAAGCCTAGTATTTCATTCAAGATCTATCAAAAGTCAAAACATCCATAACATCCATCTTTAAACATCACCATCATATCATCATCACATTTGATCCTAAAAAGCATCCTAAAAATTTCACTTTGGGACATAAAATAGAGATTAATCCAAGGAATCAAGAGATTCATCTCCCATATTCTCGAAGATTGATCCTTGTTTTATTGTTCAAATGAGATCTCAATACAAGAAGAGTATGGAAGCCCACAAAGAAACTCCCACTTCAAGTGACCTTAGCCAAACAAATGTAGAAATGAATCTTGCAGAATCAAGCAATCCATTGATCTCCTCATCATCACAAAACCCACAAGAAGAAAATCAAGGGGAGGACCTCACCTTTGGAATGTCTCGCGAAGAAATAGCTAAAATGCTCCAAAATCTGGACAACCATAGAATCATCAACATCATGATGAGACTTAACCCTTCATTGTACATGCTTGAACTAGCAAAACAAGGGGCCAAGTTGCCTTCGGATTTTGATGTGAGCACTATAGTAGAGACATATTTTCCACCAATCTCATCCACCATCCCCATTTCATCTACACCCCCATCTCAAAACATCATGGAAAATATCTCGCAAATCACAACATCATTTGCTCCAACTCAACCCAATGTTAACAAGGGAAACACATTCCTCAATAAAATTCAATCACATCCCCTTGTAAATAACCAAAACTTGGACGCAAACACCACAATGGAACAAAAAATCCTCCATAATCCATTACACCAAAATGTTCCTCTCACTTTACATTATGACCTATCATCAACATCTTTTCATGGAGCACCACAAACACCTCTTCTCACAAATTCACAAGAGGAGGGAGACATATTCAGACCAGGGGGCATTTTCAACACCACAACACTCTCGCAAGGATTCAATCCACTTACATTTTCACCTCTCCCACCATCACCATTGTCATCAACACCACTCCTTGGTTTAGGGCTTCCCCCTCTACTGAGTATCAATCAAAAAATCATCCCAACCATCAATCAAAACATTTTGCCAAATGCTCAAAGATTATTGTTGACATCACAACAACAAACGACAAACACACAAGCAATGGAAACATCATCAAACACCCCCACAACATTGCAAAGCATGGTCTCCCAAGGGCCAATCACATTAACGATGCCACTTACCACATCAACAACACCATCCACCAATCATGCAATCAACATGACAACACCATCCACCAATCACGCAATCAACACAACAACACCATCCACCAACCAAATAATCAACACACCAACCAAATAATCAACACAACATCATCATCTACCACCATTCCAAATCCACCACCACCTCCACCACCACCAACGTTCACCACATCAAACCAGTTCAACGCAACATTACAAGCCCCTTTTCAAAGAGGACACCAACAAGTGCAAAAACAAAAAGCCGTGCAACAAGCTGCTCAAGCTGCCAAAATTGCACAAGCCGCATTACAAGCACAACAAGCACAACAAGCCAAAGCTTTATTGCAACAGCAACAACAAGCTGCCCAAGCTATACAAGCATTGCAAGCACAAAGAGTCACTCAAGCACAACTTTTATTACAACAACAAGCCACACAAGTGAAAGCCCAAGCTCAAGCACAATCTCAATATCAAGCACAACAAGCACAAGCACAAGCACAACTTCTTGCACAAGCAGTGCAAATACAAGCATATCAACAAGCACTAAAGCAATACCAAGAGTAGCAAGAAGCAGCAGAATTGGCAGCCCAACAACAAGTGTTGTGGGAACAAGAACAAGTAGAACAACAAGCGCAGTAGCAAGCAGAACAACAAGCGTTGTTAGAACAGCAACAAGTGCAACAACAAGCAAAAATCCTAGCACAACAACAACAAGAGCAACAACAAGCGTTGTTCATCCAGAAGCAAGTAGAAGCCTACTTCCCTCGCCACAACATACTGATACCATTGAACAATGCACCAACCAATCCACGCATCCAAACCATGATTACAACACCCCAAAACACATTCATCCCACCCCCTAATCCTTAGAATGATATGATGACACAATTCAAGTTGCTCTCGCAACAAGTACTCGATCTTCAATCAGGGCGAACAACCAAAACACAAAGCAACTTGTGTCCCTATCCATTTGATAGGAGCCTAGACATGAAACCATTCCCTAAGGGATTCGAGATCCCTAAATTTGACAAATATCAAGGGACGCGAAACCCTGAAGATCACATCAGGGAATTCTAGGTTCATTGTATGGAGGTTGCATATGACGATACTTATCTGATGCGGCTATTCCCTAGGAGCTTAGCAGGAGATGCTATAGAATGGTTCTCTCGCTTACCTTCAGGCATTAGGACCTTCAAAGAAATTAGAGATGCATTCATTAGAAACTACACATGTAACATTACAATGGATGTTAGTCTTGAAGAACTCTACACTCTGAAACAAGGAAAGAATGAATCTTTCGCTTCATTTCTTCAACAATGGCGATCCAAAGCCAATCATAGAAAATGGACCATGCCAGAAGAACAACAAGTCTGCACAATCATTACCAACCTTGAAAGCCACTTGTCATTCCACCTCAAGGTTTAGGGAATCACCACCTATGATCAACTAATCTCCAAGGCACTTAGCATCGAAAGAGCCCTTGCAACCCAACCCATCGAATCAACATCATATCATGAATCACAAAAAAATTGCCCACCATAAAATTACAATGATAAACCTCGTACATGGGCGAGAAACAAGAACATCACTAATGATGGCGTTGTCAATGCCAAGGTGGTCATTAGTGGTCCACGCCAAAATACACCCGCACCGCAAATCCAACCACAATGCCAAAAAACTCATCACACAACATATCAACCCAACAATAATTCCACCATCAATAAATTCAATGACCAAAGAGGACCACTTCAATGCAAAACATACCCCAAACGAAAATACACTACTTTGGGGGAACCACTTGAGGACATCATGAAAAAACTAATCAACGAAAAAACTCATTCAAGCCCCTACATTTGAGAATTATCAAGAACCTGATGTCAAACCTCCTTGGTACAATGAGAATCAACTGTGTGAATTCCACAAAATCAAAGGCCACACCACAAAAAATTGTATGAGACTCAAGAACATCATCCAAGATCTCATCGACAAAAGAATCATAAATGTGGAAGCACCTACTGGGAATCAGGATTTTAAAATCTACACGAATCCGATGCCAAATCATGGCAACAAAGGGAATAACAAGGATAAAGGAAAAGGTAGTGTAAATCATGTATACGAAATAGTTGTTGCCAACCTCAATGAAAACTGCATGGTCATCACCATCAAGGGCTCCCATGCCGAAGATTGTGGAGTCACCACAAGAGGCGGCAAAGTCACCATCGCAGGATCATGCTAACCCAATAGAGTCCCTACATCAAGAGTCATTCCATATAGCTACAATGTCATAGACCAACTCAAAAGAACACCAGCACACATCTCCATCATGGAGTTGTTAAAAATATCATCGGCCCATAAAAAGATCCTTGAGGAAGCATTAGCCTCATCTACCATCCCAGCAGACCTCGATGCGGAACAATTCCAAGCTATGGTCAGAAACATCATAACACCTAATCTCCTTACATTTTCTGACCAAGATTTTCCCGCCCAACCATCTCACAATCGTGCACTTCACTTAGAGGTCATTGTGAACAAAAGCAAAATCAAAAGGGTCCTTGTGGATGGAGGTGTAGGTTTGAGCATTTGTTCTTTTAGCCTCATCAAGCAGTTAAAGATATCAGAAGATTCCATTGATAAAGGGAAGGGCATCACAATCAGAGCATATGATGACCAAGAAAGAGTGTCTCAGGGCATAATTAAGCTCCCTATCCAAGTAGGGCCAACACTCATGGAAACCACCTGTCAGGTCCTGGACCTCGACTTACCATACAACATTCTCTTGGGATGCCCATGGATCCATGCAATGAAAGCCGTAGCATCAACCTTCCACCAATGTGTAAAATTTACACATAATGGACAAGAGGTTACCGTCCATGGAGATCCTGAGCCGTTTTCATACTGCAAGAACCTTGAAGCCAAATATTACAAAATATCCCAAGTGCCAAAAAATGATGAGGGCCCATCCACATCATACATCGATCCCGCCACTCTCACGTCCACTTCTGTGATAGAGACACTCACCATTCCCACTATATCTGATATCAAGCTCATCATCCAAGAGGACGGTTGTGGAAGTTATAGGCTTCCTAACAATGCTTTTGTGATAGGAGAGTTACCACAATCTCCAAGATCACGAGGATGCCCACAAGAAAATCAAGCTCCCTCATCACAAACCTATCCTCAAAATTATCTTGAATTCACAAGGTTGGGAGACCTTGGCCATGAGGTAATTGAAGTAGATCCATCAAACATGTTGTATCGACCGACACCTGAATTACCAATGGATGAAAGAAGCAGAGGCCTACACATGATGCTTGCGATGGGCTATGACCAAAATCAGAGACTGGGACAAAATAACAATGGGCTCTTAATACCAATCATGCCTGAGACGTGACCTATAACAAATCTTGGTCTTGGATGTACCCCTCTGAGAATAACCATACGTGGCCGAAGTCCTCCGGTTAGAGCCGCTAATGTTTCTCCTTAGCCAGTCCTAGTACAAGTGCACTCCCCAATACCCATAGGGATAGACATGCATAACTTTATCACTGAGCCCTATATTAGTAGCGATGACAAAGATACCTTATCCAACCTACCTAGGTTATTCAAAGATACCACCCTGTGTATGATTAGTACCATATCCTTTAAACCAGATAGTCAAAATCACGAGATCCGCTTAGTCTACCCCCAACTGATCGACTATGACCAACAAGGACCACCAGTTCTCAATATATTTGAAAATGATGAAGCGCTCTCATAATTCATGGGGTTGAGGGATAACATTCCAAATGGAGATCATAAGGCAGGATTCATAATGGAGTTAGACACACATGCCTACTACGGGGAAATGATTGAATCCTTCAGTCACAAAAGTGAGAAACTAAGAATCATATCCAAGTCCTTGAGTGAAAACCACACCCTGGCACTCTTTGACAACAAAATAGTAAAAATAAAGGACATATCCAATGGTGAAAACCTCTCTGAGGTGCCTAAGGATGAAGGATTCAATCTTCCCCTACTAGCTATTCATCAAGAGAAGTCAGCAATCTTGGCCGAAAAATGCAACCCAGTCAACCTAGGAACAGAGGAGACCCCGCACATAACATTCTATGCGGAATCACTATTATCAGAAGAACAAGAACTCCTAGCAGCATTCCTAAGGGAAAGACAAATAAACTTTGCATAGAGTTATGCTGATATGCCAGGACTTGATCCAAATACTGTGGTCCACCACCTAGCAGTGTATCCAGATGCAAAACTTGTCAGACAGAAGCTTCGCAAAATGCATCCTCAAATTGCTTTGTTAGTCAAAATGGAGCTCAAAAATCTATTAGATGCTGGATTCATCTGACCAATTGATTATCTAGAATGGGTATTGAACATGGTACCTGTTTCAAAACCTGACGGAGCTATCAGAATTTGCACAGATTTTAGATATTTGAACAAAGCATGTCCCAAGGATGATTTCCCCCTCCCCAACATCGACATGATAGTAGACATGATAGCAAGGCATGAGATGCTATCATTAATGGATGGATTTTCAGGATACAACCAAATTATGATAGCAAAAGAAGATCAACACAAGACAACTTTTACTTGTCCATGGGGAACCTACTGCTAGAACATGATGCCATTCGGCCTAAAGAATGTAGGAGCAACTTATCAAAGGGCCATGAAACTGATAGTTCATGACATGATTCACAAGATGGTTAAAGACTATGTCGACGACATCCTAGAAAAGTCAAGAAAAAGACAAGATCATATAGCAACCCTAAGTGCTATCTTTGATAGATTAGAGGAATACAAGGTCAGATTAAATCCCAAGAAGTATGTCTTTGGCGTACAATCAGGTAAACTGCTAGGATACATAGTCTCCATGAGGGGTATTGAGGTGGATCCAGCAAAAGTCAAAGTAATCCTTGAGATGGAAGCACCAAGGAACTTAAAGCAACTGAGAGGCCTCCAAGGCAGGCTCCAATCCATTAGAAGGTTCATAGCACAATTGGCAGACAAGCAAAACCCATATTCGCACCTTCTCCACAAGGGGGTATCATACAAATGGGATACAAAATGCGAAGAGGCATTCAACAAGATAAAGGAATATCTACTAACACCTCTAGTGTTAATGCCACCTATCCCGAGAAAGCCATTGATCTTATATGTGTTAGTAACAGTAGCAGCCCTAGGAGATCTTCTTGCTCAACATGATGAAAATGGAACAAAAAGAGCCATATACTATATCAGCAGGACAATGGTCAGTCACGAGCTAAATTACTCATTCATCGAGAAAGCTTGCCTCGCAGTAGTGTTTGCATCCCACAAATTTAGACATTATATGCTTGCACACAAGATAAAGCTCATCGCAAAAATTGATCCCCTTAAATATCTCTTATCAAAGGCAATGTTAACTGGTAGAATGGCAAAATGGGTCATGATATTATTAGAATATGACATCGAGTATGTTGAGAGAAAAGCCATCAAGGGTCAAGTTATTGCAGATCAATTAGTAGAAGCACCTATGTATTATGAGAATCCCCTTGTCTTAGAGTTTCTAGATGAGTCTATTTTTAACCTCAACATTGCTGATCACTGGAAACTATACTTTGATGGTTCATATACACAACATGGATCAGGGGCTGGTGTCTTCTTCATCATGCCATAGGGGGACTGCATACCACGGTCATACAAACTAGCATTCCCTTGCACGAACAACATAGCAAGATATGAGGCTTTGACAATAGGTCTTAGGATAGCAGTGCAATGGAATATCATAGCCCTCAAAGTCTACGGTGACTCACAACTGATCATAAATCAAGTCAATGATGAATATCAGACTAAGGATGACAAGCTAACCCTATATAAGAAACTGGTGGAGACTTTAAAGGAATCCTTCATTGACATAACATTTGAGCAGATTCCAAGAACCAACAACAGAGTAGCTAACGCCATGGCTACAATTGGGTCTCTAGTAGACATCCCTCACAATGTGCCGAAATACAAATTTCTGATCAAGCAGCTTCTCATTCCCACATTTGAGGTACCAGAATCAGAATATGTGTGTGAAATTGTTGGTCCTGGTGATCCTTGGTATCATGACATCTACACTTATCTTCGAATAGGAGTCATACCCGCTAACCTACCATTGAGCCTAAAACAAACCTTCATCAAAAAAGCATCTAGATTTGTCATCCTAGGTGATACCTTATACCGTAGAAGCATAGAAGGTACCTTACTACATTGTCTAAATGCTGAGGAGGCATTAACTGCTCTAATCGAGGTTCATAATGGTATCTATGGCTCACACTCGAGTGGAATGACCATTTCCAAGAAACTACTGAGGTTGGGGTATTACTGGCCCACGATGGAAAGAGAAGCACATGATCATGCTAAAATGTGTTTACAATGTTAGCAGCATGGGGATCTCATCCATGCTCTAGCTCAAGAGCTCCATCCGATCGTCACACCATGGCCTTTCTCACAATGGGGACTCGACCTCATTGGAAAAATCACACCCACCTCATCCAATGGCCATAAATTTATCATAGCTGCAACTCAGTGCTTCACAAAGTGGGTGGAAGCCATACCCATGACCTATATCACTAGAAAGCAGATCTCAAAATTCATCCTGAACTATCTCATCTGTCATTATGGTGTCCCACAAGCCATTATTTCGGATAATGGCACACCATTCAAGAACCAAGAGGTTCATGACTTGTGCGAGAAATTCAAAATCTAGCATCACTTCTCCACCCCATACTATCCCCAAGGCAATGGCCAAGCAGAAGCCACGAACAAAACCATCCTCAAAATCCTCAAGAAAATAGTCAATGATGCAGGTCGTGACTGGCACTTGTAGCTTAATCCTGCCCTCTAGGCTTATCAAACTAGCATCCGCACACCCACTGGCGCCACCCCATTATCCCTAGTCTATGGATCAGAAGCCATACTCCCCATTGAGATCGAGCTCCCATCCCTTAGAATGTCACTGCAAAATCTCATCACTGATGAAGAATATCAGGTCTCAAGACTAAACGAGCTGGAGTTATTGGATGAGAGAAGGATCAAAGCTTTGAATCATTTGCAAGTCTATCAAAATAGACTCAAACAAAGCTACAACAATAGGATCAGAAGTAGGACTTTCCAAGTCAGAGAATTGGTCTTAAAAGAAAATCAGAAGAATGTCCCGAATCCTAACAGCAAAGGCAAGTTCAAACCCAATTGGTTAGGGCCTTTCATCGTCACAACAAGCTATAAATCAGGGGCATATCAGTTATCAACACCCGAAGGGGAACCTCTGTAGGAGCCCATGAATAGCTCCCATCTCAAAAAGTTTTATGCCTAATTCTTTTAGGTATAGAACCAAAAAATCCAAAAAATTAGAAAAAGTCCTAAAAAAATGGTTACTTCAGCAAAAACCTGGCAAACATCGTCTTGGTAACAACAAAAAAGAAAAAAGAAAAATCCAAAAATCAGAAAAGGATCAAAATATTAAAGAAAAATAGATCCTCTAGAGTGAAAACCACTTGGTGG
>VDFB02271358.1:176990638-177347568 GCA_007258455.2 Sequoia sempervirens
GAAAAATGTAGACAGGTCAAATTAGCATTATGCATATTCATCCACTCAGTAAATTGATTAAACGCAATAAATCCATTCATCAGGTAAATCAAGTCAATCCAAGGGTTTAATCAAATAATATCATTTCATCTCTCATAAATCATTTCAACCTTCATCTTGCATCATCTCCATTTAATTAAATAAATCAGTACTTTATTTAAATCAAATCCTAAATCATATTCCATCATTTTCTAATTCAAATAAATCAATTATCAAAGTCTTAAAAGTCAACTCACCTAATCAGCATTAAATCAGCATAATCATCATCTATTTAATCTAACCTTGATTAAATGTTAATCCCATCCCACTTGCATTATCTAGATATCTCCACTTGCACAATAAATCAATTTTATTGATTTATTAAAACACTCATTTTCCCTCAACATGACAAGTCAAACATGGCATTTATTGCTATTTCTTTCTTGTCCCCCTCTCAAAATTTATTGCAAATTTGAATTCAAATTCTCCCTCTCATGGGCACTCTTCCCAAATCTTGCACAACCATTGACCACTCACCATTTGACAAGTGTCATCTTCTCATTGGAGGATATTTAGTCCCACATTCACCATCTTGGCCAATCTATCATCAAGAAAATCTATAAAATAAGGCCTTCATTCTCATTCATGGATCCACAATTTTATGCAAGGTTACTCTCTTGGTTTGAGAAATAATCTTGTTCTCATCTCCATTTGCATTTCATCATCTTAGCTATTGATCAAGGGTTGGGAAAGGGTCACTAGCACATGTGACACCAATCCAACATGGAATAGGTGATTATCATGCTTTTGAAATGTCTTCTTGATGTTGTTTTTGTTACTTGTGGCATTTCTTTAGCTTAGGTATTTTATTTCATGGAGGTATTTGTAGATTTGTGTGTTTAGACTAACCTCTCTAATAAGTATTTGAAGTTGTTCTTACATGCAGATTTAGGGTACTTCAAGTACATTCAAGGCCAAGATTCCTTATGCGCTTCTCAGCAATCAAAGGTTCTAACAAACCATTTTCATTTTTCCTCAGTTTCTTATTCTTGTTGTAGCCCATTCCAAGGCATCATTTGCAATCCTTTGTTGTCATCATCCATGGGAATATTAGGTACGGGCCTTTCATCTCAAGATAGTAGGCTTGATATTCCCTTTTCATCTACCACTTTCAAGCTTAGGTCCCCCCAACATTTGAATCTAGAGGGTTCTGCTTTGAAGGTTTGGGCTGATGTGTCAATCGGTTGGGGTTTCCCATGAGACTAAGGAGATTGAGGTAACTCTCCTATTAAAAAAACACTCTTCTTCATTTTGTAATCCCCACACCCATTGTCTTGGATAATCACTTTGATATTAGGGATTTCTGGAATGGTGGGTGTCTTTGTCTCAGAAGTGGAAGTGAGGTTAGATGGGTTTATATATGGAGATGTGGGTCCTTCATCATTCTTTGGGACCTGAGGGATCTTATAGAACTTGGCTTCCAGATTCTTGTAATAATAAAATGTTTTAGGATCTCCATGGACTGTGACCTCTTGATTTTGATAAGGAAACTTTACACATTGATGGAAAGTAGATGTGACAACTTGCATCCCATGAATCCATGGGTGCCCCAGGAGGATATTGTAAGGTAATTCGAGGTCAAGGACTTCCCATGTGACTTCTATGATAGTTGGCCCTACTTGAATAGGGAGTTGAATGGTTCCTTGAGACACTCGTTCTTGATCATCATATGCCCTGATTGTAATACCTTTACCTTTTTCAATGATGTCTTTAGAGAATCTCAGACTCTTTATTAGCTTGAGAGTACAAATATTTAACCCTACACCTCCTCCATCCACCAAGAATCTTTTGACTTTATTTTTATGGACTAGGACTTCAAGATGGAGTGCATGATTATGAGATGGATAAGTTGGGAAGTCCTAATCAGAAAATGTTAGGAGATGTGGGGTGGTGATATGTCTAACCATAGCTTGGAATTGGTTTACATCAAGATCTATGGGGATTGTGGATGAAGCCAACACTTCTTCTAAGATTTTCCTATGTGTGGGTGAGATTTTCAATATTTCCATGATGGGGATTTGGGAAAGAGTCATTTTTAGTTGATCCAAGACATTATAACCACCAGGAATTGACATTTGGGTTGGTAGTGGATGCTTTGGGTGCTTGGGATGGTCCTAGAATGGTAAATTTTCCACTGCGTGTGGTGACTCCACAGTCGGCTTGGAATCCATTGATACTGACAATAGTAAGCCACTCATCTAAGGGTGTAACAACATCTAAGGATGCAATCACATGGTCATACACAAGGTTCACATTATTATACTTTTCCTTACCATTGTTATTTCCCTTATTGTGATCTAGCATCATATTTGTGTATATTTTGAGATCTTGGTTTCTAGTGGGTTGTTCAATGGTTATAGTTTTGTCATCAATGAGGTCCCGAATCAGATTTTTGAGTCACATGCCATTGGTTTTCATATGTCCCTTTATTTTGTGGAAATCATAGAGTTGTTTCTTGTAATACCATGGTGGTTTAACTTGAGGCTCTTGATAATACTCATAAACAAGGATCTTGATGAGATTTGCTTGGACTAGCCATTGCATGACAAACTCAATTTTTTCCCCAAATGGTGTGTACTTTCATTTAGGAGGATACTTCCTTGGGGGTGGTCCCCCTTGATTTTTTAGGTTATTGACCACTTGGTTGTTGGGTTGTTGTGATGATGTGTTGGCTTGTGTTTTTTTTTGGTTGTTGACTTTTGGTTGTTGATATGATTGTGTGTTTTTCCTTGGGGCACTGATAACAAATTTGGCATCAAGTACACCATCATTAGTAACATTCTTGTTCTTTTCCCATGTGTGAGGTTTTTCGTTATAACAGGTTGATGAAGGATTGTCTTGATAAGTAGGTGTCCCGCATTGTACAATGAGGGCTCTTTCGATGTTGAGTGCCTTGGGGATGAACTGGTCATATGTGGTGATACATTGCATTTTTCAGATGGAAGGATATAGTTCCTTTGAGATTGGAAATGATAGTACAAAATTATTGTTCTTTGGGCATGGTCCACTTGATCCTATTAGCCTTGGATCACCATCATTGCAAGAAGGATGTGAATGTTTCCCCCTTGGCTTGTTTGAGAGTAGATAGTTCTTCTAGACTCATGTCCATACCTATGTTGAATGCATACTGTGTGATCAAAAAATAATATGCGTAAATGAATTGAAAACAAATACTATTCAAGCACACCAATAAGACATTGTATCAAAACATAACATAAAAGGTAAATAAATGCAAACTCAGTATTCTGCTTCGATTATCATCCTATCATCCTCTATCTTTAGTGTTTTTGTCGATTCTAGCTTTTGCTCTCAGATTTGTAGGCTAGGCTCAACAAAATGTCTTCCTAAAGAACGAGATTCAAATTTGATGCATGATGCAAGATTAAGCTATGACATTGAATTGAACTAATATGCTTGCAGTAAACATGATGCTATGATAAATGAAATACTAAATGAATTAAATGCATGAACTCTAATTAATTGCCTCTTACCAATGCTTGGATTCACACAGGTATTTATAGAGTTTTTTGAATGATTCTGATTGGCTGTCTTAATTGATGGTTGTGATAATTTCTGACAGATCAAATGGCTGAAGAAGGATGAAACTGAAGAGAAAATAGAAGAAAACTTGAAAACAAGATTTTTTCATTTTTATGAAAGAGGAAAAGATAAGAAGATAAGAAATCATATTTCTTTAAAAGAATAAAAGAAAGATTTAAAAGTTGATAAATAATGAATTAAAAATTCAATTATTTATTTGTGGAGGATATTCAACTTTTTCTTAATTAAATAATATTTAATTAAGCTTTTAAAAGGAGAAGAAAGTTTGTGATCAGAAGAAAGCTTTAATCAGGATTTTTTTGAAAAAAGCAGATCTTTTTATGATATGAGAAGATTTCACAATCAAATAAAATATCTAATTGTGTTTTTAGAAAGAAAGCATAAGATATTTAATTAAATAAGGTTTATTTAATTAAATCACATTTATGAAATTAATTAAATGGAAATAATTAATTAGAAGAAGAAATTAAAATAGAGAAAGAGATGTTGAATAATTAAATCAAAGATTTGAATTTAAATTTAAACAATGATAATTAATTTAAAATAAATAAAATGTATTTATTTAATTAATTAGATGGACATATGAAAATAATTAAATAAAATAAATTTATTTAATTACGAAAGAAGAATAAGATGAATGAACAATATAATTAAATTAATTAAATTTAATCATATGTAGAGGACTTTTAGATAAATTAATTAAATAAAAAATATTTAATTAATTGCCAGGATTATAGACATGACCATTTTTATGTGTATACACATACTTCTATATGAGCAAGTCCATAATTTCTTGGAACTTTTTTATTTTGGGAGGAAGGTGAGAGAACCATTCCATTGATGGTGCAGCCAAACTCTAAGGGAATAGTCACATTATATAAGTGTCATTGTATGCATCTTCCATATAGTGAACATGAAATTCCCCGATGTGATCTTCAAGGTTACTAGTCCCAAGATATTTGTCAAATTTAGGTATCTCGAACCCTTTTGGGAATGGAACCATCATAATGCTTATGTCTAAAGGATAAGGACACAAATTCCCTTGGCTTTTTGTTATTTTCTATATTGTAGGTCTAGCACTTGTTGTGAGAGAAATTTGATTTATGTAGACACATCATTGTGTAGATCGGGTGGTGGGATAAATGTGATATGGGGTGATTTGATCGCTTGAGTGATAGGTGGGGTATTTTTAAACTTCATGGGAGGTTGTTGCAAGATTTTTTGCATGATCAATTCTTGTTGGTATTCCTACAATTGATGTTGTTCCAACAACGCTTGTTGCTGGTCTTGCTACTCTTGTGCCAACAATGCTTATTGTTGGGCTAGTAGCTGAGCTGCTTCTTGTTACACTTGGTATTGTTGTAAATCTTGCTAATAGGCTTAATGTTGGACTGCTTGTTGTTTTTCTTGGTATTATGCTTGTGCTTGAGCTTGTTGGGCTTGATATTGAGCTTATGCTTGAGCTTGAGCTTGTTGGGTGACTTGTGCAACTTGGGAAACTTGTGTAGCTTGGGAAGCTTGTTGTTGTAAAAAAGCTTGAGCTTGCGCTTGGGTAGTTTTTTGTTCTTGTTGTTCAGCTTGTTGTGCCTGTACTTGTTGTCCAACTTGCTTTCCTAAAATTGCTAGAATAATTTTTGATAGGCTTGTTGGGTAGCTTGCAGTGTGATGCTATATTGGTTTGCCATGTTTGATTTCAGTGGTGGATGTGAAGGATTCATAATTGTGTGAGATGTTGTGATGATAATTTGTTAAGGTGGTTGTTGAGGTGCTATTGGATTGATGATAGGGGGTTGTGTGGTGGATGGTGCGGTTGATATGCTAGGTCCTTAAGAGACCACATTTTGAGATATTTGAGGTGTTGTAGATGGTATAATGATTGATTTTGTTGTTTGGATTGGTTCTGCCTGGTGTTGCAATATGAGTGGCATGATCAGAGGATTTGGTATGTTGATTTGATTCATGATTGGAGGATTGTTTTGATTTGATTGATTGAGGATTGGTAAAGGGGGCTGCCCTAAATCGAGGATTGGTGTGGATGCCAATGGTAGAGGTGGAAATGGTGGGAATATGGGTGGTGTGTTTTCTTGAGAAAGTGATGATGAGAGATCAAATATTCCCCCTTTTCCAAATAGTCCCCCTTTTCATTGTGATTTCATGGGGAGAGAGACTTGTATGTCAAGAGAATATATCAATGATGTGGTGAAAGTGGAAGGATTGTTGGTGTCATAAAAGACAAGTGGAACATATGGATGTTTTTGATTTTGAGGAACAGTATTTGGTTGACCCAAGATGGTTTTTTATCCAAGTCTTGGTTATTTACAAGGGGATGTGTTTGAAGAGCACGAAGCAATAAACTCCCCTTGGTAACCATGGATTCACTTGGAGCATGAGATGATGTTAGTTGTGGGATAGGTTGAATGATGTTTTGAAAAGGTGGTGTGAATGGTACAAGCAACATATTCTCAAAAAAAAATTCCACAATAGTACTTACATCATAATCAGAAGGGATTTTAGCCCCTTCCTTTGCTAATTCTAGCATGAATTGTAAAGGATTAAGTCTCATCATTACATTGATAATTTTATGATTTTTAGGATTTTGGACCATTTCTATGATTTTTTCTTGAGTCATTCCTAGGACATTGTTGGTAATATACTCCACTTGGAAACCTCCCTCTTGAAGGTCTTGTGGTAGTTGAGGAAGGTTGAGTGAGGGACTGCTAGATCCGATGGGGTTGATTTCAGGTGTAGTTTGACTCAAGTCACTTGAAGTGGATGTTTCTTTGTTTGTTTCCATGTTCTTCTTGTGTTGATATCTAGTTTGGACCATAAAATAAGGATCAACTTTCAAGAATATGGGAGGTAAACCTCTAACTCCTTATGTTGGTCTAAACTTTAGGTAAAAAAATGAAAATCTAAGATGTTAAGGATCAAAGGATGGTGATTAGATAATCAAAGATGGGTGATTGTGAATGATTGAACTCTAAAGAACCTTGGAGGGATACTAGAATTTAGGACTTTTGGATTTTTTATTTTGAATTTGATTTGGATTTGATAATGAACTCATAAAATCCAAGAGGTTAGATGTTGTCTTGGAATAAACTTTTCCACAAGGTGATAATTTAACTAAGTGTATGAAGAAGGATTCATCTACACACACCTAGTCAAACAAGATAATTTTGATCTTTTTAAAAGGATTTTCCAAAAGTCTAGTATGAAGGATTTTTCAAGATTCTAAAAGTTGTTTGTGAGATGGGTTTTGATTGATGTTTGAGGATAGATGAAAGTGTTGATTTTGATCCTAAGTGAACTTAGAGAGACTTTTTTTTACAAGACCTAGGTATTGAAGAACATGATATACTTCCAAGGATTTTTCAGCCCTACAAAGTGAGATACTACAAACATTGGAAAAGACTTGGATTTTGACAATAATAGAACAAATATAAATTGGGATTATCTTTTGAAGCATGTTTGTAGAAGTTATAGACCAATATCTCTCTAACTTCGTAAAGCATAGACTGACATTTCTTGAGATTTATTGGACTAAGACATTTGTGATGATTGATGGACTTTGGTTTTAGGATTTTGATCTTGTGGGAAATCATTTGAGAAAACACATGTGTGGGGTTCAATTGTCTTTTATCTTTGCTTAATGATTTATTTTTACCACAAACACTTTCTTTCTTAGCTTTTGAACTAAATGTATATGTATTAATTTATTTTCATCCCACAAGGTCCATTATATGGAAATCAAAAGAATCAAGGCAATAGTGCCCTAATGTTGAATTTAGAGAGAGAAAATTGAGATATAAGTCCATGTATTTAGAAGCCTCTAAGGATAAATCCCTAGGGACAAGCAGTAATACTTGGATTTTTCAAAGGTATTTGCCTCTTCTAAAGGGTTTGAAATTTGATGACCATTGTTAAATGCTTTTTTTCAAGATTTTGGATCGAAGCAATGTGTTTAATTGACTCAAAGATTGTACAACCCTAGGATGGAAGAGAAAATATTTGTTGAATTCCCACTTGGATAAACCCAGCTGCGCCTATTCAGAGTGGATGATTAGAAGCTTGACCACATTGGCTCCCCTCCATGACACTCACTTCTATGGGTCATCCAAGCTTCAGTTCCCATGAATCTCCCATGATGAACTTTTCATCTCTACAAAGAGTCACAAATATGTGGGATGGCTCTGAAGGTTCGACCTCCTAATGCCAACAAATATTTTGATTTTTGGCTTCTAAACAAAGGTTCATAATAAGGGCATCTAGTTCAAAGGACACAATAATAAACTACCTCAAGAGGTCTCCTAACCCTTAGAACAAGGGCTTTACACATCATAAAGATACTAGGGGAGATCTATCATGCATCACTTTGTTGATTGGAAACTTTCCTTGCAACCACAAATTTGTATAGTGGTTCGGAAGAGTTTGGCTTATGCTCATTACTGCTTGGGTCATTCCCTTGGGGTGAGTACTTTTTCCCACCAAGGCAGGCCCTCTAAAGATGAACAATAGTGAGTAAGTAAATTTGTAGTTTGATCAGTCTTTGTTTGCATGAACAAAGAGAGAAACACAATGCCTTTTCTCACACTAGCAACATTTGTTCAATTTTAAAAGCCCAAATTTGAAATGTGGAGGCAATCTTTTAGACAACCTAGTGGCACTAAAATGATTTTAATTCTCAAGATCATTGTGAAGTTTGAGAGAAGTGCATATGCATTCAAATGAAAGAGATTGTAAAGAATATTACAAAATAAGAACAAGAACAAATTATTTTTAATCCTCAAAAGCAGTAAATGGATTTTTTTATAGCACCAAATTTGAGTGTAAAAGTTGCCTGTTCAATTTTAATCCAAATTGAAATGCTAGTAAGTGTCTAAGATTCAATTTTAACCAACTTGACAAAGCTTGAGTTGTGGGTTAATTTTAATTCCAAATTGAATCTAGTTGGTCCTAGAAATTGAATTACAAAAATTAAAAGCTCAAATTGTCACAAAGAGCATTAAAAAATGCTTTTAAGACTTCAAACTTTATCACTCCTCTGCTTCTTGCAAATGCAACACTAGAAGATAAATGTAGTGTTCTGTCAGTGGCATATGTAGTGCTGAAAAACAAATGTGGTGCTCTGGTTATCATGAAAGCAATGCTCTACAGAAATAGAGAGAATGGATGTGGCATTGAAACAAATGCAGCACTATGTGGAAAGAAGGTTAGACAAAAAATAGAGAAGGTGAAAGTGATGCTTGATCAAAGGTGGCATGATAGTAGTGAATGAATGCAGCATGACATGAAAAATGTGGCATTGGACATAAAAATAGGTTCTCTACGATGTCACATTTGCAAAATTCAACATCGCTCTCCTCTAGCTGCAAAAAAATTGGCAAAATTAGGTAAAATTCATCATGTTAGATCGACCAACCCTCCTTATAGTGCCAAAATGTGAACACCAAACCTACATAAACTAACAAGAGAAAAACAATCAAGTTTTAAACATGTTAGAAAGCATAAATCTAATATTCCCTATGAAATTCTTGGAAAAAAAAGTTGAAACATGAAAACAAAGAAAGAACACAACAATGAAATCAACTAAGCTAACCAAACCTCATTCCCATAGGGCTATTGGTGCTCCTTTGATGTGGAAAGAAGCCCTTTCCCAATCCCTTGATAGCTTGATAAAAATTAGGTGATCCAACTCTACAATTGACAATAACCTTGCTAAATTGCATGAAAATGATGAAAAGCTATGAACTCAAATGACTATAGTGATAATGCATGAAGTTATGGATCCATATTATGAAAATAATGTCTCTATTTATAGAAGCCAAGGGTTGAAGAATGGATGAAATTGGTGAATGTGGGATAAATTGAGAGCTAATGAGAATGTGCCAAGTGTCACAATTCTATTGGAGGAAGTTGGAGCACATTTTGGGAAATGTGTGAGTGGAAGAGGATGGAAGAGAAGTAAATGTTGTTGGTTGAGAATTTGAAATTCTTGTAAGAGGAATTGAATGAGATTTGAGAGGATGTAAGAGGATTTGAAAGGTTGTAAGAGAATTAAATGTAGATATAAGAGGATGTGATAGATTTTTGAAATCCTTTGGAGGGAAATTGATTAAGAGGTGGTTGAGAGGAATATTCCTTGGAATATGCCTTGGTGAGGGAAAATAGATAAATTAAATAATTTATTAAAATTATTTTTATGTTCAAGCTGGTTAGTTGACCATTAGTTGATTTAACTCTTAAGGAGTTAAAAGATGGAGGATTTGATAATGATGATTAGAAAGGTGATTTAGGATTAATTAATCTAGAATTAATTAATTGGAGAGAATTAGGAGATGTGACATTTGATTTAATTAAATAAGATGAATAATTAGTTAGAAGAACAATGAATTAATCAAATAAATTTAATGATTTGATTAATAGATGAATTTGCTTACTTTAATTAAATAATGTTCATTATTCAATTAATTAATCAATTTGAAGTGATTTTTATAATAAACTATGTTAGTTGATCAAAATCAGATGCATAGTATCAATCAGGACATTTTACCTATCTACAATATGCAAGGTATTTTGTTGGAGAAGGTAGTTATGTGAAATTATTTGAATGTGATCAAGTGTTGAGATTTGAGTTAGAGCATGAATGCCTATGATTATCATAAGTAGTAAGTAGAAGGTGTCTACATTTTAGTGTGCCATAAGTTGTTGGATTCATTGTTTAAAATAGAAGGAGAATAGAAGAAAATGTTACAAGTAGGTGAATCCACTAGGTAGTGAGCCTTTTTTTTGTTTCAGCAGTGATCCCTTCTAGTAGTGAGCTTTTGTGATCAATGTTGTTATTCATATATATGTGAGTTCATCACCATGTTTTTTCCCTAATTAGATTTTTCCACATAAAATTTGGTGTTCTATTGTGTATGGTTTTTGATGCGTTTATGTTTCAAGTCTTTACATTCATATTGATGCTTAATGAGGGTTTGAATTTT
The DNA here is from genome assembly GCA_007258455.2 of Sequoia sempervirens. Lineage (NCBI taxonomy): Eukaryota > Viridiplantae > Streptophyta > Pinopsida > Cupressales > Cupressaceae > Sequoia > Sequoia sempervirens. Next base: position 177,001,264 of record VDFB02271358.1, read on the forward strand.
TTAATGTACAACTGATTCACCCATTGCTTAGTTGTCCAGTGTTTCTAACATGTACCTATTATTGGTACCCAAATCTGTAGTCAACCTGAATCATAAATGGTTTCCAGGCCTTATGGTTAGATTCAAGGAAAGATTTGGCCAATGAATAGGAGAGTGAATTAAAACCTTTTCTCCCCTGCACTTCAATCTTTGTGAAACCTTATATAGGAGGGTGATTCTAATAGTGTACTTGCAGATACTTGTGTGCCGAAGCATCCAAAACACTGTAAACAGATAATTATCCTTTTAAATATTTAATGGACATACTACCCTAAAGGTTTGGCAGACCTTCATGGTAATTCCTAATTTAAACATGAGAGATGTAATATATTAAGTTTAACACACACAATCAAACTGAGATAGATAAGTAAAATTGATTATAATTTGTAGTTGCTCATAAAAAATCTCAAGAAACTGCAACATTAAAAGACCAGTGCCATAGCCCAGGGTGGAGTCACCTAAACCATGTAATCAAAAACTCATTACAACATTCAATCTTTCATAACTATACCTACTAGATAACACCTTACATTACTAATACTAGAAAATCAACTAGCCATACATAATAATCCAAACACATAGTTACATAAACCTCTATCTATGTTAATACAAGTTAATTCATTCTTTGAATGAAGGTAATAACACCAAATAGACATTCAAAGAAAAAAAAGAAGAAAAATACCAAGAATCTTTGATTTCTTATATTCATAATCTATGCAATTTATACTATGGAGACAACCGGTTCAAAATATCTCATTATATATATTCAAATATGACTATGCCTTGAATGAATTCCCCATTACAAGATTAAGAAAACCTCAAAAACTGAAAATAATAGTTATTTACTTTCAGACCCTATTGCAAAAGAGTATTCCCATGAGACCAAAAATAGTGAGCAACCTCCAAAAATGAAGCGGAAATTATATTTTAAAGGCAAGAGGAAAACCCCAGAATGAAAATCTTCTATCCATCTGACACCATTCAGGTCCTCGATCCTTAACTGCTTCCATCAAAGAAAAGATCCATCTGCACCATGCTTTCCCACTCCCTTCATTTTTACTCACACAACAACAAAAATTTTTTTTACCTTCCTCCTCCATTTTTACCTACTGCTGAAAAAATATTTTGTAAAAAACTATTTTATTCCCCTAATTGAAAATGCCTTCTCAATCTTTCACTTGCATTTTCTTACCCTGTAGATGAAAATGTAATTTTGGAACAGTCATTGTAGGAGGGTCCTCAAAGAGAACAATTCAGACCATGTAGCAAGAGTCGCATAATAGAAGCAACACAAATTATGGAGGAAAATACAGATTCAAACATTCTCATTCATAGAAATATCAATTACAATTGCCCAACAACATCCAAGCTTACAAATTTGGATCATAGGCCTGATACAACATGCTCAAACACAATATTCCTATTTGCTCCTTAATGCGATCTGAAATATTTTCTAATTAGTCTACCCTTAAAAATTATGCCTTTTGTAATGATCTATTACAAGCTTTATATCATATCCATAGATCTAGAATATTCTGCATCGGCCAAAGATCATCACAATCTCTGATGAAGGAAAATGAAATGTGCACATGAAATAGGTTGGCCTCACATTTTAATTTATCCTCAATAGGTGCATAGGATGAAGTGTGGACCTATAACTAAGGTCAGGGACACTCCATAGAACATTTCTAATCACACTGTCAAGATCCACAAGTTACAGGAAAGATCCACAAGTGATCAAACTAGCCATTTGGCTTGAACATTATTTTAGTGCCGGATCAAGAAATTTCCACCTAATCTGGAAGTGATAACTTTCCGGAAAAATATCCAATCATACTCAAATCTTGGAATATGGAAAATGAACATGTCCACAATGTAAACATAGATCCATAGGGTTTGGTGAGAAAATATGATGAATCCACCAACATGAACTGAACAAGAACAAGAACTGAAAGAAAATATTTTTGGTTAATGCAAGATTTCCAAGAACAAAGGATGCTCCTACATAACACATCTAAGGTTAATGAAAAGTGAGTCCCTCACTTTTCTAGGGCTAAATTAAAACCAATATGGTCTACCTCAGCCTGAGAAATCCAAGAAGAATCCTCCACTGGTTTACCTTTCCCTTTCACCAGATATTCTTTCTATTGTCTTCCATGAGTTTTCTTCCCATCTCTGATATCCAAAATCTCTTCTATCTCATCTAATTATGTTTTAGGAAAATGGTCTTCCAATTTTTCTCTACTTTCTTTACTAAATTTTGCTTCATGGTACCGATGTAGATCTGCAATTTTGAATATAGGTGATATACCCATTCCATCTGGTAACTCCACTTCATATTCATTTCCTGAATCAAATTTCTTCAAAATCTTAAAAGGTCAAAACTTTCTCATTTTTATTTTATTATATGTACTAGCCAACTAGAAATCTTTCCTTTCTCAAATACAACATCACTTCATCTCCAACTTTGAATTCCTTATGTCTCCTCTTTTAATCTACTCACTCCTTATACTTTCGGTTCATGTCTTCCAATTGTTGTTTTACTTGAGTATGCACTTTCTTCATATGTTCTAAAATTACTCTACTTTTGCACTCCTTTTATCTTCCTTACTGATGTCTCACAACTCTGATATACCTCTAGGATGAACTCCCGTAACAATCTCAAAAGGTGTCTTCCTTGTACTCCTGCTCACTGAATTGTTGTAACAAAAATCTTCTTGTGCAAGAACTAAATCCCAATTTCCAGTCTTCTCTCCAACCAAACACCTCAAAAAATTCCCCAAACTCCTATTTACTACCTTTGTCTATCCATCAATCTATGGGTGAAAAGTAGAACTAAACTTTAAATTCATCCTTAACTTCTTCCAAAGTGTTCTCCGAAAGCAACCAACAAACTTTGTATCTCTGTTTGAAACAATATTCCTAGATAATCCATGCAATCTGACCACTTCCTTGAAAAATAATTTTGCTACATGTACTGCATATGTTGTCTTCTTACAAGGTATGAAATGTTCCATTTTATAAAATCTATCCACTACCACAAATATAGAGTCATTACCTCTTTGTGTCTTCGACAAACCAAGTATGAAATCCATGTTGACATCCTCCCAAGGTCCCTCTAGAACTATCAAAGGCTTATACGATCCAACATTCTGACTACTCCCTTTTGTAACTTGAAAAACTCTACAACTTTGGACAAATTTCCTAATATCCTTATGAAACTATGGCCAAAATTAATTCTCACTTATAAATGCTACTATCTTATCAATTCAAAAGTGTCCTGACAATCCTCCACTATGTTTTTCTTTCACCAAGTTATCCCTCATTGAACTCTGGGGTATACACAACTAATTCCCTCTGAACAACATATCCTCCTGAATGAAATAATCCAACCATTGACTCCTATCCTCTAGAACTAGTTCTTTACAAGCTCTTCAAGGTTCTGTAAAATCCGGGTCTCCATCATACAAGTTCTTAAATTCCTAAAACCCTAATACCTCCACTCTCATCTCTGCCAGTAAATTATTTCTCCTACTCAAAGCATCAGAAACTCTATTTGACTTTCCACTCCTTTGCTTAAAAAAAAAAGTATAACTCTGCAAGAATTATACCCATCTCATGTGTCTCTGATTCAACTTACCTTGACTATTCAAATACTCCAATTCCTGATGATCTGTATACAACACAAACTCCTTAGGAAACAAGCAATGTCTCCACTTCTTCAAGGCTTTAAATATGGCATAAAACTCCTAATCATACATTGAATATCTTCTCCTAGCATCATTCAATTTCTCACTAAAATAAGCTACAAGTCTCCCTTCTTAGCTTAATACTACTCCAATTGCATTTCCACTTGCATTGCAATCTACCTAAAATACCTTATTAAAATCTAGTAAATCCAACATAGGTTGCTCAGTCACCTTTTGTTTCAACAACTCAAAACTATGGTTTGCTCCAAATTTCCACCTAAAATCCTTCTTATCTCCTCTCATTGTTTATGTAATAGGGCTACAAATAGAACTGAAATTCCTAATAAAATTTCGGTAGAAACTAGCAAATCCATGAAATGATCTTACCTCTCCAATGCTTTCCGGTGTAGGCCATTCAACAATTGCTCTTACCTTCTTAGGATCCATCTTCAATCCATCCATAGATATCACAAATCTTAGATATACCAATTCTTCCTTCATGAAACTACATTTCTTAATGTTTATCAACAACTACTCTTCTCTCAACCTCTACAAAACTTGTCTTATATGCAACAAATGTTCTTCTCTAGTCTTATTGAAAATCAAGATGTCATCCAAGTAGACAATCACAAACTTACCTAATAATTTCTTCAATACCTCATTCATCAACCTCATGAATGTACTTGGCACATTTTTTAGTCCAAAAGGCATCACCAAACACTCATACAATCCTTCATTCATCTTGAATGTTGTCTTCCAATCACCCCCTTCTCTAATTCTAATATAATGATATCCACTCTTCAAATCTATATTTGTAAAGTATTTAGCTCCACTCAAACAATCCATAATGTCATCCATCTAAGGCAAAGGAAATCTAGACTTCACCATGATCTTGTTTATGGCTCTAGAGTTTGTACACATCCTCCATTCTCCATCCTTCTTAGGTGCTAGCACAATAGGTATTGCACAAGGACTTAACTTTCTCTGATCAAACCCATCCTCAACAACTCTTGCAATTGTCTTTTCAATTCTTCATTCTTGATCAGTGTCATCTGGTGTACTGGTTTATTAGGAAAAAAAGCTCTAGGACTCATATCCATGCAATGACTAATACTCTTCATAGGTGGCAATCCATCAGGTACATTATCTGAAATGATATCTTCATACTCTGTCAGCAACTCTTTTACCTCATCTAGTTGTTCTTCTACATGCTTCAAGTCTTTAGCCTTCTTAGGAACCAAGGCATAACACATGTCCTCGTGTCTCAATCCATCTAGAAATCTCCTTCCATCAACCAAAAAAATCCTATCATTTGTACAAATCTCAACTTTAGGAACATCTTCCAAAGGTAACAAGGTCTACTTCATCCCATTAGCAACAATGGTATATGTGTTCTTCTTTCCATCATGAATAGCATGTCTATCATACTGCCAAGGTCTTCCCAACAAAACATGGCATACATCCATAGGCGTGATATCACACAAAACTTCATTATGATAATTTCCTATCTTCAATTTCACCAAACATTGCTCACTTACCAGTATCTTATGCTCATCTTGAATCCAAGCTATCTGATAGGGCTTCAGGTGTTCTAGTATTTCCAACTTCAATTTGGTCACCATTTCTTCAGAAACTATGTTATTGGAGCTTTCACTATCAACAATCACTTTGCAACATTTACCAGCTACCTTGCATCTACTCTAAAACAAATTCTCTCTGCAATGGTTCCTACTCCAACTCACTTTGACACAATACTCTTCTATTCACCAACACTTCTCCTTCTTTTGAATTTTCTAGATGATCCAACATGATCCTCCTCATTAATGGTTGTTCTTATATTATTCTCTATCTTTCTACTTGTCCCTCCTTGATTACATTCAAATGCTCTATGTACTTCTCCACCACACTTAAAATAAGTTCCTTTGAATACTCTTTTCTCCTATCCTCTATCATCTTTTCTATAACCCTCATTCCAATAACCACCATATCTTGCTCTTTGGTAAGAGTTTCCATCATCTCTACGGTATGAATTCTCATTCTTACTGACTTCCTTATCTTTGTTCTAATATGGAAAAGATCATCTTGCTCCCCTAGTAAAATTTCTGTTGTGCAATTTTTGCACACATGCCCCGCTAAAGGCAGGCACCCTCTTTTGCTTTCACTTTTGGTCTTTTTCCCCTTTGATTTTGAGGATTTACATTGCCTTGGTATGTGCTTAAAACATTTATCTTGCTTTCCTAGGCATGTTCCCTAAGTTGCATATTGAAAATCTTATGTTTTGGGTGAAGTTCAATTTTTTACCCTAGTTCAGGATTTTCTGGCCCATCCGAATTTTCCCAAATTTGTTTCAAACTCTGGTTTCAATGCTACCATTCAAATTTTGGCCCCATTTCAGGATTTTTCAGTCCCTCTAGATTTTCCCAGATTGCGTTTAGAGTTTGACTCAGCCTATTTTACACTATAGTTCAGAGATTTCTGGCCTTCACAGAATTCTGCTTGGGTCGGATTTTTTTGGATTTCCATCTGGCTATCAGGTTTTTGAGTTTGGTCAATTTTGGGAGCTTTATGCCATTTTTCTTTATCATTTGCATTCTCCTGAGTAGATATATTTGATCTAGTTGTGCTTTGGCATTTTTGGGTCTTGCTTGGAGTATGAATTCTTGTGTCTCGGGCTTACTCTATGTTTTCATGGTTAAAATCTAGGGTTTCATGTCTAGGGTGTTGCCATTTATTTTTTATTTGCTTTCGATTGAGCCTAGAATTCAAGGAAGATCTATCGAACGTTCAGGTTAAGCTGGTTTCGTGCCTGGGTCCTCAAATTTGTGACCTTTTGTCAATTTGAGTGAATTCGTGTTGGATTGTTGATGTTCCAGTTTTCTTCTAGCTTCAGGATTTTCCTGTCTGGTTGGATTTTCCCAATTTCTCCTTCTTCCACTCATTTTCCCAAAATTCATGCAGTGTTATCATTTTCGCAGAAATCCGATATGGCTGAATTTTTCTGTATTTTCTAGGAAGCACTGTGGAACAAGGAAATTTGGTGAAATGGATGATTTTAATGCTAAATACTCATTATTCCATGCTTTTAGATGATATGTTACATAGTGATTATGCATTATTTATTCATTTTTTAATGATCTATTATTGATTTCATGCTCATCTCGTCAGAATTTTCCTAGGCTAAATTTTCTTGGAATTTCCCTTTTGGCCTGGATTCCATGGCTGGCTCAAAATCTCAGACTGTGTTGTTTGTGATCAAGCAAGGTTTCTGGGTTGATTTTGATTTGTGTCTACATTTATTTGGATTACGAATGCATTACTGATGATGTGCCAATCTTTATTTTCATGTTGTAATGAATATTAATGGTGGTTTTGCTGAGTGCAGGCTGAATTTTATTGAGTTGTCAAGAACTTCTAGAGATGAAGTAAATATCTGTGAAAGAAATTTGAAATATTGGCTACTTCCCCTTGGCCGACTTGGTGAGGTGCGCTCAAGTTGCAGGCAGTTAATATAGGGCTCCATTGAAATTTGTGCCTTGGTCCAAATTGTATTGGAGATCCCAGGCCGACCTAGATTGAGTTCATGCATTAAATGCTAATTTATTTAATTTTGAATTCTCCTTAGGCTGACCTATTTTATGGCCATTTTTATTGTAAACATTGGTTGAGCCAACTTTTTTTGGCTATTTTATTATTGTAAAAACCCTTATTGGGCTAGCATGCTTTGGGGTTCTCTATAAATTTGGCATTTCGCCTCATGTGTAACATATAGAAGATACACAGATAGAGATAATTTTGTTACAAGAGAAAATAGGTTGTAGAGCAGAGTTAGAAGTTAGTCAATTTCTGAGCAAGTGCTATAACAGAACATTGGAATTGTTACTGAAATTTGGTGATTCAATACAATTGAAGACATTGTGATTTTCTAGTGATCTCTTTTGTGTTGACTTATCTTGCATGTTTCTTATGGTTCTATCTTTCAAATTGCTCAAGATTATATGTTAGATTTAGATTTAGATCCGATTCAATGGTATTCATGATTTGATGCTTGAAGTGTTTGTAGCAATCCCTAGTCCATACTTTTTACAACTAGCTGATTGTTAGTTGCTTTGCAAAGTTAGCCTGGACCTTTATATTTATTGTGCTTAGTTCAATTATGCAGATTTATTCATTTCAATTGCAATTGGGTTGTCCTGGATGAATGTTCATGATCTAAAAATCTTAATATGTTAGAAGATTGCATTGTTTCTATAAGATTGTAGATTTATCTTGGTCAAGCAGAAATTAGTTTATGGGGGATTGGTCCATTTCAAGTATTTCATCATTTACATTGGTAAACTTAGGAATAATTAAATTTAGGAATCTCTTTGAAACCCTAATATTTTGTTATTTCTTTATTATCTGGGTTAGATTTAGGATTGAAGTATCACCATATTTCCAGATCTGATAAGTTAAAGATTTAATATTTTCTTGTAGTAAGGTCCCTTTGTGATTACCAACATTTTCACATTTATCACTGATTTCTTTATGCATTGTCAAGACTTGACATTAGAGACCTTGGGGTTATCTCTTGAGGCTTATTGATAGAGATTTACCTTTCAAGAGAGATAAGATTTCATATTATGTCTGAGTTGTTGTTGTGCAAAAAAAATCATCAACAGATTGACGCTAGAGGGAGGGCCTGAATAAGCTAAGATGGATCAATTTTTATCTACTATCTCTCCTGAAAGATTCAAAAGAACCAGATCTACTCCAGGAGAGGAGGAATTTCAAGAATTTCTAATCCCTACTAGGTCAAGAAGGACCAGTACAAAGGGAGAATCATCATCCCCCCAACCACCTCCATCATCTCCATCAAGTTCAACTTCATATGAGTCTAAGGACATTCCCATTCCACAACCTTAGCCAACCATAAATCAGCCATTACCACCCCCACCTCCACCAATGGATTTCCTCTCTAATAACCCATCTCCATTGAGTTTCACCAATTACAATGTCATGCCCAAAAATCCTGAACACTTTTGTTCAAAGTTCCATGTTAATGATCCCAATAGAGTTGCTGAGGAACACATCAGGATCTTTCAGACTAGCCTTAAGGATAGGGGAATCAATCATGAGGATGTAGAATGTAGGCTCTTTCCTTATTCCTTAGGAGAAGATGCATTCTATTGGTATAATCACTTACCTGCTGGGTCTATCCAGCATTGGACTGAACTAGAGACTGCATTTCTATAAAATTTTAGGATTCCCATTAGTTCCAATGAGCTCTATCGCCAGTTCACTAATGTTAAGAGAGAAGTCAATGAGCCTATAGGGTCTTTTAACAATAGGTTTCATCATGCCTATACCCGCCTATAGGCCCCCTATGCTATTGATGATGCCACTACTTTAGAAGTCTATTATGAAGGTCTTGATAGCCTAAAAGCCACCATCATGAAATGGAGAAACAATCCTCCTAATACTTTGCTTGATGCATATGCAGAAGTTGTAAAGGTTAGCACTGCCTTAAGACAACATTTTTCTAGACCTTTACCATCATTAGGACTCCCTGCTCACCCTAGACAAGTCCCAGCTCTCAATCATACTCTCACTAATCATATTCCAATCATGAACCCAGTTCCTCAATTGCCTATGGTTCCTCACCCAGGGCCTCCAGTGATTCAAATTCCACCTACAGTCAGCTATCCCTAGCAAAATGTGAATTATCCTCTTCATCCACAATCTCATGCTAGCTATCCCCCATATTTGTAAAATTCTAAAATTTTGAACCAGTCATTAAGTACTAGCAATGTAGTAGGATATTCCCAAAATATTGTGAGCCAACCTCAATATAGAAGTCCTGACTAGGAGAGACTGGATGACCTAACCGAACAAGTGAAGAAGCTAAATATGGAGGTAACCTATTTGTGGAAATAGAATAGTTAGTTGCAAGCTGCTTAGATAAATATGCAGTCTAATTAGAGCAAAGAAAATTGAGAAAATCAACAAGGACAACATTTTGATAGGGGAAAACATCTCAAAAGAGGGTATAATAATGATAGAGGATACAAAAATGATAGAGGATATAGTAATGATAGAGGATATAGTAATGATAGAGGGAAAAATTATTTTAAAAGACAATCCTCAAACCTGAACTTTCATAGAGGGAAAGGTGGTCGACAAGGGTTCGACAGGAGACAACAACCCAAATAGAATGAGACTTAGAATACAAGGCCTAACAATGGAGGAGTCCCTACCCCATTGGACCATCCTGTCAATCAACTAGTTAATCAAGAGAAGCCTCCTAGTGGTGTAAATTTAGCTAAAGCTGCTTTATCAGGATGGTGTAGGCTCCATAAAACAAGTCAATATTATGAGTGAGATTATCAAGAGTTCTAGACAACAACTTCAATCTTCTAGCATGAAGTGGAGAACAATTCAAGTAGTCAAGAGATGGTTCCATCTATTCCCTATGATTCACCAGTGTTAGTCCTAAACCATGCTCCTTTTCCATAGAGAAAAGATAATATGCCTGAAGAAGAATCAGACCGGTTCAAGGAAGAGGCAGGCCAGGTATACAATGGAGATGAAATTTCATAGTTTTTTGATGAAAATACAGTAAATGAAAATGGCCCCTTGGATGAAGAAGAAGCTTATGTTGAAGAGGTACAAACTTTCTAGAGGCCTATTAAGAAGTATGATTTGAGAGACATGCCACATAGACATACACCGGCTGGAGGTCCCTTCACCACTTCCATTCCACCAAACAACTTCACCACTTGTCCAAATCCTAATGCCATCAATAATCCATCGTATCCTCATGTGTCTAAGCAGTATCTTTCAAAGGAAGGACAGGCATAGATGGACATGTCAAAAGGAAGGAGTATTGAAGCAAGCAAAGACAGGATGGTGGACTATCCAAAAGAGACTCCTGCTGATCTAAGTGAAGAACAATTGGCTATACATGTTGTAGAAGAACTCAATAAACTTAAGGTAAGCCTATCTACATTTGAGTTATTGAGAGTTTCAACCATTAGGAATGTAGTTCTAGGTGCTTACAATGTAAATTCCATATCACAACGTAGATCAGTTGGTAAAAATATCAATAAAGTATCTAGCTCTCAAATAGTAGGAAGGAAAAATTAGATTAAAAATCAAGTTTATGTGCCTCCTAGAGATAAAGGAAAAGAAAAGGATAGAACTCAGGTCGCTTAGGTAGATACTGCCTTAAATCTATTTCAAGGGAAAAAAGATAATCCTCCATTCCTGATTTTTGTCTGCATATTTGGTAAGCACTTGCACAATTTCTTGTTAGATTTTGGTGCCTCTACCAATGTAATGCCCTTTGGTGTCTGTCAAGCTTTGGGTATTAATCCTACTGATTCCAAGAAGAAAGTTACACAATTGGATAGGATTGAATTTAATGTTGTAGTGGAATTAAATATGATTCATATGTAGGTTGCTTCTGATCCTAGGATTCAATAGGTCATTAATATACAAGTGGCTGATATACCTGATGCTTATGACCTAATTCTAGGAAGAGACTTTACTAAGGCCTTGAATGGATATGTATCAACTGACAACTCTCATATGTGGCTTCCCTAGAAGGGAGTGCCAAACCAGATTAGAATTGAAAGAGAACCTAGGATGAGGTACATGATTACAGAATATCAGAATACCTCCAATGAAATTCTAATATCTGAAGTAAGTATGGGTAACTATGTGCTTGCAGACCCTTTTGAGGAGTCAGATGCAGAGGAAGTCCTTATGTTCCACATAGCACCTATTGATCTCAAAGCAGAATCCAGTGGTACTAAAGCCTTGGTAGAACCACTTGAAAATGATGATGATTTTAAAGAAATTCAGCTCAGTTTACTAGATAATTTCCAGGAATTCATTCAAAATAATTTCTAGGAAAGATGATGATTGTAATGTATCCATTTCTGACCTATCTACTGTATTTATTCTATCTACTGTGTTCCCATTTTTTACAATCAAGAATGAATATTTATACATTTTTGTATCTGAACAAACACATCACTTCATAATCACATGTCGGTGAGCAACAGTATTCGGGTTTCATTTAACACGTGCCAAACACTCGCCAAGGCATCCCATAGTCATGCCAAAGTCCAATGTCCTATCGACATATATCCTTTCATCCTCTATGTTTGTCTATGACATTATGTGCTACAAAATTTTCTAAATTCATCAGATCTAAAACACATCCCATTATCAGTAATCAATCGAAGTGGTGTACCGAATCTACTAATAATGTTCTCCATTAGAAAATTTGTCACCACTTTACTTGTAGCCTACTTGGTTGGGACTGCTTCTACCCACTTGGTAAAATAATCAGTTGCTACAAGTATCCACTTGTGTCCTCCACTTGATTTTTCTTGTATCTCTCCAATAAAATCAATTCCCCACTGATGAATTTAGTCTACAAAGGTCTGAGTGGTAAAGCTCCTTGATACTTCATCTTCCCAAAGAATTTCTGGTAGGCTTCACATCTTCTTACATATGAAAAGGAGTCATTAAAAATTTTTGACCAATAATATCCTACCCTCAACATTTTATGTGCAGCTGTTTTTGCAGAGTAATCCCCTCCACAAACCCCTTCATGCATTTCACTCAAGACATGCTTAGCTTGTGACTCATCCAGACATTACAACAAGATTCCATCCCTATTCTTCCAAAACAAATCTCCTTCCATGAACACATACTTGGATGCCTGTAGCTTCAAAGTTCTTTTCTGGCTGTCACTCATTCCTTCTAGACACTTCATATATGTAAGATAATGCATGATGTCTGCATACCAAGGAGTATGTTTAATGCTCACAATTGCATTCTCTTCATCTTCTACATTACAAATTTGATTTGCTTCAATGTTCGCTTCTACCATTAACCTAGCCAAACCCTAACCTCTTACTAATTTTTTGATTTGTATCTCCATGTCAAACTCTTGGATTTTATTAATCCATCTGCATATTTTTCCTGTTACTTCAAACTATGTCAAAATGTCTTTAATGACTGCATGAGGGACATAGGAAATCACTTTAGCTCCAACAAGATATGGTCTGAAAGCCTTTGTAGTTTTTACCAATGCAAAAGCTTGTTTTTCCATTATATCATATTTCAGCTCTGACCCTTGTAATGACTTCCTCAAAAAAGACACTGGTTGTTCATGACCCTCATTTTTTTGTAACATGACAACAACTATAGTATGTAATTAAGCAAATGAGAATATCTGAAAGGGTTTCAAAAAATTTGGAGACTTGAGGATAGGGGCTTCCTTGATAGCCTTTTTAATTGATATAAAAGAATCTAGTGCTTCCTTAGTCCAATCTATTTTCTGTCCTTTTCTCAAGATTTTTGATATAGGCTTAATGATCTCAGCAAAATTAGAAACAAATATCCTAACAAAATTGATTTGTCCAAAGAATGACTAGATGGCCTTGATGGTCTTAGGAATTGGGATCTTATCTATAGCTTCAACTCTCTCAGGATCTATTCTAATCCCCTCCTTTGACACAATATGTCCTAAGAGCTTACCCTTTGTGACTGCAAAATGACATTTTTTAGGATTCAAACTAATTATGTATTCTAAGGCTTTAATGAATACCTTTTCCAAATGCTCTACATGAACCTTATCCTTCTTTGAGTAGGCAATAAGGTCGTCCTGGTACACCACCATGATAGCATTAATTAAATCTACAAATGCTACATCCATAGCTCTTTGGAAGATTTCCCCTATATTTGTGAGACCAAATGGCATTCTTAGATAAACATATGTCCACCATGGGGTTGTAAAAGTTGTTTTATAATGTTCAGATTCTTTAACTTTAACCTGGTTATAACCTAAAAACCCATCCATCATAGATAACACCTCACACCCTGTCACTTTATGTAATATAGCCTCCATATTGGGTAGAGGATAATTGTCCTTGAGAGATGACATATTCAAATTCTTGAAGTCCACACATAATCTAATATCTCTATTTTTATTCCTCACAGGGACCAGGTTTGAGACCCATGTTGAGTGCTTGATTGGTTTGATGATGCCACCGTCTTTGAGCTTTGCCAATTCTTCCTTCATTTTGGGATCCAATATTGGATTAATGGGTCTTTGCTTCTGTCTAAATGGCTTTGCATCTAGCTTCAATGGTATTTCATGCTGGAACAAATCTTCCCTATATGCTTTTAGATCTTCATAAGACCAAGCAAAGACATGCTTATATTTCCTCAGTAATGCTATCAACATTCTTCTAATTGTCGAACTTATTTTCTTCCCTATGTACACCTTTTTTGGTGCCATCTCAGTGCCCAAGTTAATCTCTTCAATGTCCTCCTTTTTGACTGGTGTTTGCTTTATGAGGGATTGATCACTTCCATCATACACCCTCTCCAATGCCACCAACCCTTTAGGAAGCTTATTTTTTTGATTTGTAGGATCTCCTTCCCAAATACTGTCTGCTTCCTATCTACTTCTTCAACAAAGGCATTGAAGTCAATTTCTTGGGCTTCATATTGATCTATACAGTGAAGAAATTTCAAAAGGTCAGTATCATCATTAAAAACCTGCCAACTATATATGTTATCAGGCACAATAGGCCTTGTTTTGAACTCAATTGGTGACACTCTGGCCAGTGTAATATCATCTCTTTTCAACGCCACATTTTCTAGAAAGTCTGCCATTATGTTTTTTGACCTATCAATCCACTCAATTGAGAAAGCATCAAACAACTCAATTGTGTCGCACACAACATTCCTGTATTGTTTCAGTCTCTTATGTTTTGTTGCATATTTTTCCTTTACCTGGGAAACCACTAACTTAGAATCCCCTAGAACAACCAGTAATTTGATTTTATGTTTCACAACAATATTCAAACATGTTAATAAGGCTTCATATTCCACCACATTTTTTGTACATTCAAAGGTTAACAGGAATGAATATTTAAATGTAACTCCTTCAGGTGAAACAAATACTATCCCTGCTCCATTACCTTCTTGGCTGCATGCTCCATTAAAGTACATTTTCCATACACCATTGCAATTTTGTGCCACAGGCTTTGCAATTGAGTCAACATTGACTAATTCCAGTTGTGCCAGTTCTATCTTAAAACTCCCAAGATCGACATCACAAAAAAAATTATTTGATCTTGTGGCACACATTCAACAACCTGCTTCATCCTTGGCTCTCTGTACAACTTCACTTCCTGACCATTTACTAGAATTTTTGCATAATATAGATCAAACTAGACATTTCCACCAACTGCTGTTGTCCACTGTCTTGATAAAAGCATCCCAAATTGAGGAGGGGTGTCAATTACTGTTATATCAATGTTATATGACACCTGAGGATAAGTAGCTAGGTTAACTTCACCATCCTTCATTATAACCACCACAGGAACAAGTCTGTTTTCCATTGCATAGCACTTTCCTCCATTCATATCCACCCACATGCCTAGCTGTTTCATTACTCCCACTAGCATAATATTTATAGCAACACCAGATTCTATCGTGCAATTCCTCAACAATTTGTTATTTATGAGCAATGTAGTGAAAAAAGGGTCAACTTGTGGTGGACTTAATAATGCACTATTAAGGCAAACCTCTGGGATATTTACCTTCTCTTGCTTATTTTTAGTGGCCATCTTACTTTCATAATTTACATGTTTTTCATTTCCATTTGTTATAAGTTGAATTGCAGTGTCCCTATATTCCTTAATTTTCATCATCTCAAGTAGTGGCACAAACATTTTTACCTAAGATAAAGATTGAGTGAAGTCAAAAGAAGAACCCTCAGCCCTAATCATTTTCTTTTGTTCTGATGTTTCTCCTTTGTTCTCTTATTTTTCCTTTTTACTTGGCTGATCAGCTTTTGTATTTCTTTATGTAATTCCTTTACTTCCTCCTTTTGGACAGGCTTCTATTCATTTTTATCATGTTGTTTGTTTTTTGTTTTCTTTGAAATTCCTTGCGTCACCTTTTGATCTTTCATAAACATTCCTCTAGGGACACCCTCATTTATTGTCTTGTTTCTCAACCAGTACTTACTCTTCGCTTCTTCAACAATAGCAGTGGTTAATCTTTCTATCTTCTCTTCAGTGAGTTTCCTCATATTGCACTGAGTAGGCTTCTCAATAGAATGTGGCTATGCATAATCATCTTCGGAGTAAAAAAAAACCTGCTGATCAGCCATGTGTACATTGTACTTTTGATTTGAAACATCGTACTCATATCCTTCTTCCTCTGACGATGAGTACCTTTCCTCAACACGGTGAAAAGTATTTGATGTCAAATACACTGTGTGATATTCTCCAATATTTCCCATCAACATTCCTTCTTGCATTCTTTGGGCTACAACACAATAATGTGGGGAATGTGGCTTATCACAAATTTCAAAAAAATAATTGTTATTCACCATGTATGTTCCCTTCCTCCTTAATGGATTAGGAGTATCTTTGTTTCTAGGCCTTTCTGTTATAGGGCATGTCATGTAACCTAGGCCTTTCATTTTTGTATGTGTTCTCCTGTTTGTATTAGTAATTATTGGTTTGTTGAGGAGCTCTAGGGTTGTCTCTTTTACTGACTATCCCAACAGCCTTCTTGTTGTTTTCAATTGTTAAGGCTATCTTTTGGGCTTCGGCTAAATTCTTGGGAACCTATTTCTCAATTCATACCCTGTTTTAGGATCAAAGGCATTCAGGTAAACACTTAATGCTATAGAGTCTGGTAATTTTGATCTATGAGGTATCTTATTTTGCAATTTATTAAATTTCTGGTTGAAATCATAAATTGAGTCATTCTGACTTTTCTGAATGCACATTAATTAATGAAGAGCAGCATCTGGTGCACTTAGATTCCCATATTGCTCAAGAAATCAATCTTGAAATTCTTGGAGAGAGTTAACAAAGGCTGTTGGTAGACTATTGAACCAATCCCTAGCTTCTTCAATAAGTGACATCATGAATAGCCTCGTATGTAAATCTTCATAAGGTACATCCAGATCTTGAATGAAAGTATTGAAACTCGTTAAGTGATCTTGGGCAGTAATTGCACTACTCCCTATAAATTTAGCCACCAAAATTCTCCAACTGCCATCCATAGGGTAAGGATATAATTGAAATCCTGCCAAATCAAATTGTCTAATCATTGTTGTATACTGATGAGGAGGAGGGTTAGGTGGGTACTAATATTGGTACTTTGGATTATTGAATTATGTATGATGATGTGGCACAAAATGTTGAGCATGACATGGCTGTGTATATGTATGTTCTGAGGGAATGTGTGGTGGATGGTTTGGCTATCCATATTGATTCCCCATCTGATTGTGAGGAACCTTTGATGGATCTAAAGATCCTGCACCATTATTGCCCTGCTTATGAGGCGGTACATATTTTGAGTGACCAGCTGCTTGATTGGTAATTTGGGCTTTATGCAATTTGAATTCCCTCATTGCTTGTATCATTTGGGCTTTCTCCTATTTAGCTTTTAGTTCTTCTAGCTCCTTTCTCTAAAACTCAAACTGTGCTTTTACTTCTTCATGAGTTAGAGATTCATAATTTTCCTGAGGAGTCACATTCTCATTGAACTCATTTTGATTACCATCCATTTTTTTATCACATTCTTGCAGACATCTGAGTCGTTCAACTTCAAATTTATCATGCCACTCTACCTATTTTTGAGGATTGTAGAAGGGGTTTCTTTGTTCCTCTGGGGTACAACGTTCTGCACTTGAACTATCTCTCCATGTGTTATACTGGTCATAAGTTTCACAATATTGTCTTAGTGTTTTGTCTTTATTCATTATGCACAAGTCCTCATTTATCCTTTTACCCTTATCGACCCTATCATCCTTGTGTGTCCACTTACTGCTGCCAATAGGAGCCCCATTATGACCTCCCCTGTATTGAGATATTTTTCCATTCATGTTAAAATATTTTTTATCAGAGTCGCCACTCACTTTCTTAAAAGTGAGAAAAGGATTGTTACTTGTTATTCCTAGCAGAGTCTATATGGATTTCTGACTCTATGATTAAGGTGTAGATTCTGAGTTAATTCCCTAGCAGAGTTGCCAATTTGTTAGCTCTCAACAATGCAAGAGGAATGCCTCAAGAGGCTGCCAATCTCTTGGTACACTTTAGGGTAACAGACAAAGCCAAATGATTTAAGCTTTCTAATCATTAGGTGCTGCTAGACCTAGGTGGGTGTACCTATATGAATGAAGTAGACTTAATGTACTTATCTCTCTTAAAATGTTTTGCCCACAATGGTAGATGGGAGTGGAAAAATAAAATAAAATTTGGTATAAATTGTATAGCAATATTCAAAGCTAAATCCTAATATGTTCAGTTAACATATGTAAAGAAAATGAATGAATCTAAATGGTGAGAAATGTAGAGACTAATGCCTTATTGGGTATGCAGAGTCAAATGAAATAGAAATGGGCAACCTCTTTCTGAAAAACACTCAAATTGTTTGGCATATGTTATGTTTATAACTTGTATAAACATGCAAGACTGTGACTACTAAGCTCTTCTTAATGATCCAGATGAATTTCCCTGATTACTGTGATCAACCAAAAGGATTTAATCTTTTCTTGAAAGAACCAATCAATTAACCACATAGATACAACAAATGTGCACTAATAAATTAAATATAAACTTGTTATATCAATTTAAACAACCAGAAAGCATCAATCTTGGAGAAAACTTAGTAATACTTTCAATAAGCACAATAGACAATTGACACCAGAAATGAGCTGCCACATCAGCTGATTTTCATTAATATCTCCATTTTGAAATCATACATCATAGTCTCTGTTTTGAAAATTTTATTGTATTGTATCCATTTCTAACCTATCTACTATATTTATCCTATCTACTATGTTCCCATTTTTTACAATCAAGAATGAACATTTATACATTTCTATCTGAACAAACACATCACTTCGTAATCACAAGTCGGCGAGCAACAGTATTCGGGTTTCATTTAACATGTGCCAAACACTCGCTGAGACATCCCGTAGTCATGCCAAAGTCCAATGTCCTATTGAAAGATATCCTTTATTCATTTGTGTTTTGTTGTGACATTATGTCATCGAGGAGATGTCTCATAGATACCTTTGTCTTACCGAAACACCCCGTGATGCATTCTTTTCACTGAGACATATGGGCTTTCTTGCCAATGAAACAAAATATCGGTATGACATAAGGGTGGAAAAGACTATATAACCTTACTCTGAAAACCGTTGATAGAACCCCTTTGTGTTTTGTTGACAAGACTGGAGGCATTCGATGAGACATTACTACAATGCACTTAAGTCTTACCAATATGTATATCCTTATCGAAGGTCAGTAAGACTATGAATTCACTGAGACCTCATCCCAAATACCTTTAGTCTAGCCAAAATATGTCCATGTGTGCTAGTCAATGAGACATAATGAGTTCGCTATGAAATTACATCGATACCGCTTAGCCTGGCCGATAAACCTCCTCATGCACTGGTCGATGAGACATGTCCCATTCGGTAAGACCTCATCCCGGTGATATCACTCATGCTGATATGAATTTTCTTCTGTCGCTGAGACAATGTGTGTGTCCTGCCGATAGGCTGCAACATATATATATTAGTAGAAAATGCATTATGAACCAAGGATACCCTAATTTTTTCATGCCAATAGGAATTATAATGTGAAGTTTTCAGACTTAGATGGATTTTATGGGACCACAAAGAAAAATGTGAGCAAAATGTTATGAAGAGAGACTGATGTGCTTATGGTAGGGACTCATTTTGAAACTCAAGGGGATGAAACAACTTTGTAAAATATTCAGAATTTTACAGTTCCAATAGTGGCTCCATTTGGGGATGAATGGTTGTGTAATCATTACAACGATTCAGATTTTTGGGTGATCAAACCAGAGCAAACTAGATTCAAGATGATGAATGAGTGAGCAAGATGGAAATGGAAATGAACAAAATCCTAAACTACTATGCATGGAAAATAATTTTAAAGAGGATTGTTAAGGATTGTCCATGCACTGGCAACCCTTGATCCTCTGTATTACTCAAGAGAAAAAATGTTTCAGAAATTTCCCATGCACGGGCAACTCTTGATCTTCACCAGCCATATTTTGTAGATAATATGAATCTTCACCTTTCTTTCCAACAACCATAAAAGGTCCCAACCACAAGGCTTCAAATTTACCATGCTTTCCCTTCTCCTGACACCTTGTGTTCCACATCAGTACCAAATCACTTTCCTCAAATTTTCTATCTTTTCCCTTTTTATCAAATAGATACTTCATCTGTGTCTGTAACTTTATGTTCTAATTTTGAGCTCCTCTTCTTATCTCATCAAGTTCAGCTAGTTGTTCTATTCTCTCCTCCATAGGCTCTGGGATGTCTATATCCTCCTAAAGAATAAACTTGTAGACTGGTAACAAGTTTTGTAAGGGCATCCTGGCCTATGTTCCATACACTAATTCAAATGGGGATTTTCCAACTTCCTTCTTTATAGTGATTATGTCAGCCCAAACAACTAATCTCAATTTTTAATCCCAAGCCTTCTTGTTCTGACCTAGCATCCTCCTTATAATCTTTAGAAGACTTTTATTGCTAGACTCTGCTTGACCATTAGTTTGTGGATGGTAAGGAGCTGCATAAGAAATGGTAATGCCATACGTGCTACAAAATTTTCTAAATTCATTAGATCTGAAACACATCTCATTATCAGTAATTAGTCGTAGTGGTGTACCAAATCTACTAATAATGTTCTCCATTAGAAAATTTGTCACCAATTTACTTGTAGCTTGCTTGGTTGGGACTGCTTCTACCCACTTGGTAAAATAATCAGTTGCTACAAGTATCCACTTGTGTCCTCCACTTGATTTTTCTTGTATCTCTCCAATAAAATCAATTCCCCACTAATGAAAAGGGGCTTCAGTCTGCAAAGGTCTGAGTGGTAAATCTCCTTGATACTTCATCTTCCCAGAGAATTTTTGGTAGGCTTCACATCTTCTTACATATGAAAAGGAGTCATTAAAAATTTTTGGCCAATAATATCCTGCCCTGAGAATTTTATGTGTAGTCATTTTTGCAAAGTAATGCCCTCCACAAACCCCTTCATGCATTTCACTCAAGACATGCTTAGCTTGTGACTCATCCAGACATAACAACAAGATTTCATCCTTGTTCTTCCAAAACAAATCTCCTTCCATGAACACATACTTGGATGCCTGTAGCTTCAAAGTTCTTTTCTGGCTATCACTCATTCCTTCTGGACACTTCATATATCTAATATAATGAATGATGTCTACATACCAAGGAGTATGATCAATGCTCGCAATTGCATTCTCTTCATCTTCTACATTAAAAATTTGATTTTCTTCAATGTTTTCTTTTGCCATTAACCTAGCCAAAACTTGACCTCTTACTAATTTTGTGATTTGTATCTCCATGTCAAACTTTTGGATTTTATTAATCCATCTGCATCTTTTTCCTATTACTTTAGACTGTGTCAAAATGTGTTTAATGGCTGCATAAGGGACATAGGAAATCACTTTAGCTCCAACAAGATATGGTCTGAAAGACTTTGTAGCTTTTACCAATGCAAAAGCTTATTTTTCCATTATATCATATTTCAGCTCTGACCCTTGTAATGACTTGCCGAAAAAAGACACTGTTTGTTCATGACCCTCCTCATTTTTCTGTAACATGACAAGAGCTATAGTATGTAATGAAGAAAATGAGAATATCTAAAAGGGTTTCAAAAAATCTAGAGACTTGAGGATAGGGGCTTCCTTGATAGCCTTTTTAATTGATATAAAATAATCTAGTGCTTCCTTAGTCCAATCTATTTTCTATCCTTTTCTCAACATTTTTGATATAGGCTTAATGATCTCAACAAAATTAGAAACAAATCTCTTGACAAAATTGAATTTTCCAAAGAATGACTAGATGGCCTTGATGGTCTTAGGAATTGGGATCTTATCTATAGCTTCAACTCTCTCAGGATCTATTCTAATCCCCTCCTTTGACACAATATTTCCTAAGAGCTTACTCTCTGTAACTGCAAAATGACATTTTTTAGGATTCAAACTAATTTTGTATTCTAAGGTTTTAATGAATACCTTTTCCAAATGCTCTACATGATCCTCATCCATCTTTGAGTAGGCAGTAAGGTCATCCTGGTACACCACCATGATAGCATTAATTAAATCTCCAAATGCTACATCCATAGCTCTTTTGAAGGTTGCGCCTGCATTTGTGAGACCAAATGGAATTCTTAGATAAACATATGTCCCCCATGGGGTTGTAAAAGTTGTTTTATACTATTCAGATTCTTTAACTTTAACCTAGTTATAACCTGAAAACCCATCCATCATAGATAATAGCTCGCACCCTGTCACTTTATGTAATATAGCCTCCATATTGGGCAGAGGATAATTGTCCTTGAGAGATGCCATATTCAAATTCCTGAAGTCCACACATAATCTGATATCTCTGTTTTTCTTCCTCACAGGGACTAGGTTTGAGACCCATGTTGAGTGCCTGATTGGTTTGATAATGCCACCGTCTCTGAGCTTTGCCAATTCTTCCTACTTATTGGGCTCCAATGTTGGATTAATGGGTCTTTGCTTCTTTCTAAATGGCTTTACATCTGGCTTCAATGGTATTTCATGCTGAATCAAATCTTCCCTAAATTCTTTTAGATCTTCATAAGACCAAGGAAAAACATGCTTATATACAGTGAAGAAATTTCAAAAGGTCAGTATCATCATTAAAAACCTGCCAACTATATATGTTATCAAGCACAATAGGCCTTGTTTTGAACTCAATTTGTGACACTCTAGCCAGTGTAATATCATCTCTTTTCAGCGTGACATTTGCTAGAAAGTCTGCCATTATGTTTTTTGACCTATCAATCCACTCAATTATGTCCCACACAACATTCTTGTATTGTTTCAGTCTCTTATGTTTTGCTGCATATTTTTATTTTACCTGTGAAACCTCTAACTCAGAATCCCCTAGAACAACCAGCAATTTGATTTTATGTTTCACAACAATATTCAAACCTGTCAATAAGGCTTCATATTCTGCCACATTGTTTGTACATTCAAAGGTTAATAGGAATGAATATTTAAATGTATCTCCTTCGGGTGAAACAAATACTATCCCTGCTCCATTACCTTCTTGGATGCATGCTCCATCAAAGTACATTTTCCATACACCATTGCAATTTTGTGCAACATGCTTTGCAATTGAGTCAGCATTGGCTAATTCTGGTTGTGCTAGTTCTATCTTAAAACTCCCAAGATCGACATCACAAAAATAATTGATTGATCTTGTGGCACACATTCAACAACTTGGTTCATCCTTGGCTCTCTATACAACTTCACTTCTTGACCATTTACTGGAATTGTTGCATAAGATAGATCAAACTAGATATTTCCACCAACCATTTTTGTCCACTGTCTTGATAAAAGCATCCCAAATTGAGGAGGGGTGTCAATTATTGTTATATCAATGTTATATGCCACCTAAGGATAAGTAGCTAGTTTAACTTCAACATCCTTCATTATACCCACCATAGGAACAGGTATGTTTTCCATTGCATAACACTTGCCTCCTCTCGTATCAACCCACATGCCTAGCTATTTCATTACTCCCACTGGCATAATATTTATAGCAGTGCCAGAGTCTATCATGCAATTCCTCATAAATTTGTTATTTATGAGCAATGTAGTGAAAAAAGGGTCAACTTGTGGGGGACTTAATAATGCACTATTTAGGAAAACCTCTGGGATATTTACCTTCTCTTGCTTATTTTTAGTGGCCATCTTACTTTCAGAATTTACATGTTTTTCATTTCCATTTGTTATCAATTGAACTGCACTGTCCCTATATTCCTTAATTTTCATCATCTCAAGTAGTGGCACAAATTTTTTTACCTAAGATAAAGCCTGGCTAAAGTCAAAAGAAGAACCCTTAGCACTAATAATTTTATTTTTTTCTAATGTTTCTCCTTTGTTCTCTTCTTTTTCTTTTTTACTTTGGTAATCAGTGTTTTGTATTTCTTTATGTAATTCCTTTACTTCCTCCTTTTGGACAAGCTTCTGTTCATTTTTATCATGTTGTTTGTTTTCTATTTTCTTCAAAATTCCTTGTGTCACGTTTTGATCTTTCATAAAAATTCCTCTAGGGACACCCTCATTTACCGTCCTATTTCTCAACCAATACTTACTCTTCGCTTCTTCAATAATAGCAATGGTTAATCTTTCTATCTCCTCTTCAGTGAGTTTCCTCATACTGCACTAAGTAGGCTTCTCAATAGAATGTGGCTTTGCATAATCATCTTCGAAGTTAGAAAAAACATGTTGATCAGCCATGTGTACATTGTACCTTTGATTTGAAACATCGTACTCATATCCTTCTTCCTCTGACGATGAGTGCCTTTCCTCAACATGGTGAAAATTATTTGATGTCAAATACACTATGTGATCTTCTCCACCATTTCCCATCAACATTCCTTCTTCTTTCATTCTTCTGGCCACAACACAATAATGTGGGGAATGTGGCTTATCACAAATTTCACAAAAATAATTGTTATTCACCATGTATGTTCCCTTCTTCCTTAATGGATCAGGAGTCTCTTTGTTTCTAGGCCTTTTTGTTATAGGTTTTCCATCTTTCCAGTTTGTGTTATAGGGCATGTCATGTAACCTAGGCCTTTCATTTTTGTATGTGTTCTCCTATTTGTATTGGTAATTATTGGTTTGTTGAGGAGCTCTAGGATTGTCTCTTTTACTGACTATCCTAGCAGCCTTCCTGTTGTTTTCAATTTTTAAGGCTATCTTTTGGGATTTGGATAAATTTATTGGGAACCTATTTCTCAATTCATACCCTGTTTTAGGATCGAAGTGTAGAAGTTGGAAAACCAACTTCACAGTCCCCAAGAATCACCTGCAAGCAATCACCTATCACATGCGAAGATATTCAGAACAAATATGAAGAGAAGTTATGTAAACTCTCAGAGCAAAGTTGTGCAAGCAAAAATTAGAATCTTCAACATTGAGAATAAAGTTTTACAAATAATACAAAAGCCTTCGAAAAGGCAATGATGCAATAAAGCAGGAAAAAGCAACCCTAATCTTATCTTGAGCAAAAAGATAGCTCAATAAGATAAGATAAGAATTAAAAGATAATTATCCTAGGAAATAAATAATTACCTAAGTAAACTTATCCTAAAGTGTAATTAAATAATTAATTACACCAATACGAAGGAATTTAGGTAAACACTCAATGCTACAGAGTCTGACAATTTTGATCTAGGAGGTATCTTATTTTGCAATTTATTAAATTTCTAGTTGAAATCATAAATTGAGTCATTCTGACTTTTCTGAATGCACATTAATTCATGAAGAGCAGCATCTGGTGCACTTAGATTTCCATATTGCTCGAGAAATAAATTTTGAAATTCTTGAAGAGAGTTAACAGAGGCTATTGGTAGACTATTGAACCAATCCCTAGCTTCTTCAATAAGCGACATCATGAATAGCCTCATATGTAAATCTTCATAAGGTACATCCAAATCTTGAATGAAAGCATTGAAACTCCTTAAGTGATCTTCGGTAGTAATTGCACTACTCCCTATAAATTTAGGCACCAAACTTCTCCAACTGCCATCCATAGGGTAAGGATATAATTGAAATCCTGCCAAATCAAATTGTCTGATCATTGTTGTATACTGATGAGGAGGAGGTTTAGGTGGGTACTGATATTGGTACATTGGATTATTGAATTTTGTATGATGATGTGGCACAAAATGTTGAGAATGAGGTGGTTGTGTATATGTATGTTGTGAGAGAATGTGTGGTGGATGGTGTGGCTATTCATATTGATTCCCCATCTGATTGTGTGGAACCCTTGATGGATCTGAAGATCCTACACCATTATTGCCCTACTTATGAGGTGGTACATATTTTGAGCGATCAGCTGCTTGATTGGTAATTTGGGCTTTCTGCAATTTGAATTCCCTCATTGCTTGTATCATTTGGGCTTTCTCCTATTTAGTTTTTAGTTCTTCTAGCAACTTTCTTTGCAACTCAAACTGTGCTTTTACTTCTTCATGAGTTAGAGATTCATAATTTTCCTGAGGAGTCACATTCTCATTGAACCATTTTGATTACCCTCCATTTTTTTATCACATTCTTGCAGACATCTAAGTCATTTAGCTTCAAATTTAGCATGCCACTCTACCTATTTCTAAGGATCGTAGAAGGGGTTTCTTTGTTCCTTTGGGGTACAAGGTTCTACACTTGAACTATCTCTCCATGTGTCATACTAGTCATAAGTTTCACAATTTTGTCTCAGTGTTTTATCTTTATTTGTTATGCACATGTCCTCATTTATCCTTTTACCCTTATCGACCCTATCATCCTTGTGTGTCCACTTATTGCTGCCAGTAGGAGCCCCATTATGACCTCCCCTATATTGAGATCTTTTTCCATTCATGTTAAAATATTTTTTATCAGAGTCGCCACTCACTTTCTTAAAAGTGAGAAAAGGTTTGTTACTTGTTATTCCCAGTAGAGTCTATATGGATTTCTAACTCTATGATTAAGGCATAGATTCTGAGTTAATTCCCCAGCAAAGTTACCAATTTCTTAGCTCTCAAAATCACAGGAGGAACGCCTAAGAGGCTTCCAATCTCTTGGTACACTTTAGGGTAATAGACAAAGCCAAATGATTTAAGATTTCTACTCTTTAGGTGCTGCTAGACCTAGGCAGGTGTACCTATATGAATGAAGTAGACTTAATGTACTTATCTCTCTTGAAATGTTTTGCCCACAATGACAGATGGGAGTGGACAAATAAAATTAAATTTGGTATAAATTGTATAGCAATATTCAAAGCTAAATCCTAATATGTTCAGTTAACATATGAAAGAAAATGAATGAATCTAAATGGTGAGAAATGTAGAGACTAATGCCTTATTGGGTATGCAGAGTCAAATGAAATAGAAATGGGCAACCTCTTTCTGAAGAACACTCAAATTGTCTGGCATATGTTTTGTTTATAACTTGTATAAACATGCAAGACTATGACTACTAAGCTCTTCTAAATGATCCAGATGAATTTCCCTGATTACTGTGATCAACCAAAAGGATTTAATCTTTTCTTGAAAGAACCAATCAATTAACCACACATATACAACAAATGTGCACTGATAAATTGAATATAAACTTGTTATATCAATTTAAACAACCAGAAAGAATCAATCTTGGAGACAACTTAGTAATACTTTCAATAAGCACAACAAACAATTGACACCAGAAATGAGCTGCCACATCAGCTAATTTTCATTGATATCTCCATTTTGAAATCATACATCATAGTCTCTATTCTGAAAATTTTATTATACTGTATCCATTTCTGACCTATCTACTATATTTATTCTATCTACTGTGTTCCCATTTTTTACAATCAAGAATGAACATTTATACATTTGTATCTGAACAAACACATCACTTCGTAATCACATGTCAGTGAGCGACAGTGTTCAGGTTTCATTTAACACGTGCCAAACACTCGCCGAGACATCCCATAGTCATGCCAAAGTCGAATGTCCTATTGACAGATATCCTTTCATCCTTTGTGTTTCACTGTGACATTATTTCATCGAGGAGATGTCTCATAGATACCTTTGTCTTACCAAAACACCCCATGATGCATTCTTTTCACTAAGAAATACGGGCTTTCTCATTGATGAAACAACATATTGGCATGACATAAGGGTCGGCAAGACTATATAACCTTACTCCAAAAATCGTTGATAAAACCCATTTGTGTTTTTTTGGCAAGACTGGAAGCATTCGATGAGACATTAATTTGATGCACTTTAGTCTTACCGATATGTATATCTTTATCGACAGTCGGTAAGACACTATGAATTCACTAGGACCTCATCCCGAATACCTTTAGTCTAGCTAAAATATGTCCACATGCGCTAGTCGATGAGACATAATGAGTTCGCTATGACATTACATCGATATTGCTTAGCCTGGCTGATAAACCTCCTCATGCACTGGTCGGTGAGACACGACCCATTCGGTGATAGCTCACCCTAGTGATATCACTCATGCCAATATGAATTTTCTTCTATCGCCGAGATAATGTGTGTGTCCTGCTGATAGGCTGCAACATATATATATTAGTAGAAAATGCATTATGAACTGGGGATACCCTAAATTTTTCATGCCAATAGGCATTATAATGTGAATTATTTAGACTTAGATGGATTTTATGGGACCACAAGGAAAAATGTTAGAAAAATGTTATGAAGAGAGACCAATTTGCTTATGGTAGGGACTCATTTGGAAACTTAGGGGATGAAACAACTTTATAAAATATTAAGAATTTTACAGTTCCAACAAACTCCAATGGGAGAATTTCAATAAGCTGCTGATGATTGTCTTGAAAAACATGAGGAAACATTCAATGGAGTGGTCAACTTTCTTGATGATTGTGATTAAGAGCCTGAACCAATGCCAACAGAGGAAGAATTCAGGGAGTCTTTTCATTTATCAAATTTTGTTCTTCCTCTATCTATTGATGAACTGAACATTGAAAATTCACAAAATTTATGCAAGAATGATGAGATAACTAGTGTGGCTTATATTGATATGCAGGAAGATTTGAATGATGCTAAAAATAGTAATATTGTAGTCATAATTTATGGGAATGATAGCATAGCTGCAAGTGAAAATATGCTTAAAGATTGGTCTGTGATGCTTCTTCATGAGCATCCTATTGAGGAATTTATGGTTTCCAACATAAAAGGATTGTTGTACCATTAGTGGAGACCTCCTGATGACATAGATATCAGCTATTTACAATTGAAGAATGATGAATACCACATCCAGTCTACTGTAGTACAAAATTAGGTTGTGTCTTTCCTTGTTGAAAATTTTGAATCTTGTCAATTTGATTATTGGAGTTTAGGAAAGAAAGCTTGCATATGGATTAATCATGGTTTTAATGAGTTGCCTCAATTAATGATCATTCTTGATTATGAAGTTGAGTTTGAATGTTGCATTATTGAGCCTTATTTTGTTGAGTATAAAGATAAGTTTTCATTCTTAAGGACTGTTACTTTCACCTTGTTACTTGTTCATGCATTGATGAATCATATAGGTGTAGGTCTCAGTTTATCATGTCTGGTGATGAGTCATTTTGGTGTTTCTTTGTATATAGTTTGATTTGAACAAATGCAGATTGCTCTGCTCTCTTTAAGTTTTCTTTTCTACTCTTGCTTTCTTTATATTAGGCTACTTTAGTTTAGGTTTTCTTTCAGTTTGGTCTATTTTTGCTCTGCTTTTGCTTTGGAGGTCTTCTTGTTTTCTTCTAGATGTGTTGCATCTGCATGACAAATATTCTTTTTTCTGGGACTGTTCTGAGTATTTCCTTGATGAACTTTAATTATGTGTCTTGAATGGATGGTTGAGGTCTTTTTTATCATCATGTAGTCTAAATGTTTGATTTAAAGTGGATGGGTCACTGGTTTGATTTGAATTTGAAGTATTCTGAAATCTTATATATTTTATACATCTTAAAAATCTTGAGATTGTAGTAGGATCCTTGTGAGGTCTTTTCAGGTGAAAAATCTTATTTCTGCTTCAGTGCCACTATGTTTCTCAACCCTGAGTGTGAACTTCATTGTTCACAAGTTGAAATTAAAAGAAAAAGTGAAAAGAAAAGAATATCATAAAAAAATAAAAGTGAAATATTGAAAATCAAAAGAATAAATTCAACTTATCAGGAATATCTAAATATCTCTATCAGGGCTATAGATGCCTGGTTGGTAGTAGAGCTATGTTCAGGAGAGTCACAATGATAACCTCGTTAGGGCTATAGATGCCTGGTTGGCAGTGAGGCTCTATCTATGTTGCTTTTGAAGTTAGAATCTTTACGTAGCCTGACCTGGTTGAACTTGGTTTATGTAGTAGTTCAAGGAAGGAAATGAACTCATGTGCACACACTTGGATTTTTAGTCTATGGAAGATTCAGTTTTCCTTTGGTTCTGATTATTTGGTCTTGCATTTTGATTTGTTTGTCTGATAGTGGGATCAAAACCAGATATTTTGGGTTCATGATTTTTGTTCATCATCAAATGCTCTGGAGCATTTCCCTAGCAAAGTCGCCATTTGTTCTGCAGTTTTTACACACACGCCCCGCTAAAGGTAGGGACCCTCTTTTTCTTTCGCTTTTGGTCTTTTTCCCCTTTGATTTTAAGGATTTTCATTGCCTTAGTATGTGCTTAAAACGTTTATCTTGCTTGCTTAGGCGTGTTCCCTAAGTTGCATATTGAAAATCTTATGTTTTGGGTAAAGTTTAGGTTTTTACCTTGGTTCAGGATTTTTTGGCCCGTCTGGATTTTCCCAAATTTCTTTCAAACTCTAGTTTCAATGTTGTCATCTGGGTTTTTGCCCCATTTTGGGATTTTTCGGTCCCTCTGGATTTTCTTGGATTGTGTTTGGAGTCTGGCTTGGCCCATTTTACACTATAGTTCAGAGATTTTTGGCCTTTGCAGAATTCTGCTTGGGTCAGATTTTCCTAGATTTCCATCTGGCCATAGGGTTTTTGAGTTTGGTCAATTTTTGGAGCTTTATGCCATTTTTTTTATCATTTGTGTTCTCTTGAGTAGAGATATTTGATCTAGTTGTGATTTGGCATTTTTGGGTCTTACTTGGAGTACGAATTCCTATGTCTCAAGCTTGCTCTATGCTTTCATGGTTAATATCTAGGGTTTCATGCTTAGGGCATTGCCATTTCTTTTCGATTTTCTTTCGATTGATCCTAGAATTCAAGGAAGATCTTTCGAAGGTTCATGTTAAGCTGGTTCCATGCCTGGGTCCTCAAATTTGTGACCTTCGGTCAATTTGAGCGAATTCATGTTGGATTGCCGATGTTCGGGTTTTCTTCTAGCTTCGGGATTTTCCTGTCTGGTCAGATTTTCTTGGTTTCTCCTTCTTTTGTTTGTTTTCCTAAAATTCATGCATTGTTATCATTTTTGCAGAAATATGGTCTAGCAGAATTTTTCTAGATTTTCTGGGAAGCACTGTGGAATGAGGAAATTTGGTGAAATGGATGATTTTAATGTTAAATACTTGTTATTGCATGCTTTTAGCTGATATATTACATAGTGATTATGCTTTATTTATTCATTTTTAATGATCTATTCTTGATTTCATGCTCATCTCGCTGGAATCCGCCTTGGCTGGATTTTCCCAAAATTTCCCTTCTGGCCTAGATTTCGCTGTTGGCTCAAAATCCTGGACTATGTTGTTTGTGATCGAGCTAGGTTTCTGGGTTGATTTCGATTTATGTCTACATTTATTTGGATTATGAATGCATTATTGATGATGTGCTAATCTTGATTTTCATGTTGTAATGAATATTAATGGTGGGTTTGCTGAGTGCAGGATGAATTTTGCTGAGTTGTCAAGGAAGTTCTAGAGATGAAGTTATATCTGTGAAAGAAATTTGAAATATTGGCTAATCCCCTTGGCCAACTTGGTGAGGTGTGCTTAGGCTGGAGGTAGTTAATATAGGGCTGCATTGAAATTTGTGCCTTGGTTTGAATTGTATTGGAGATCCCAAGCTGACCTAAATTGAGTTCATGCATTAAATGCTAATTTATTTAATTTTGAATTCTCCTTGGGCTGACCTATTTTATGGTCATTTTTATTGTAAACATTGATTGGGCTGACTTGTTTTGGCTATTTTATTATTGTAAAAACCCTTATTGGGCTGACATGCTTTGGGGTTCTCTATAAATTTGTCATTTCGCCTCATTTGTAACATATAAAAGATACACAGATGGAGATAATTTTTCTACAAGAGTGAATTAGGTAGTAGAGCAAAGTTAGAAGTTAGTCAATTTCTAAGCAAGTGTTGTAATAGAACATTGGAATTGTTGCTAAAATTTGGTGATTCAATACAATTGAAGACGTTGTGATTTTCTGGTGATCTCTTTTGTGTTGACTTATCTTGCATGGTTCTTATGGTTCTATCTTTCAAATTGCTCGAGATTATATGTTAGATTTAGATTTAGATCTGATTCAATGGTGTTCATGATTTGATGCTTGAAGTGTTTGTAGCAATCCCTGGTCCATACTTTTTGCAGCTAGATGATTGTTAGTTGCTTTGAAAAGTTAGCCTGGACCTTAATATTTATTGTGCTTAGTTCAATTATGGAGATTTATTCATTTCAATTGCAATTGGGTTGTCTTGGATGAATGTGCATGATCTGAAAATCTTAATACCTTAGAAGATTGCTTTGTTTATGTAAGATTGTAGATTTATCTTGGTCAAGCAAAAATTAGTTTATGGGGGATTAGTCAACTTCAAGTATTTCATCATTTACATTGTTAATCTTAGGAATAATTAAATTTAGGAATCTCTCTAAAACCTTAATCTTTTGTTATTTCTTTATTATCTGGGTTAGATTTAGGATTGAAGTATCATCATATTGCCAAATCTAATAAGTTAAAGATTCATTATTTGCTTGTAGTAAGGTCCCTTTGTGATTACCAACATTTTCACATTTATCACTGAGTTGTTTAAGCATTGTCAAGACTTGACATTAGAGACCTTGGGGTTATCTCTTGAGGCTTGCTGATAGAGATTTACCTTTCAAGAGAAATAGGATTTTGTATTATGTCTGAGTTGTTGTGGAGAAAACATCATCAAAAAGTTCTACCTCTCTGAAATCTTCCACCTCTTCCTCTATGTCTCTACTCATGTCTTTTATTCTACTTCTTTTCTTCTTTTAGGCACATTGGTATGCTTCTTCCACACTCAAAAACTTAATTAAACTGATCTCATCCTGTATAGATGACCTCAAACCATTCACATATCTAGCTACTTGATTTACCTCATCCTATGAATTTCTAGATCTAATATTCAACTTGTAGAACTACTTAGTATACTCTATCACACTCGACTCCTTCTGCTTCAGATTCTGCAATTTTTGAAAAAAACTAATATGGTAGTCTACAAGCATGAACTTTGTCTTCAACTTGTTCACCATCCAATCCCATGATTTTATCTTCTCCTTTCCTCTTATTTTCCTATCTATCTGTAAATTTTCCCACCAAAGGGATGCATGTCCTCTCAACTTTGTACAAGAAAATTTCACCTTCTTATCTTCAGTGGTACCTTCAAAATCAAAATATTTTTCCATCTCTATTATCCAATCAAGTAATACATCTGAATGCAAGTTACCATTATAATACAGTGGATTGAAATGGGATTTGGTATTTTCTCTAGTTAGGGCTTTTATGAACCTCTCTTGTCCCTAATCAAGGCCGGGTTGATTTTATCTTTCCCTTCCTTCCTATAATTCTACCTCTTCATCACTCACATCATCAACTGGTTGACCTCTCCTCTGGGCCATTTCAATTGCATCTAATCTAGCAACAATTCATCTCAACATCTCCATTATAGATGGGTCTACATTCCCATGTGCTCCATTTCCTCTACCATTTCTTCTTCCTGCCATATTTACACAAGTTCTTTGTAGCTACAGGTTAGATCCTCAATCTACCACCCTACAACAAATCTTCAACAAGACTCCATGAAATCTGGTGATCTCTCACAGAACAAACCTCGCTCTAATACCAACTGGCACAATCACGGTAGGAGGGTCCTCAAAGAGAACAATCTAGATCATGCAACAAGAGTCACACAACAAAAGAAGCACAAATAATGGAGGAAAATGAAGATTCAAACATTCTCATTAATAGAAGTCTCAATTATAATTGCCTGACAACATCTAGGCTTACAGATTTGGCTCACAAGCCCGATACAACATGCTCAAACACAATATTCCTATTTTCTCCTTAATACGAGCTGAAATATTTTCTACTTAAACTACCACTAATTTTTTTTCCTTTTCTAATCATCTATTACAATCTTTATATCATATATGCAAATCTAGAATCTTCTACATCAGCCAAAGATCATCACAATCTCTGATGAAGGAAAATGTAATGTGCACATGAAATAGGTCAGCCTCACATTTGAATTTATCCTCAATAGGTGCATAGGATGAAGTGTGGACCTATAACTAATGTCGGAGAAGCTCCACAGAACAATTCAAATCACACCGTTAAGATCTGTAAGCTACGGGAAAGATCCACAAGTGATCAAACTAGCCGTTAGGTTTGAACATTATTCTGGTGTCAGATTAAGAAACTGCTACCTAATCTAGAAGTGATAACTTGCCGAAAAAATATCTAATTGCACTCAAATCTTCAAATGAGGAAAATGAACATTTCCATGATGTAAACATAGATCCATAGGGTCTGGTGAGAAAATATGATGAATCCACCAACATGAACTAAACAAGAACTAAACAAGAATAAGAACTGAAAATTTTTGGTTGATGCAAAATTTCCAAGAACCAAGGATGTTCCTACATCAAATTTTTACTACAGCTGAGAAAATGTGCTTCACTAGTGAAAACCATTTACTCTTTTTACTCTCTAGCAATTTTTTTTTTTTTCCACATTTTAGACTTTATTATATTTCAGCAACAAAAAAAATTCTTTACATGGTGGAGGCTTTTACTTTTTTATTATTGGGCATTTAACCTTCACATTTTACCTATGAAATCTTCCTTAGTTTATTCCCACCATCAAAAATTCATCATCAAACATCACTAAAATAATGAGGAAAGGGAGACAAATTTTAGTGACCGGCAATAGAAGAGCCACCATCATGTATCGCAAAAACAAAATGAAACAAAAATTCATTACAACGATGAGCAATGTCATCACTCCATTGCTGAAACAAATTGAAAAGGAAAATCAGTACCATGATGAGCAATGCCATCACTCATTTCTGTAATGTTTTCATTCATGCATTTGTTATGGCAACCAGTGATGAGTTGTCATGAAAATTTTGAAGAAAATGTCGTGCCCCATGGTGCCATGATTTTTACCAATCAAAAGCAAGAATTAAACTTGCTCTAATCCAAAAACATTTGTAAATACATTTCATTTTTACCTAAATTCATTTTTCACATTTGCATAATGCTTAAAATATTCAAAAATATTTTAAACATAAGCATT
This sequence comes from Sequoia sempervirens, assembly GCA_007258455.2. Taxonomy (NCBI): domain Eukaryota; kingdom Viridiplantae; phylum Streptophyta; class Pinopsida; order Cupressales; family Cupressaceae; genus Sequoia; species Sequoia sempervirens. Next base: position 177,036,114 of record VDFB02271358.1, read on the forward strand.
TGAAACATTAGAAAAAATGCAAATTCTAATTACACTTGTAAGCCAAACAAAACAAATTTCACTGTGCACAAACGATGACCCCTGGAGCTGATATTTTTTGTGTGTGATCATAATAAATTATTTAAAATATGGGTTTTAAATCAAAATTCTCCAAGCCATTAAAAGTCAGGTACCTCCTTTGTAAATTTTTCCTCAAGACATGTTCGCTACACCCGAAATATATTAAAATAATGTATCAAATGACCTCTATTTTTTATGAAAATGGAGCTGGAGATGTTTCAGACCAAATTAGAAATGGGTTGGCCTTAGAATTTGAAAATTTGAAACTTTTTGAAACACCAAATTTGGCCCAATCATAGTCAATAAAGTATTAATTAACCCATCAAAACTCATCTAGGAGGTGCAAAATTGAATAGGAACACTACCATATGTGCCAAAAAACACTCCACCAAAGGGATTTTCAAGATGACCTCCAAGCTACAAAATTTCAATCAGCAAAGAGGGCCTCTAGGGCATATTTTGTAGGATGCAAGCCTAGGCTCTGTCGACACATTGAAAAGATATAGTCACTTCAAATTTGTAAAATTGGAAGGTGCCATCAATGGCCCTTTCTAGGGCGTATGTTCATTAGTGAGCAAAGAAATATTTCAGAATCCTCTGGAGGAGGAGACCAACTACCAAGTCCATTAGGTGCTCTACAACTTTCTTTATTCAAAATTTAGAACCTCATTTGGTGGCCCCAAGCCACCAAATGGAAAAAGGAAGTCAATATTTACCCCTATCAAACACCAATCTATTAAAAGAGTTGATCTCCCTCAATCCATACTTGCCTCTATCACACCACAACAACATGAGCACCTTCACTCTTGCAAATACAAGTGCCAAGCTACCTTTGAACAAGTGAGAACTTGCTCCTTGTTTAGCTTTACTCTCACATGGAAACCAAATAACATAGGCCACAACACTGTCACTCATTTCCTTTTTTGATTCTATTGCAAGTGACAAAATGTGAGGATAATGATCAAGACTATATGAAGACATAGTCTTATCACATTTACTAACCCTCTCATAATGATTAAGGTTAGAAAAGATATCATGCTCAAACATGTGTAACTCCTTCAACTAGATTACATCATAGGTGAGTTTATCATCATCCCACCAACACACCCAATCACATTAGCATGTGTCTCAAGGTTTTGAAAACCTGACTTATCAACATCCACAAGTCCATTGTCAACATTCAAATATGACCTTCATAAAAGGCATCAACATCCCAAACAACATCTTCCACTTTAGGTTCATAAACAAGATTATCAATGTTCATCATGTTACCACACAAAAAAGATTCAAGTGCAGGGTCATATGACTCAGAATCTTTGTTTTCAATAAAAACCTCAAAGTGAGAGTTCAAAACACATTCACTATTGTGAGTATCATAACCAACATTACCTCCTATTGCATCAACATGACAATCTGAAGTATACTACTCATGAGAAAAGTTATGAGTTGCAGATCCAAAAAAAGATCCTCATATGCATCCATGTGATTGACACAATCACATTCTTCAAGTGTAAACTCATCATAAACACTATTACTAGCTATACCAATATTTTTCTCCACATTTCCACTTTCATATACAACTAAATCTATGCTATCATCATGCAAAAATTTAGTAAAAGCTTCAAAATCAGAAAATAGAGTGGAAGAAGGTGAAGAATTAAACAAGAAAATAGTTCCTTGTTCATTGTTTACATCACCAACACACACACACACACACACTCTCTCTCTCTCTCTCTCTCTCTCTCTCTCTCTACATAATTAGCTACTTGAACTGATTTATTCAATAATTCTCTTGCATGCATACCCTTTTCTTTATTCATATTTCTGCAATAATTAGCATGGTCACATTTCTCACTGTCAAGCTGAAAACTATCATGTGTTTCTTCATTATAGTTGCTTGTGGATAACCTCTCCAACTAGAATTCATTGCACACTTTATCATTTCCATTTGATATATTGCCATTTTCAAGAGTATTCCCTAAATCAGGAAACTCCTTTGTCTCATCTTCATGAAAGCTTGTATCAATTCTATAATCAATGTGTGATAAATATGTTAGTATCAAAGTAAAACAATAAAAACACACAAATGAAACATTAAACTAAAGAAAGCTAAATAAATTAAATTCAAATGAAACAAACAGAGCTTCTTCAGAGTCGTTCCATCTTCTTCTATCTCCAGGGATTTGTTTGAAGCTGCTGCTGTCAGATTGTGTAAGCAAGGCTTCTCCGAATGACAACTTGCAGAACGAGTGTGCAAAGGAAAATGCTTCTCTATCCTATATGCTGGTGGAGAGAGAATGCTGATACGGATATGCACAGGGGCTGTAGATTATGCATAGGGGCTGTGAATTGTGGATGCTATGATATGAGATGAATAGGCCATGATATGGAATGATTCTATGCTATGCTATGATACTAGAATGCTGTGAATACTAGAAGGCTATGTTATTGTAATTTGGCTATAGTTTTTCTATATGAAAGCTTCTCTATCATTTCAAAGACCCGACAGTCTTTTTTATAGCTTTTTGCAGGCAAGAGCCTGGCTGCGAAAAATCAATGGCTGTGAGATTATTTGGTAGATTTGAACGGTGAGAGATGGAGAGGTTGAGAGGAAGATGGAGAATGTTGGGAGGTTGGAGAGAAGAATGTAGCCTTGTCTTCAACCCACGGGAACAAGCTTGCACAGGAACAGAGAAATTAATTTTTCTATTTTGGAAGTTTGTTTCACGGTTGTTGAAGATAATCCCCAAATTAATTAAATAAATAAATTTATTTAATTTTATATGAATTTTGAGGAAATTAAATATTTTTGAAATATTTAATTTTAGAACTATAGAAGACTTAATTAAATATTTAGAATATTTAATTGCAAATAGACTTTAGAAGAATTTAATTAAATATTTTAGAATATTTAATTGTGAGTGGAATTTAGAAGATAAGAATACTTAATCTTTATTTGAATAAAATATTCAAGCCAAGACTAAATGATAATCAATATAAATAAATCATAATGTTTATTTAATTAATTAAGAAATGAATAAGAAAAGTGATTACATAAACTTATTTATTTAATCAAAATGAAAGAATGAACAATATAAATAAATTATTTAAATTTATTTATACGCAGATTGAACTTAGAGATTTAATCAAATATTAAAAATATTTAATTAATTACTAGACTATGTGATGTGACCATTTTTAGGTGTATACATTTTTCCCCTCTTTGAAGTGATGTGTTTTACGCATTTCTTCAAATAATTTTGAAATTTTCCCCAAATGCTGATTGTCGAATGTTGATAGGTATATGCCCCCTCGAATGATGAATCGATAAGATTTTAATTTTTGTGAATTTTTTGAATTCTTAGTTTTTTTTTTTTTTTGGAATTTCAGATTATTTGGAATTTTTCATTTTTTATGATTTTGAAGATGTTGATTCATCATTCGAAAATGATGATGTGAAGAAATTGACATGAAAATATGTGAGATGAAAAATTGATGACTAAATTGCCCCTACTGTGATGGAATGTGATAAAATGCATGACTTTGTATTGATTGTTTGTGTATTGCATTGCCCTGATTTGATGATGTTTGTCTGATAAATTTGTTCCCAAGGTTGTTGGAAAATAAATAGTAACTAATAAATTTTCTTTTAAAGTTGTTAAAAACAAATAGTTGTTGATAGGTTTGCTTCTAAGGTTGTTAAAAACAAACAAGATTTGGATAAATTTTCTTTCATGAAAACGAAAAACAAATAGATTGTTGATAAGTTTGCTTCTAAAGTTGTTAAAAACAAATAGGATTTTGATAAATTTACTTTCATGAAAATGAAAAACAAATAGATTGTTGATAAGTTTGCTTCTAAAGTTGTTAAAAACAAACAGGATTTTGGTAAATTTTCTTTCATGAAAATGAAAAACAAATAGATTGTTGATAAGTTTGCTTCTAAAGTTGTTAAAAACAAACAGGATTTTGATAAATTTGCTTTCATGATGATAAAAAATAAATAGTTGTTTATTTGATAAGTTTCGATTGATAAGTTTGCTTCCAAAGTTGTTGAAAACAAACAGTAGATTTGATAAATTTTCTTTCAAGGTTGTTGAAAGACAAATTGTAGTTTGATAAATGTGCTTTCAAAGTTGTTGAAAACAAATAGTCAAATGATGTATTCTGATTGGATTGATTTGATGATCCATTTTGATTTGAATAATGGTCTGATCTTCTGATGTTATTGATGATTTGATCTTCTGATGTAGGAGCAGGTGGTGTGAGACCAACAACATCTGGGGGTAGCACCTCATAGTTTTTTCATGTGATTAGCTTTGATTTTTTTATTGAGACATTGTATACCTTTCCAGCTTTTGGGAAAAAATTCTATAAATGCAAAATGCAGATTCTAACATGTATGCAAGCTATACTGACCATGCAAGATATCTGTAGAATATTGCCATTTGGAGAGCTTATTTGTGCTTTTTGTGTCAACATAGAGCATTGAAATGTTGAAAGTTAATGCAAGCATCAAAGGGTATGTTAGCACCAGTGATGACCTGAGTATTTCTTTCATGAATTTTGATATAGCAAGATAATACAAGCATCTAGGTATAATTGAACCGAGATGACCTGAGTATTGCTTGCATAAACAGACAAGAGTTAACACGTTTCCCATGCAAATTCCAAAATGTCATCAATGATACTTAGTAGAGCATGTCTCGTGACCAATTTGCATAGTACTAATGATTTCCTCACAAACAACAGACAAAGAAAAATCATACTCCTTCCTTGCTTTTCTAGTTCAGTACATCATTGAATTGCTCCAGAGATATGATAGAAAATAAAAAAACCATTCAAATCTTGCCTAAAATATTTCAAACATTATTCAGATTAAGATCATCCAAGTTGGTTGTCAACATTGATGTTTTTGTTTTGATGTTTGTTTGGACCATGTTGTTTTGATTTCAATTGGCATTGAATAAGCACATTGTGGTTGATTTGATACGGCAATGTTTTTTGCATTTTGGAAAACCGTCTTGTGCCTATTTGTGATGTTCGAAAAACTCATTGGCCCTCTCTTGTTCAGTCTGTGTTTCTGCTTTTTTCCCCCAGTGTAAACACAACCTAAAGATTATGGATATGTACAAATTTCATCAAGCCATGATGAAACACAAGGATTCATGTTGTATGATATGGCTATGAAAGATATGTACAGATGATAGATATGGATGGAGTGATGTAAGATAAGATATATGATGTTCAAGAAGATCCTTAACCTTTTCAAGATCAAAGGTGGAAATGTAAGGAATGGGCATAGAAAGGATAATGACCATGAATGATAAGATGGATGAAACTTGTCCCTAAGTGTAGAGTGCAAGAGGAATATGGAAGATAGGATATGGGTGATAGGGAGATGGAGGAAGGACTTAAGCATCAAGTTTCACAACCAAATATCCCTCTAATAAACCATGGCAATGGGAATTAGAATCCTAAATGTTGGCAGATTAATGATATGATGGAAGAATCTAAAGACTTATGCAAAAGTTTGGATTAAAGGAGAATGATGAGGTATGAATGTTGGATAATGGATAGGAGGTTGGAAGGCCTGTTGATGGATAGATGGAAAGGTTGGAAAGATCAACATTGGCACACACCTTGAAGGGCGGTGGAGTGATGGAGGAAAAATGGATTTGGGAGGTGATAGGTTTTTAGATGGAAAATTGGAGGAAGCTTTTGGATTAGAAAATTTGGATGCCAATTCAGATTTTATTACTTTTATGAGACTTTTAGGAATCCACATGACTTTTGATGTTGAGTTTTGTTTTGTGGACCTTTGTGGCCTTTGGAATTTTTCTTTTTGATTTATGGACCTTTGTGGTCTTTGAAAATTTCCTTTTTTCTTTGATGGGCCTTTGTGGCCTTTTAGATTTTTCTTTTGATTTTGGATCAAACTCTCTTTTATTTTTGGATGACTCTTCGAGGAGACATGTTGATCCTTTGATACATGTGGAGTTTTATATAGAAGCTTTTGATATTTGGCACCCAAATTGCTTCCAAGAGCAATGGGAGGGGTGTATTGAGATGAACGATATGGAGGTATGATGGATGAGTTAATATGGGTATGATTTTGAAAGTGGATCAAGGATGTGTGCCTTTGTTGTTCTTGAAGAATAGGAGATGGAGAAATGTGGGACCCTAATATGGATGGAAGGGTTGATGAGCTAGAGTTGGGATGATAAGGACCAAGGATAGATGGAAGGTTTGATGAACTAGGATAAGGACCTAGGATAGAGGGAAGGTTTGATGGACTATAATGAGGACCTACGATAGATGGAGAGTTTGATGGACTAGGATACCCAGGTTGAGCACGAGGTGTATAACCAAGGCCGTGATGATATGGGTTTCTTTGAATAGAAAGGGGTTCTAGGATACCTTTCTCATGAAGGCCTAATCCTTTTCCATTGTAATTCAGACTTTGACACATTCGTTTACCAATGGGACATGTATTGTTTGTAAAACAAGATGCGAGTCCATTTTGAGGAGGATATGATATGAATGAGAGGATAGGTGTTGGAAGTAAACCAGAATGGATAAAGGTGGAGGATCCCAATTTATAGGTGTGGGGTTCATGGATAACTTGAATAGGTGTGATAGGCTCTTGACATGGGGATGATGGGGTGTTTTGATCTTGACTTGGAAAAGGATTATGAAGTGGTATGAAAGGAATATCTTGATCATGAGAAGGATAATCATCTTCATGGGATGAAAGGGTATCCTTGAATGGAAGCATATATTGATCTTGATGAGGAAGGGAATCGTGAGATTTTGTAGAAATCATACCTTGATCATCAATTGGTAAGACATCATTAGATAGGATGAAAGAACTATCATGCTCTTGTGATGCAATAGAATCATGGGATGGTATAGATTGATTAGATGATGTGGAAGGAGAACTTGGAAGAACATTTTTTTCTTGAGATGGAAGAGGATTATCATGGGTGAATAATGAAAGGAGGGGATCATCATATGGTTCTTGAGAGATGGGATCTTGATCAAAGATAGGAAGAGTTTGTAAAATGTCTTGATCAAGATGTGTAGATTGAAATGAATCATTGGATGTAAGGATATGATAGAAGAAGGTGATTGAATGGAATCGTTATCTTGAGTGAAAGAATCATGAGATTCATTTTGAATTATGGGGGATAAAGATAAATGCATGACATGATAGGATTGGTCAATTTTATTTGATGGCTTAGATTTGGGCTTCTCAATTAACCTTTGCAAAAATTCAAAAACATTGAATTTGGATGATGTTGTTTTTGGAGGAGAAGAGGCTACATTCATATTTCTATCAAAGGACTTCGTATTTGTGCCCCCTTGTATTTCCTTGATTTTCCTTTGAAGTGCTCTTATTTTTGGGGAAAACTACGAAGATCATTTAATGGAGTTTTAGTCTTTTCAGGATCTTCCTTAATTTTCTCCATATTGTAGTTAGAGGGAAATTTGGCACATTGGTTTGCTAAAAAAAGAAAGTAGCCTTCTTTATCTCGCTCTATGATCTTGTCCAAAATTATGTGAAACTATGGATCTTGTTCAGCTTCTTGAATCATTTCATCGGTTATTTCATCATTTGAACTATTCCCAGTATGAAACCTATGAAAAGGATTTTCTTCCCTAACGCCCATGTTGTAAAGTGGACAACATGCATATGCTATTGAAATGTTCTTCTAGACTTAGATCATAGGTTTATACATGCAAAAATGATGATGTCTTGATCTGATAAGATGAAAATCTTATGATATGATCAAATGATGTTTCTAACTCTTGATTGTGGCTTCCAAGATGAAAGGATATCAGAATCCTGCTGGGGAAGTTGAATCAATAATCAAAAAATTGTTTGAAAAGATGCACTTTTTTTTTAGATTTGATCCTAGTCTCAAAAAATGATAAGTGTATTAAATAGCCTAGTTTGTTTTCAAGATTAGTTAATGATTTGGCTAGGATGAGTGGGATATTCAATTGAGGGTTGTGGTAGATAAGAAGAACGAATATGATGACTATGGTTATGCCTTTGAGAAAAGGCTCTTCTTTGAAAGAAAGCTTGTGAGTATAATGGCTCTACAGCATAATCATTAGTGAAACCTCTAACACAATCATGATATCGATGGATAAAGGTTCTATGTTTAAGTAAAACCTTTCAAATTTGGTACAAGAATCATCTTTTCTTCAATAGTTTCTTGTAGCTAAGTGGTTTCTTTGGATTTTTTTGATTTGTTTGAGAATGGATTTCTTAACAAAAGTTGTGGATTTCCAATCTCTTAACATGAGAGTAATCAAGGTAATCATGAGTTTTGGATGATCTTTACTGAATTAATGTTTTGAAAACACATTAAGCAATTTGTAGAATAGTTGTTTTAAGTACTATGCTAAACATCAAGTATATGATCAAAATGTTTTTCAAAAATTGTTTTCACAGGTTTTACACATGATAAATAGTTCAAACAAACTCACTCTTAGTACTCAAGTAGGTCATCATAGTAATCAACAACCCACATCTTAGAACTGCATCAACTCACACAGCCATGTCACCCCTGAAAGGGCACCCGTGTTTTTGTCTTTTCTAGGTGCGTACTCAAAGTGATGGAAGTGGATACCGAATCCCCTAAGCAAATAGTCCTTGGCAATTATATGGTGAGTATCTTGGGGGTAGATTCTTCCCTCCCCTACACTGTGATTATTATGATGTTCAGAAACTGACTTCGGTTGGATACTACACTAAGTTCATAGTAAGGGTTTCCGTTTGATGCGGAAAATGATATACTCCCTCGAGAGACCTCCCTACCTTTAGAACAAAGGATTTTGGGATGGTTATCAATGCACACTACCGTCAAAAGAGGGTTTCCCCAAATTTACTTTAAATTTTATGGTGGGGTCGAATAGCCTGGCTTTGGCTTGAACCCACTTGAGTCATTCCTCTTGGGTGAGTACTTTTTCCCACAAGAGCAGGCTCTCTAAAAGGTATTATGAAAACTTAAAATTGCATGGAATAAAATAGATGAGATTGGCATTTTGATCACCCAGTTAAGGGGAGAGCATAGGCCTATCACTGTTTAAAGCAAAGCAAACAAAAGTTCAATTTTAAGCCCCAAATAGACAATTTGCTATGCTAGGTGAAGATGTTGCTTCACAAAAACATGAAGTTCTTTTTTTAGTCCCAAAATGAAATAATGAAGTGACTATCCTAGGATTGCTTCATTCCTTTAAAGTTCTTACTATCCACGGTTATGTCAGATTCAGTCAAAGTATATTTAAGTTATAGACTACAATTGCAGCCTTTTTAGAAGTGCGCTATAACAAACATTACGAGCGCTAAAACAGAATTCACCGGTGCTGCAGGATCTATCATGGGTGCTGCAGGATTTGTTATGGGCACTGCAGGATGGATCACGGGCGCTGTAGGATGGATTATGAGTGCTATAGGATGGATTACGAGCACTGTAGGATGGATCACAAGCACTGTAGGATGGATTACAGGCACTGAACTAGGTGTAAATTGTGTTGAAGCATGTTTTATGTGCTAATATGTTGTTTTTGGCTGTAACTTATCAGAAAAACCTACAAAAAGATGTTAAAATAGGGGCAAGATCCCCACGGTGGGCACCAAAAATGTGGTGATAAATATGTTAGTATCAAAGTAAAACAATAAAAACACACAAATGAAACATTAAACTAAAGAAAGCTAAATAAATTGAATTCAAATGAAACAAACAGAGCTTCTTCAAAGCCGTTCCATCTTCCTCTATCTCCATGGATTTGTTTGAAGCTGTTGCTCTCAAATTGTGTAAGCAAGGCTTCTCCGAATGGCAACCTGCAGAACGAGTGTGCAAAGGAAATTGCTTCTCTATCCTATATGTTGGTGGAGTGAGAATGCTGATACAGATATGCACAGAGGCTGTAGATTATGCACAGGGGCTGTGAATTGCGGATGCTATGATATGAGATGAATAGGCCATGATATGGAATGATTCTATGCTATTCTATGATACTAGAATGTTGTGAATACTAGAAGGATATGCTATTGCAATTTGGCTATAGTTTTTCTATATGAAAGCTTCTCTGTCATTTCAAAGACCCGACAGTCCTTTTTATAGCTTTTTGTAGGCTAGAGCCTGGCTAGCAAACATCAATGGCTGTGAGATTATCTGGTAGATTTGAATGGTGAGAGATGGAGAGGTTGAGAGGAAGATGGAGAATGTTGGGAGGTTGGAGAGAAGAATGGAGCCTTGTCTTCAACCCACGGCAACAAGCTTGCACAGGAACAGAGAAATTAATTTTTCTATTTTGGAAGTTTGTTTCACGGTTGTTGAAGATAATCCCCAAATTAATTAAATAAATAAATTTATTTAATTTTATATGAATTTTGAGGAAATTAAATATTTTTGAAATATTTAATTTTAGAACTATAGAAGACTTAATTAAATATTTAGAATATTTAATTGCAAATAGACTTTAGAAGAATTTAATTAAATATTTTAGAATATTTAATTGTGAGTGGAATTTAGAAGATAAGAATACTTAATTTTTATTTGAATAAAATATTCAAGCCAAGATTAAATGATAATCAATATAAATACATCATAATGTTTATTTAATTAATTAAGAAATGAATAAGAAAAGTGATTAAATAAACTTATTTATTTAATCAAAATGAAAGAATGAACAATATAAATAAATTATTTAAATTTATTTATACACAGATTGAACTCAGAGATTTAATTAAATATTAAAAATATTTAATTAATTACCAGACTATGTGATGTGACTATTTTTAGGTGTATACACTCAACACTTGTAGAAGAGGCAGGACCAAGTGTACCATTACATTTCTAATCACACATTTCTTCTTTAAATAAGATATTCAGTTCATATCCATGATCTTGTTCTTGTGAACCTTTAAGAGTATTGTCATCATCTTCATTGGAATAATTTTCACTTATGGAAGTTAGCACTTCCTCCTCCTTATGAGAGGAATCACAATCATAAGGGTTGCAAACAAAATTGTAATCATCTTGATCACCCAGATAAAAATACTCCTCAATTGATTGCATACTCACATTAGCAATACTATTGTTATCATCATGAAGTGATGAAACTTCATAATCAACATACTCTTCAATTGTATCTTCAAATTCCATAGGGGATAAAATACTTTCAATGTCATCTGCATCATTGTAACCTTCTTTGATATAGAAAATTGACTCCCTATTTCCATATTTTCAAGGAAAATAGGAGTGATTTCACAAGCTTTATGTATCTCATCATGTCTTACATTTTCACCATTATGGCTACAATCTTCTTCTACATACATTTTCTCCATGGGTTGTGTTGGAGCCTAAAATTTCATGCAAATTCTTACAAAATTTTAGGTTCCCATGATGAAAAATTTGATTTCAGTACTTAGAAGTATAGTTGAAAAATCTGTTCAAATGACCCACTTTGAAAAATCACAAAATGAAGCCAGTACAATTTCACACAAAATCACCTTGCAAGTATGTTTATCTGACATATTTGAATGTGCACACCTAGTTTCAGCTTCGTATGATCAATTTTGAGAATATTTCAAAAGGCCAAGTTGGAGGGTTTTAGGAAGGTTTGTTGTTTACATAGTGTTAAAATTGCCAAAAGGGTCAACTATGGAGGACAATATTAAGCAGCTGAAAGAGTGTCATGAAAAACCAATTGATGCTTTAGATTCTTCCCATCTCAATGTGCATCCATGTAGATTTTCAAAGTTTCAGGGCATCATTTGGTATTTTTCAAAGTCATAATCAAATGGATTTTACCCAGTTTGAAGACTGCATTTCCAAAATAGCTACACAAAGGTCAACTTTGATGCTTGATATTTTTTGAATAAAGATGTTTGGTGAAAAATACTCTTGCATACATGTTAATCTTTCCTAAATTAGCTAATTTCTAAAGTTATAGCCTCCCAGAATTAGGTTTGATATTTTTTCAAAATGACATTGGTGGGTTTTAGTTGAGTTCTGACAGGTGCAGTTTTCATAAATGAATAAGTGAGCAACTTTGGGCATTAACAATTTTTTATTCTGAAAAATTCATGCAATTTTTTTTGACAAGTATACTCCCCTATCGTAACTCAACATGCAGGTGAATTTTCATGGCTCTAGGAGAATGTTTGGTTAATTTTCTAAGATGATTTTAGAGGCCACCTCATTTATTTTTACTGCAGTGCATGATGTCAAAAAAACAAATTCTAATGATTACCCATTCAAGTTTGAGTGTTCATATGCAATGAAAAAGAGTCCCTTCCCAAGTCAAGTTCATGAGAAAGAGGGATTTCCATTATAATCAATAGCTTGACTTCACCCTAGTACATCAAAAGAGCCCAAACTTCATATCGATTAAGAACATAAGAGGTCCTAAATCACATTTTCTCTCAAATATGCCAAGAAGAGATTCAACATGAGCATAAAAATGATTTAAAACCAAGAGAACTTCACATCAACACCTACACTTGCTAGCAGGATGGTTTGTAAAATGCAAAATTTTTGTTAACTACTAAAAGAGATGATGGGAAATTGCAAATTGATTTGCCATGGAGAATGCCACAAATGGGCAGAAAGAGAGATAAAAGGTGCAATAATTTACATATATGCTTGACCCAAATCAACAATCTCAGGGAAAGTATGGTGGTTTAGGGCTATGAAAAATAATATCTCCAACAAAGAGTGCTTATAATGCCTTAACACCATTTAAATGCAAAAAATCTTCTATCTAATACAAAATGTGAATTCAGGGAAGTGACTGTACTTTCTTGTTCTTTGAGGATTTGATGGTTGGAAATTGATTATAATTCTACATTTTGAGTTGTTGACAAAGAATATGACAATAGATTTTGTTCTTGCAATGTTGTGTGTATCAATTTCTCTAGTGAATATTTATGGAGGGAAAACTCACTGATTTCATGAAGACAATGATCTCCAGTAACGAGATTTCTATCTTTTCAAAATCATGTTGTGGAATTTCAAAAAAAAAATTCAAGGAGTTGAATATGACACCTTAAGTATGTCATGGGTCTAAAGGAAGGCCATCTCATGGATACAATAGATTTATTGAAGATGTTTTGGGAGATTTCAAGCAAGTGTGATTAGGATGATTACAAATTTGAAGTAGAGACAAAAGCATAAAAAACAATGTGACAGAATCCCTTGAAGAGATGCCATCTTATGGAGCACAATGATCAAGGAATATACCATCTATGGAGGAGATGTGTCAAATTTAGGAATTAATCAATGTTATTATCAATGAATGTTGTAGAATAGGTAGTGTTGAAAAGTAAAGAAGGCCACATCATAACAATGGACTACATTCATGCTTCCCTTGATTGAATGGCTTCTTATTATGCTAGATATTTGCTTCATATAGGGAAATTAGTGGAAATTCATCATACTTGGAGGAGCCATAGCTCTTTCATGTGGGCTCAATAGAGGGATCCATGTATTAATTGAAACAAATAATTGCACCACCACAAAAAGACAAAGTAGGAAACCCTAAATTCAGCAAAGAAAAACTTCATTGGGGAGACCAACTGTATTGCTAGGAGTCATTTCAAAAAATGAAGTCCCACTAATAGCCTAATAGAGCTTACTTCATCGGGGAGACACTACTATTGGAAGAGAAATTATAAGTCTCTATGACAAGGCAAGTCATAACGAAGGATTAAAGGTAGATATAAATATTAGAATAGATGATATTGATACAAATGGGTGAAATAAAGAAGAGATTTAATTGCGGGAGTAATACAAAAGTGAAGATTTATTGAATAAAGGTGAAGGTGGAGACATAAATTATTTTCTTTATAAAGTAAAATAGTTTCACCAAAAAATGAAATATTTTAACTAGGAGGGTTAGAAGTGGGTGATTTCTATTGAAGGAATATTTTATTAAATATGGTATGGGTAAAAAGAGATGTGAAAATATAACGAATGGTAACAAATCAAAATTAAATTTTATGAGGAAAATGCAAAGGGAGTTAAAAGGGGATAATTATGTTTACCTAAAGAACGTATTGAAGATACATACATGTAAAAAGTGAAGTGAAAATTTCCAGCAAAGGAAGATTACAATTGAATTAAATTTAACGGAGATAATGAAGATTAAAGTACTTCAATTTTTTGAAGGCAATTAATTAAAATAAAGTGAAGCACTGCAATGAATGAGTAAGGGGTCATAACCCTAGAAGATATAATGTATATAAGCCAGATGAAATCAAACAGAGAAGGGAGAGATTAGAATTAGTAGTTAGGTAGTTGGATAGGTTGATCAATTGCTTCAACAGAACATTATGATGTGTATTGCAAAATATTTTGAAATTATATAATGGAGGAGAATACATAAATTGGTGGTCAACATTGGTGTCAATTGTTTTTTGAGAATATATGATTATTTGGTTGTCTCCAACTTAATACTTTCTTATTATTTAAATTGGTCTATCAAGTTCAATTTATCAAGGCACATTTGTTGTTCTTGTGTGGTGTGATTAATTGGTTTCTTTAAAAGAATTAAAATCCTTCTATTCAATCATAATAATCTAGAAGTGTCATTTGGATCGATAAGAAGACCCCTATAATTGATAAAATTATCAAATTGTCTCTAGTTTGGTTCTATCTTGTTATTCAAGTCAGAAGTATTTGATTTGTCAAGGAAAACTTGTTTCCTTTGTGTGATTCAGTTAACTGGTTCCTTCAAGGAAGGATTGAAACTTCCTATTAATTAATCACAGTAACCTGGTAAGAATCATTTGGATCGATAAGAAGAGTCTAATAGTTACATTCTTGCACATTTATATGAGATATAAATAGTCACAAGTGCCAAGCAACTCGAATTGTAGCCAGTAAGTAAGTCACATATCATTCACCTCTTAACTCCATTAGCCCAACAAAAGTAGGCACTGGCCATACCCATTCCATTTCAGAATTTTACAAAATCTTATTCAAATATTCACATTTCAAATTTTAGTAGGAGTAGTTAGTAAGCTTTCATCTATTCCACTTTATGCCATTGTGGATAGATCCATAAATTCAATTCAGTTATATAACTCTAAATCTACTTCAGCTATCAAGGTCTACCTACCTAGGTCTAGCAGAGCCTGAAGTGGAGGGAGTCATCAACCATATAGGTTAACTCCATTCATTGGTTCAGGAACGTTGCAAGTCTGATCATAGAGCCTGACATCCTCTTAGGATTTGTAACCTGCATTTTTGAGATCCAATAGGTTGTTTAGAAACAAAATCCTCACCACCTAATGATGTATTATCATTGTCTTCTGCTATACCATCTAGATATGTTCGATGAAAACTAGAAATGGTACAATCACATAGGCTAGTCATGAGATTACTTCGATATTTCTCTATCATTTCTTCAATCACTGAAAGCCATTGATATAAACATTTAAGGCTAGAAGACTTCAAGTGAACTGCCATTGTACTCAGACCTGGCTCACAATTCTCACAAAATAAATCAATGCAAAATGAATCATCAGGTCTTTCTGATTCTTGTATATCAAACATAAATTTCATGAATCTATCATGAAAGTCATAAGGGCGATTCATACTCAAGTCTCTCTATATCTTATAGTGCATCAATATATGATATGGATTCAACCTTATTTTTTAGTTTTCTCTTCAAATTTGTCTTGGGTATGTAGATTTCTCTTGTTAGATGAGCATTCATTATTCACTTCACCAAATTGATCCATGAATAATATCTCTAGCTCTTGCCATCAACATATGAAATGCATTGGAAAACTAGAAAACCAATATTCAACATTATTTTCTATAGTTCTTACAATTGTTTTTTAGACTACAAGAATCAGGTAGCATGACCCCCTATAAAATGCAGTGCATCTGGTACAATTTTTAACATGACCGGCGGTGCTAGCGTGACATGCCCTCTGGTACCACAGGGGTGTGGGAGACTAGACCTCATGACCAAGCTCCTGCAACATGAAAGGTTTAGCCAATCGAGCTAAGGTCCCTGCCCCTTACAAAAAACTTCATGATAGCATCCTCTTCTGTTATTCAACAATCTTCCATTAAATTAATGAAACCCTTTACATATTGTGATGCTAAATTTTCAAGATCTCCTCTAAACTTAGGAAAATATTCATTAATTCTTCTTGGGACAGATTGTGGATAACCATGGATTTGACTAAAATCCAGAGGGTCATATCTCTCACTAGTGAGCACCTTTCTTTGAGGACATGGTTTTTTTTAGGTACAACATTATAGCTTGTAGAGGGAGAACTAGGAAAGCCATACATTTTTGCAAATAAGAATTTATTCCCCCTACAACTAGTTTCTTCTCAATATCCTTTTCAAAATATCCTACTTTCTCATTTCCCTTTCTACTAATACCTTAGAGTACTAGATAAGGGACAATATTAACTAAAACCTTTGTTAAAAACCTTCATAAAGAAATATTGCAATAGAAAAATACCTAAGAACTATTGCAACCAACTCTTCTGATGATGTAGAAAATTATGTAGAGTTGCCACCTCTTTGAAAGAGGAAAATATATTCAAGCAGCAAAAATATTCTTCCAAGATCTAAGTATTTCTGAGTTCTCTCCACCAGCAGAGCACCAAACTTCAAGAATACACCAAAAATGTTACACCAATCTCCTTTAAGTATGTAAGTCCTTGGATCATTTGACCTAAAACTATAGATCAACAAACTGATTGACTATTTTCAAATGGATAATCCTGGAGTTGTCCCTAGTAGATTTTCCAATCTATTGGTTCCCAAATCTATAGTCAACTTGAATCCTAAAGGGCTACCGGGCCTTATGGTTAGATTTAAGGAGAGATTTGGCCAATGAACATGATAGTGAATTAAAACCTTTTCTCCCCTACACTTCGGGCTCCATGAAACTCAGGAGGGTGATCCCAAAAGGTATACTTGTAGATACTTGTGTGCCAAAGCATCTAGAACATTGTAAACAAATAATTCTCCATTTAAATGTTTAATGGACATACTACCCTAAAGGTTTGGTGGACCTTCATGGTAATGACTAATTTAAACATGAGAGGTGTAATACGTTAAGTTCAACACACACAATCAAACTGAGATAGATAAGTAAAATTGATTATAATTTGTAGATGCTCACAAACAATCTTAGGAAACTACAACATTGAAAGACCAGTGCCATATTCTAGGGTGGAGTCACCTAAACCATGTAATCTAAAACTCATTATATCATTCAATCTGTCATAACTATGCCTACTAGATAATTCCTTACATTACTAATACCAGAAACTCAACTAGCCATACTTAATAATCCCAACACATAGTTGCATAAACCTCTATATATGTTAATATAATTTAATTCATTCTTTGACTGAAGGTAATAACACCAAACAAACATTCATGGAAAAACAAGAAGACAAATACTAGGAATCTTTGATTTCTTATGTTCATAATCCATGCAATACATACTGTGGAGATAACCAGTTCAGAATATCTCATTATTTACATTCAAATATGACTATGCCCTAAATGAATTCCCCATTTCAAGATTCAAAAAACCTAAGAAATTGAAATCAACATTTATTTACTTTTAGACCCTGTTATAAAAGAGTATTCCCATGAGAACAAAATTAGTGAAAAACTTCTAAAAATGAAGCAAAAATTACATTTTAAAGGGAAGAGGAAAACCCAAAAATGAAAATATTCCCTCCATCTGGCACCACTCGAGTCCTCAATCCATAGTCGCTTCCATTGAAGAAAAGCTCCATCTGCACCATGCTTTCTCGCTCCCCTCATTTTTACTCACACAACAAACAAAAAAAATATTTTACCTTCCTCCATTTTTACCTGCAGCTGAAAAAATATTCTGTAAAAACCCATTTTATTCCCCTTATTGAAAATGCCTTCTCCAGCTTTCACTTGCATTTTCTTTCCCTGTAGATGAAAATGTAATTTTTACTGCAGCTAAGAAAATGTGCTTTGCCCATTAAAAAACTTTACTCTTTTTACTCTCTAGCAAAGAAAATTTTTGTTTTAACATTTCACACTTTATTATGTTCTAGCAACAATTTTTTTTCTTTAGGGTATGTTCAGGATCATGATGGGCCAAAAAGTGGTGATATGATGGGTATGTGTAGGGTATGTGGCTGACAACTTTTTTTAACCCAAAACTTATGAAATGAAAAAGGGTTTTTAAAGGAGATTCTCATCTTTCCACCAGTATAAATTATGTTTTATTTTCAATTTAATAAACAATTATTATTCATTTTCTATTTGAATTATGACTAAAGTCCTAATTGATATGCTAATTGAAAAACATTTATAGCTTTCAAATGGTATCACATTTTTTGAATCCGAAACATGTGTCACATTCTATGCTTCTCATATTATAGGATTAAAAAAAGTGAATTTTATGAAGTTTTGACCAAATTAGGGTGGTCAGACATACAAGTTTTTATATTTTTTAAAATTTGTAATAAAAAATTCATAACTAATTATTTGCTTGGAAAAAAATTATTGTAACTATGGGAAAAATCTAGGTTAGTAGATTAGTGCATAAAAAAAAAAAACCCAAAGTAAATAATGAATAACATAGTAGAAAAAACATGAAAACAAAAGGAAAGAGTTTACCAAATGTCTTCAACCCCCATGATTGAACTCCATTACGCCTTCTCTATTTACTGCAATAATGTTTTTTCCCTCAAATTTTTGATGATCAACCCATAATAATGCCAATTCCCTAAGCAAATGTTGAAGGATTTCATTCAAAAGAGCTCACAATGCAACTAAGCAACTATGAAGCAAGCCTTAAGCATGTAGAAAATTTTATAAAAATGTAGTCAAAATTCAAGAGACATGAGATGAGCAAATGAGGCTAAAATTTCCTTTTTATAGAAAATGCAATTTTAGGTGAATGGCCAAGATTGAAGATATTGACAAATTCCCTAGAATCAATGGTTAAGATCGAATATGACAACCCACAATTAGGGTTAGGGAAACATTAGGGAAAATTTAAAATGAATGGTCAAGATTTGATTTTAGCAAATCAAATCAATGGACAAGATTGCATATGACAATAGATAAGGATGGCAGGAAAAAAAAAAAGCTGGAAAATCAAATAATTATTAAAGAATTATTTGATTTAAGAGGGAAAGTTGAATTTTTGAATTAAAAGTTATTTTTAATTCAAAGTGGTGGGACCATGTGATAGAAGATGCATAATTTTAAATAAATGACATTATTTAAAATTAGAAAAAGCTGGAGGAGATAATAATTAAATAAATTAAAGAATTTATTTAATTATAAGAAGACATAAGACATTAATGACATTTAAATAAATAGATAAAATTTATTTATTTAAATAATCAGGAGGAAATAACGAATAAGAGGTAATTAAATAAATTTAATAATTTATTTAATCATATACATTAGGAAATTAGTGGCGCATTTAAATAAATAATAATAATTTATTTATTTAAATAATCAAGAGGAATAAAAGACATGAATTAATTAAATAATTAAAAATTATTTAATTAATAGTTGAAAGTGGACAATAAGACAATTAAATATTTTAATTATGTCAGGAAGAAAGACAAAGAAGATAAAACTTGCATGCGTAGGTCAATTTTATGTGTCTACAATTAAAAAATATATGCATCACATTGAGACATGAGTCCTCTACTTATATCTAAAGTATTATAAAAAAATATTATCATTTTATTGTGGTTAGGGTGGCCAAATAGACACCTACTTATTTTTTCCCTGAAATTTAAGTACTATTCCATTGAAATTTCAAATTTCACCAAATAGATTTTTTTTTTAAGTAAACCTAGTAGTTTAGAAACTAAATTTAATTTGCTATAGATTCTATTCTTACATATTTTTGAAATAATATAGATAACTTACTCAAAATTTTACATCAAGTTGCCTATGATTTTTTCTGAATTTTTTGCACTTAAGGGCCTATTTTTTCCATGATGATCCTGCACATACCCTTTACATGATGGAGGCTTTAAATTTTTTATTATTGGGCATTTCACCTTCACATTTTACCCATGCAATCTTCCTTAGTTTATTCCCACCGTAAAAAATTCATCATCGGGCATCACTGAAGTAATGAGGGAAGGGAGACAAATTTTAGCGACTGCGATAGAAGAGCCACCTTCGTGTATAGAAAAAACAAAATGAAAAGGAAATTCATTACACCGATTAGTGATGCCATCGTTCCATCACTGAAACAAATTGAAAAGGAAATTCATTACCACAATGAGAGATGCCATCACTCATCGCTGTAATGTTTTCATTCATGCATCTGTTACGATGACCAACGATGAGTTTCTGTGAAAAGTTTGAAGAAAATGTTGTGTTGTTCCAGTGTTGTAGTGTCATGATTTTGACCAATCAGAAGCAAGAATTAAACTTTCTCTAATCCAAAAAAAATTGTAAATATATTTCAAAAATATTTTAAATATAAGCATTTGAGACATTAGAAAAAAGAAAATTCTAAATACGTCTGTAGACCAAATGGATAAATTTCATTGTGAACAAACAGTGACCCCTGGAGCCAAGATATTTTGTGTGCTATCCTAATAAATTATTTAAAACATGGGTTTTAAATCAAAAATTTCCTAGCCATTAAAAATCAGGCACCTCCTTTGTAAACTGGCCCTTGAGACATGTTCACTACACCTGAAATACATTAAAATAATTTATCAAATGACCTCTATTTTTGAAAAAAATGGAGCTAAAATTTTTTTAGAGAAAAATGAGAAATGGGTTGCCCTTAGAATTTGAAATTTTCAAACTTTTCGGAACACCAAATTTTGCCTAGTTGTAGTCAACAAAGCATTAATTAACCCATCAAAACTCATCTAGGAGGTGTGAAACTAAACAGGAACATTACCATGATTTGAAAAACACTCCACCAAATGGATTTGCAAAATGAACTTCAAGTTGCAAAATTTTAATTGACAAAGAGGGCCTCTAGGGCATATTTAGCAGGATGCAAGCCTAGGCTCTATCGACACATTGAAAAGATATAAGCACTTCAAATTTCCAAAATTTGAAGGTGCCATCACCTATCACCAAAATTTTATTCTAGAATGTGTAGGAGGACATGATCTCTCAGGGGAAAATGGGCCCTTGATAAGGCTTTCAAAAAAAAAAATCATAGTCCTCTGGTGCTGGATTTGAGATGCTAGTTTCCACTTGCAAATGTGTCAGAATGACATAAATGAATTCTACAACTTAGTTTTTATGTCTTGACAAGAATGATGTAAAAAAATGAAACAATGCAAAATTTCTCTTAAAGATACTTTCAGTCCTTCTTCAACCTATAATTTTCACATAATCAAAGAGGGAAAAACTATTTGTTTGTTTGTATGGGGGTTTTCTTTGGTCAAACCCTAGTTTGGTAATTAAACCTTGATAAAAAAGATAATGGAAATGAAGGAAATGATGAATAAACACCTGCTACAACTCACCACACTTCAATGGCTTTCTTGAAGGACTGAAGTCATCCACATCTCTTCAAAGAATTAGATCTTGCTTGCTTGATTTGCTTGAATGCTTGAATAGATGAAGACCTACAATGCTTATTAGCCTTCACAACATAAACACACATAAATTGGACATGATTTTAGGATTTTGATTGCTACTACAAATGATCGATAATTTTCTTATTGAATGATGTTGACAATAATATTTTCTCATGAATTTCTAGATAATGCATGCTAGATTTCAAATGATAAAAGGACTATGTATTTATAGGTGTTTATCTAATTTCCCAAAAAATAGATTCCAAAAGCTGATACTTAGAATTCAAATTTGGATCATTAAAAGGCCACCAAAAACATATTTTAAATTGGGTCCTAGCACATAAACAAGGCCCATTCACCCATGGGCGAATGGGTCTTGGCCTAAATTTCTAGGACACTCATATCCCATGGAAATTTAAATATTAAAAGCATTTCTAATTTTGATTCTCCTTTTGAAAAATGATAAGAATAAGGCTTTCGAATGCATAATTTGTAAAATAAGAAGCTTAATTAAGTTCGATAAATTAAGGGACCCAAACATAGTGTGAAATTGTAAAGGTACACAATAAGGTTAAAAAGGGTCTCTATTCCAAAGAAAGCAATGGTTCCTCTAAAGATGAGGAGAATGATTCAGACAACGGAACTCTCTTTATGGCTTTTAATACTGCTAACAAAAAGTGTACTATTGAGAAATGCAAGGATTTTGACTCCTTGATTGATGAAGATATCCTTTCCTTTGATCCAAATGTGGAATCTATGGAACTTGATGGTTGGGACTTCAATTCAGATTATTGGGGAATATACTTTGAAAGAAAAATTTAGGTTGCTCT
Organism: Sequoia sempervirens; assembly: GCA_007258455.2. Classification (NCBI taxonomy): domain Eukaryota; kingdom Viridiplantae; phylum Streptophyta; class Pinopsida; order Cupressales; family Cupressaceae; genus Sequoia; species Sequoia sempervirens. The sequence goes on from VDFB02271358.1 coordinate 177,058,575, forward strand.
AGAAGACCTAAATGAAGCAAGGGGACAAAATCAAAAATATGAAAGCTTGCTTGCAAAGTCAAAAGAAGAAACTGACAAGTTGAAAATTCAAGTAGAAAAAGGAAAAGAATGTGAAATCAAACTAAAAGAGGCAGAAGGTATAATCTCTAATTTAAAAGAAAGGGTTGAAGAAGGCAAGAGGATTTAAAAGTGTTTGAATTTCAAGCTCAATGACAAAACTACTAAATGTTTAAAAATTGAGGAGGAAATTATCACTCTAAGAAATGCCTTGAAAATAGAAAAAGGAACAAATTGAAAAAGAAGAGAAGTTTGGTCCTAAGGATGGCTCCAAATCATTTGAAACACCTGAAACAAAGGAGGAGAGAGCTTGCATTGAAGACTCTAGTGCAGGGCACCTAGTCTAAATGCAAAAATGGAAAAGTGTTAGTTTAGTCAATTTTAGGTTGTAATAATGTCTATTAATATCATGTTTGATGTTTTTGGTTAGTTTGAGTCATGTGGGGTTGGTCTTATGAAAAGTTGTCAAATTTTGTAAAAGTTGCAAAAGTTGCATAAGCAACTTTGCATTTTTTGTGTGTAAGGGAAGTTGAACCATTGGGGATTCAAATGGTAGTTAGACAATGGTTGTTTTTGGTTGTAATTTTTTAAATATGCTTTGGGATGGTTGAGGAAAATTTTTGGTGATGATTTTGGTGTTCAAGCAATAAGATAAACTCTATTTTCTATGTTTTCCATTGAATTCTTGTTGCTATAGAAGATAGGACAGTTGAGTACAACCTATAAATGATCTAAATTGCATTGGAATTGATGTGGGGTTGAATATACTATCATTTGGTTTGGATTTCATCTATTTTCATTAGGATTGGAGTGAGTTAGAACCTTTTTATTGCAAACAGCCAGGAAAACCTAGGTTGTGAGGGTTTGATTGAGAAAAAATGATTTTTGGCCAATTCCACTAATGAAAAGGCATAAGAATCAGTAGAATGATATTAGTTAAGATATTTTTTATGTTTTTAATGTTTGTAGGAGTAGGGGATGGAGTTAGGGGCAAGTTCGGTGCTGCCCTAGCCTAATATCACCATGTATTAGGCTTAGGTGTTAGATAGACTTAGGGTTTTTGTGAGTAAACTATTTGGTGATTGTTATAATTGATGGAAATTGTGTTTATAGACCCAATTGACATGATGGAATCACTGGAGTGAATTTTGGTAGTTTGGAGATAGTATATCACATTGTTGTTTTGTAAAAAAAGCCTAATTAGGCCTAATTGCAGTGTAGTAGTCCAATTTTGAGGGTTGTGTGCCAAAGTAATTGTATCTACAAATTTGATATATTTCTAAGGGGCATAAAAAATATTTACAATGGTGTTCAAACTCTGGGTTTGAAGTTTTCTCTAGAAGTTATGTTGAAAACCCCTTGTTTTAAGTACTACAAGGATAATTGAAGACTTGTGAAGGTAATCACCAAGTTAAGGCCTAAGACTTGAGAAGTTTGATTATTTGTGTTTTGTTCTAGTTTCCAACCCCTACTCTACATCAAATTGATATCAAATCATAGGTCTATTTTGAGGAAAGAAAATTTGACTTGAAGAAGGACAAAGCACCTCTAAAGGGAATTTCTAGAGAAGTAAGTGAGTTAAAAGAAACACATGCAAGAGAGTTAAGATAGGTAAAGGAGTCTCATGAAGTTGTTCTAGCCAGGATTTCTTCACTTGAGTCAAACAAAAGGAGAGGTATGGTCACCGGTGATATGAGTGACCAAGAGGAAGAGAAAGAGGGTGAGAATGAAAACCCTCAAGAAGGAGTCCAAGATTAAGAGGAAGAGTTGGACCCTAATGAATTGAGAATGGAAAGGCTGCTAAATGTTTTCAAGGGAGACAATCCTAAGGTGAATATAGACTTACCCATGTATAGTGGGAAGTTGGATAGTAAAGAGGCGCTAGGTTGGATTGATGCATTTGATAACTATTTTGAGTAGGAAGAGGTAGCAAAAGATCAGAGGGTGAAATTTTCCAAAAAAAAATTGGAAGTCCCTACCTTAACTTGGTGGAATTATGTGTAGGAAGAGAGAGTTAAGAAGGGAAATTCAAAAATCAATTCTTGGGATAGAATGGTGGCTAAAATCAATAGCCAATTTCTACTTGGTAATTATGATATTCAAACATTTAGGAAGCTCCAAAACCTCAAACAAAAGGAGATGGATGTCATGGCTTATACTGAGGAGTTTCACAAGCTAAGTATAAGAGTAGGTCATGTGGAGGATGAGGTGGAGAAAGTAGTGTTGTGCAGTTTTTGCACACATGCCCCACTAAAAGAAGGGACCCTCTTTCACTTTGGTTTTTTGTGTCTTGGCCCTTTCATTTTGAGGTTTTATCTTGCTTTGGCACATGCTTAAATGTTCATTTTGATTGCCTAGGTTATTCCCCTAAGTTATTCATTGAAAATCTTTAGTTTGGGGTGAATTTTGGGTTTTTACCTTGGTTTAGGACTTTCCACCCTGGTCGGGTTTTCCCGGATCTTGCTCAGATTCCTACTAAATGCTATGGTTTGGAGATTTTCATTCTTCTTAGAATTCCTTGAGGGCCGGATTTTTTCGGATTCCGTCCTATCGTCGGGTTCTCGGATTTTTCTTGGCTATCTTGTTGACTGCATTTAATGTTTTCATACGAGCTTTGAATGATGTATTTAATTGATCTCTGATGAATTTTATGCCATTATGCTTTGTTGTTTGTCATCAATTGAGTTGAGGAGTGCATTCTTAGAAGTGTTCAATTTGATATAGGGTGCTGAGTTGGTGAATTGTTCGATTTAAGTGGTGATTTCTTGTGCATTGTTGTTGTTGTCTTTGTTGGGTGCCATTAAACTGGTATTTGTTGGCTCATTTGATTTCTACTGCATCAAATGGTATGTAGTCAACTACCCTACTTTTAATTGATGATTGTGGATAATGCTTTGATGTTATAGAGTTTATTAGGGTTTGAATTCTTGAATGTTTGATCATTTCATGGCTAGGGTTGCATAACATTGTTTGATTTATAGTCTTCCAAGTGAGTTCCAAGCTTGTTTGTTTCTTTGCATTATGAGGAGTCGTGCTTGAGAAGTTGTGAGTAAACCCTAGTAAAGACTTAGCAGTTGAAATACCTGAATCCTAAGCTTGCATGTGCATTAATGGCAGATTTGTAGGGTTTAACTTAGGGCATCACCATTTAACTTTAGTGTGCTTCCCAATTGGCCTAGAATTCTAAGAAAATTTATAGAAGGCCCACACCAAACTTGTCTTAGGAATAGATTCTCAAAATTTATGATCTATCCATCAATCTAGGTGAAATCACCATTTAGTTTCAAAGTTCGGGTTTCATCCTCAGTCCAAGATTTTTTGTCTCCGATGGATTTTCCAGCTCTGGCGGATTTTCCCAATCTCCTTTGATTTCCCAGAATTCACATACTTTCAAAGTTTTACCTTATCTGCAGATTTCCTTTGGCTCTAGATTTTCCTGAAATCCTTGGCTCCCTATTTTTTTTTGAAATTTGCAAACTGTCTCCTCCTTCGCAGAAATTCGTCCCTGGCAAATTTTCCTAGAATCTGATGGAATATGAAGGAATTTGAAATAGCATGATGTTTTAATGGATGACTATGCATTTTATGATTATTTCATTCTATCTTTAGATCTCACATACTCTTTATTGATTAATAATGATTGGATTGAATTTCTAATTAGTGGCTTCTTATTCATTCCACTGGAATTCATCTGAACCGTAATTCTCCAAAATTCCTCCTTGGCTTGAATTCTGTGGATGGTCCTGAAACCTGAAGTTTAACATGATCATTCTATATGAGGTTTAACATGATTTAATGGTGATTTTGATTGATTAACTTTGGTTTACTGTGGTTTTTATTATGTTTCCTTTGTCAAGCGCAAGCTAAATCAAGCAAGGTAATAGTTGGAAAGGCTAAGGGTGACATGGAGGGATCTTCCATATCCGAAGCATAAAGAATAAATATGGACACCAAGAGCAAGATTCTAGAGAGTAAGATCAATTCTGTCTAGTCAGAGGTAACAAATACCAATGTTGGACTATGGGACTATGAGGAGTTCAAAGGCAGAGTCATAGCACAAGGTCTTCCTCTGGTGGCTAAGAGAATGTTAGAATCAGGAGTGGCACATGTGGCTGGTTTCCCCTCCATAGTGCAGTGTTATGAGTTAGTCCTTGAGTGTGCTAGGCACTATGATAGTGATACACAGAGAATAATTGGTCCTCAAGGGAGGATTGGGGTGAATCTCAACCTTGTTTCCATTGCTCAAACCTTTGATATGCCAGATAGATCTCATGTGGTGGCATTCAACATGAAGGAAACTCAGGAGTACTATGAAGAACAAACTATTAAATCTCAATAGCTTATCAATTCCTAGCTGGAGAAGCCCAAGTCTCATTATTCCAAACTACCTAAGCAGTTATTCAGGGAAAAATTCAATGAGTATTATGATTCCATCACTCTTCTTAGTAGGGTGGTTAGATTGAAGAATGTTGGTGCATTTGACAATTGGATTTGCCATGTTATTGTGAAGATGGAACAAGAAAATACTAACTATCATTGGGTAGGTGTCATAAGTAGAGTGATTCATGAACAATTTTCCAATGTGTTGCAAACCAAGACCTTCACAATGACCTCATACTTAGTCCATGCACTTGCAATATTTCATCTGTACAAGGGATTGAGTACCAGGGGCACCTTTGGACAAGATATTATTTATGAGGTGTACCCTCAATTAAATTTGGGAAGCTCGAGCTACAGGAGAGTGAATGATGCATTCACCATACATATCACCAAGTTGCTTCAGGGAGCAGAGCATGTGAGGATTTCAGCCCAAGCTAAGGAGTTAATTAAGAGATATGGTGCTTGGTTCATTCAATTCCCAACCTTCTCATATATCTAGGTCGATGGCTATCAAAGGGCTCCATATAGGCTTCCAAGGTATCCCACTGATCATATCATACTTCTAGAGGTCACTCAACAGATATGTGACTTTGATGCCATCATTAAAAGAGATAAACATAAGATTAGTTTTGGTGGAGACTTCCCCTTGAGGATAGGTACTGGGGAGGCATTCCCTTCCATTATTTCTGCCTAGGCTTCAGAAGAAGAAATGAGTAATCTTGGCTTATCTTTCCATTCCAAGAGGTCCACATTTGATATAACAAGTGAAGCCCAAAAGAATGCTAGTAGAGAGTATAGCCATACGGTTGATTTGGAAGACTACTGGGCCAATTGCAGTGATGAATATGAGGTTAGGAAGAAGAAGTTTTCTTGGCTTCCATTTGAATCAGTCCGTTTATATAATGTGAAGGCAATTCTTGATTAGCTCGAAGATGATGGAGACCTGATTCAAGGTCATGCTAATGAGGTAGTTGTTGGAAATATGTGCCTCAAACATCAAAGGCTGAAACCTCCACTGGAGCAAAGTTGGTATGAAATCCATCATGTCTGGTCAACTAGCAGATTGGTAACATCATGTTTTGTACAGGTCGCTGTGACCTAGCTTTTATCTTGTTGAATGCTTTCACTATGGAATCTATCACTGTGACATAGAGTAGTCGATGTGACCTCTAACCACATGGAGTTCTCTGGCTGACAGGCCATTCAATCGTGTATCGGGGAGACTCATGGTGACCATGGGCTTCATGATAACCTTTAGTGGCTCGGTGAGAAGTCCCAATGAATAGTTAAAGTCTCATCGACAAGAATGCACTTGGGTTCATCGGAGTAACAATGGTTGTTTCGTTATGGTGTCTCAGCGATGTGCAAATGTCTCACTGACATAGGCTCAAGTGTTGGTCATCGGAGTAACACAAAGGATCTCGGGGAGAGTTCTTAGTGATTGGAGGATGTCTTGTTGATAGCCTTTGGCTATTGGGGTAACACAAAGGGTTTCGAAGAGACGTCTTGGCAATAATGTTAAGTCTTGCCAACTATCCTATGGTGCTCAGTATGACTTAAGTCTTCGGAGTAACTTTGAACCTTTGGTATAATGTCTCATCAAAAGTGATGAGTCTAGGTGATAGTGATACATGTGGAGGACGTCGATGTGAGGTCCTAACGACATAAGGAACTCTTAGCGATAGTCTCCTGAGTTCGGTGTAACACATGAAGGATCGTTAGGATGTCTTGGTGAGAGCAATAGTCTTGTCGAAAGGAAAACTGAAGCCGATACATGTTGTAAGCTCATTGAAACATCTTGGCGATAATGATATCTCTTGGTGATATCAATATGAAGGTTATGTGGCATCGGTGAGACACTGTTAGTGTCTCACCAAGATGCCAACATAGTGCAAATTCTTTTGATAGTTTGACCGTCCTATGTGGAGTCTCGTGGACCAATAGGAGAAGCCAAATCTGAACTATTGGAATATTGTTCATTGTGACGGTTCTGTGAGGAAGCTCGATGGACGTGGAATAACATGGATTTACTCTATGTGTGCAGATTGAATCAGTTGGTTTGATTGACAGATTACTGAGTGGTTGTATGATCAGAAAATGTACTCTAATCTATAATGACTATAACTTGAAGGTTCTTGTACAAGTTTTTTCATGGTGAATGCTACTATAAACAGACACTAGAAAGATAAGTCTAACATTTGTATGTAATCTTTATTACTGTAATACAAAGTGATTTCTCTTGTGTGTTGGGTTTTTCTCCCATAAGGGTTTTCCCACATATATCTGGTGTTCCTATGTGATTGTCAAATACTCTATTTCTGTTATTTACTTCATAGTGCATCTTAGTTGAACTGTAATTAAAAAATTAAAAGTATATCTATATTCTTCTCTGAGGTATTGACATTAGGAGAATTATTTAAGCATCTGATTTTCCTTACAAGTGGTATCAGAGCCTAGCCAGTTGTGTTATCCTTGTGGATACATTGGGTTTTTTGAGTCAATTATGTTCAGTGGGAGTCTTGTAGAGTTTGTTATTTCTGATTATAGGTTGAGATGGATAGCACATCTGAAAAGTTTGAAATAGAGAAGTTCAACGACAGTAACTTTGAGTTGTGGAAAATCAAGATGGAGGATCTTTTAGTGGATCGTGATCTTTGGATTGTTGTGGTTGGAGTGAAACCTACAGGCATGAAGTAAGAAGATTGGGACCTTGCAGATAGGAAGTCTAAGGGGTTGATAAAGCTCTATTTGGTAGACTCAGTTCTTCTGAATGTGCATGAGGAGAAGACTGCCTCTTCTTTGTGGAAGAGACTAGCATCTATTTATCAGGGGAAGTCCTTGGTGAATAAACTGTTCCTGACGAAGAAGCAGTATTCTTTAAGAATGCAAGAAGGAGGGTCTATGGCTGATCATTTGAATGCATTTAACATGCTGCTTGCTCAATTAACATCTATTGGTGTGAAGACTAAAGAAGAGGATCATTGTATGCTACTATTGTGTTCTTTTCTAGACTCATGGGATCATTTAGTGATGGCTATTGGGAGTACAACATCCAGTTTCAAGATGGAAGATATTGTTGGTTTTTTGTTGTTAGAAGAAATGAGAAGGAAATCTTCTGAGATGGTGAAGGAAGCCCTTGCTGTCAAAGGAAGACCAAAGGAGAAAGGCAAGAAGAAGGACAAGAAGTCCAAATAGAAATCAGAAGGGAGATCAAAGTCTCCTAGCAAGAAGTCCAAGGTGAAGTGTTGGAATTGTGGGCAACCTAGTCATGTCCAAAAGGATTGTAAAGAGGAGAAAAAGAATAAGAAGGGCTCTTTCGATAATGGTTCTTCTCATAGTGATGGTGATGCCTTCATTGCAGCCTTGGCTACTCAGGCATCAGATGATGTCTGGCTGATTGATTCTAGAGCATCTTTCCACATGACATCTCATAGAGAATGGTTCACGAAGTATGAAGAATACAATGGTGGAAAGGTGTACTTGGCAAGTGATTCAACTTTAGAGATTGTTGGCCATGGAAGATTCAGAATACAATTCCTTGATGGCAGAGTGAAGGGAATCAATAATGTAATGCATATATCAGGTCTGGCTCGAAACTTACTTTCTGTAAGTATGCTAAATGATATTGGAGTATAAGTTACGTTCTCTAGAAATGGATGCAAGATGACTAGAGGTTCAATAGTGTTGGCTAGAGGTGCTTGAATTGGTACCTTGTATAAGCTGGATGCACATGCTATTCAATGTAATAGTGTCTCTGGAAAGTCACTGAAAGCTGCTCATGGAGGTAAAGAGGGAAATATCCCTAATTATGTAAACTCTATGGAAGTAAAACTTCCTGCAGAGAAGACTATGCTTTGGCATCATAGGTTAGGCCACATAGGAGAAAAAGGTTTAAAAACCTTGAAGAATAAAAACCTGGTTGAGGGGCTTGAAGATTGTAATCTCGAATTTGAATTTTGTGAGCATTGTATATATGGAAAGCAGCACCGTGTTTCATTTTATTCCAGTCCTCATAAATCTTCTAATTTGTTAGATTATATTCATTCATATGTGTTTGGTCTAGTAGATGTTCCTTCTTTGTCTAAATCAAGATACTATGTGTCATTCATTGATGATTATTCAAGAAGAGCATTTGTTTATTTTTTGAAAAGAAAATCATAAGTGTTTAGTCGATTTAAGGAATTTAAGAACCTTGTAGAAAATTAGACTGGAAGAAAAATAAAATACTTAAGGATTGATAATGGCAGTGAATTCTATTCTGATGAATTTGAAAGATACTGTAAAGACCATGGAATTAAAAGACACAAGACTACACCTTATACTCCATAGCAAAATGGAGTTGCAAAAAGGTTTAATAGGATAGTGATGGAGAGAGCCGAAGTATGCTCAGTAGTGCTGGCTTGGAGGAGAAATTTTGTGCTGAGGCTATATCTACTGCATGTTATTTAATTAATCATTCTCCAAATTCTACTCTTGTTGAGAAAAAAACTTTGGAAGCGTGGTCTGGTAAGAAGCCCTCTCTTAGACATGTTCATGTTTTTGGCTGTGAGGCATATGCTCATGTTCTGAATGTGAAAAGATCTAAACTGGATAACAAGGCTGTCAAATATATTTTTATTGGCTATAGTGCTGTCATAAAAGGATACAAGCTTTGGAATCATGATACAGAGAAGGTTGTATACAACAGAAGTGTAATCTTTCGTGAGCTGAAACCTTCCACTTTGGATTTGCAGTCAGAGACAAAGTCAAAAAACAATAAGGATGTAGCATTAATTCCTCCTACACCAGAGAAAGAGGAATTGGAAATTCAAAATGTACCTGAAACTGAGGAGAGCTCAAGCAGTTCTAAAAGTTCTAAAGAAGAAGAACCTTAGCCTCAGCAAGTGAGGAGGTCAACCCGAGAAAGAAAACAACCAGATAGGTATGGGTTCTCTTTGATTGATTCTACTTGTGCCTATGCCTTAATTTCTAGCACTGATGAGCCTAGGACTCTGAAAGAGGTATTTACAATGTCTGATTTAGATTCTTGGTTGGAAGCCATGAATGAAGAGATGGAATAATTGGAAAAGAATGAAACTTGGAGTTTGGTGCCCTTTCCTAAAGGCAGAAAAGTTGTGGGCTGCAAATGGGTGTTTAAGAAAAAGATTGGTCTGGATGGTAGTGTAGAAAAGTACAAGGCAAGACTGGTTGCAAAGGGTTATTCCCAAGTCAAGGGAATTGATAATGGGGAGATTTTTTCTCTTGTAGCAAAGCTGACATCTATTAGATTTCTTGTCACTTGCAGCAACATATGACTTAGAGGTAGAACAGATGGATGTGAAGACAACATTTCTTCATGGTGATCTTGAAGAAGAAATCTATATGTCCTAGCCTGAGTACTTTGTTGAGAAAGGTAAAGAAAAACTGGTATGCAAATTAAAGAAGTCTTTGTATGGGTTAAAGCAATCACCTAGAATGTGGTACCAAAAATTTGATACTTTTGTATTGTCTTTGGGATTTGTGAGATCAAAATATAATCACTATGTTTATTATAAAGCTAAAAGTGATCAAGTACTTGTTATTGCTCTCTATGTTGATGATATGTTGTTCATAGGCAATAGTAAGCTAATGATTTTTGATCTTAAGTCTCAGTTGTCTGCTAAGTTCAAAATGAAAGATCTTGGTGCAGCAAGGTATATTCTAGGGATGGAGATAACTAGGGATATGAAGAATAGAAAACTATGGCTCAGTCAGAGTAAGTATATCATGACTGTTCTTGAGAGATTTTGTATGAATGATTGCAAACAGCTAGTGGTTCCAGTCTTGCGGGGAACAAATCTATCTATTGAGGACTATCCAAAATCTCCTACTAAGATGGAGGACATGACCAGTGTACCCTATGCTAGTGCGGTTGGTAGTCTCATGTATGCAATGGTCTATACAAGGCTAGACATTGCCCAAGTAGTGGGAGTTTTAGTCGATTTATGGCTAATCCAGGAAGAATGCATTGGGATGCTATGAAGAGTGTTTAGATATTTGAAGGGCACTTCAAATTTTGCTTTGTGTTACCATGGAAACTTGGTCGAATCATAGAGGACTCTCAGTATTCAAGTCTATGTGGATTCTGATTGGGCAGGGGACATTGATAGCAGGAGGTCCACCAGTGGATACATTTTCATGTTGAATGGTGGTGCAGTGAGTTGGATGAGTAAGCAGCAGGCTATAGTCGCTTTGTCCACTAGAGAGGCTGAATACATGGTAGCTAATCATGCTTGTAAAGAAGCAGTTTGGTTGAAATTTTTGTGTTCTAACATTGGTTTTGATGTAGGGGAAATAACTATTTTTTGTGATAGTCAGAGTGAAATTTGTCTAGAAAAGAATCCAACTTTTCATGCCAGGATGAAACATATTGATGTACAGTACCACTTTGTATGAGATATGGTGGAGTATGGAAAGGTCAGTTTGGAAAAGGTTGATACTCTGGAGAATGTTATAGATTCATTAATGAAGCCAGTGAGCACAGACAAGTTCAGGTGGTGTGCCAGTTCAATGGGCCTTAGTGCCCATGATTTTTAGTAAGTTTTGTTGTGCTTTGGAGGTGCCTGTGTGATCTTCGTCAAGTGGGATATTGTTGGAAATATGTGCCTCAAACATCATAGGCTAAAACCTCCACTGGAGAAAAGTCGGTTTGACATCCATCATGTCTGGCTAACTAGTAGATTGGTAACATCATGTTTTGTATAGGTCACTGTGACCTAGCTTCTATCTTGATGAATGCTTTCACTGTGGAGTCTATCACTGTGACATGGAGTAGTTGGTGTGACCTCTTACTGCATGGAGTTCTCTGGCTGACAGGCCATTCAATCATGTATCAGGGAGACTCATGGTGACCATGGGCTTTGAGATAACCTTTAGCGGCTCGGTGAGAAGTCCCAGCGAATAGTTAAAGTCTCACCGATGGGAATGCACTTGGGTTCATCAAAGTAACAATGGTTGTTTCGTTATGATGTCTCAGAGATATGCAAATGTCTCACCGACGGAGGCTCAAGTGTTGGTCATTTGAGTAACACAAAGGATCTTGGGGAGAGTTCTTAGTGATTGGAGGATGTCTTGCCGATAGCGTTTGGGTATCGAGGTAACACAAAGGGTTTCAAAGAGACGTCTCAGAGATAATGTTAAGTCTTGCCAACCATCCTGTGGTGCTCGGTATGACTTAAGTCTTTGGAGTAACTTTGAACCTTCAATATAACGTCTCACCGAAAGTGATGAGTCTGGGTGATAGTGATACATGTGGAGAACGTCAGTGTGAGGTCCTGACAACATAAGGAACTCTTAGCGATAGTCTCCTGAGTTCAGTGTAACACATGAAGGCTCGTTGGGATGTCTTGGTGAGAGTGATAGTCTTTCCAAAAGGAAAATTGAAGCCGATACATGTTGTAAGCTCATTGAAACATCTTGGCGATAACGATATCTCTTGGTGATATCGATATGAAGGTTATGTGACATCGGCAAGACATTGTTAGTGTCTCACCGAGATGCCAACACAGTGTGAATTATTTTGACAGTTTGACCATCCAATGTGGAGTCTCGTGGACCAATAGGAGAAGCTGAATCTGAATAGTTGGAAGATTGTTCATTGTGACAGTTTTGTGAGGAAGCTCGATAGACATGGAACAATATGGATTTACTTTATGTGTGCAGATTGAATCGGTTGTTTGGATCGATGGATTACTGAGTGGTTGTATGATCAGAAAATGTACTCTAATCTGTAATGACTATAACTTGAAGGTTCCTGTACAAGTTTGTTCATGGTGAATGTTGCTGTAAACAGACACCAGAAAGATAAGTCTAACATTTGTATGTTATCTTTATTACTATAATACAAAGTGATCTCTCTTGGTGTGGTGGGTTTTTCTCTCGTAAGGTTTTTCCCACGTATATCTGGTGTTCCTGTGTGATGTTCAAGTACTCTATTTTTGTTATTTACTTCATAGTGCATCTTAGTTGAACTATAATTGAAAAATTAAAAGTATATCTACATTCTTCTCTAAGGTATTGACATTAGGATAATTGTTTTCACATTTGATTTTCCTTACAGTAGTGAAGGATAGGCCAATTGGTGATGTGGATTGGTTAGAGGAAGAAAATATAGAGCTAAAGCAATTAATGGATCCAATCACCAAGTTTACCAGAATGTGGCTAAAGCATAAAATGTGGGAGTTAGAAAATGAGGGTGTACAGTGCACCTATGAGCTGATGGGAAATTTGGACCCTCACTCCACTTCTGAGGAATCAACTGAGTAAGATCCTAAAGGAAAGGGTAAGATGGATTCTCCTTTCAATATTAAGATTAAAAGTGTTCAAGGAAAGGAATCTCATGATAGAAAAAAATAGAGAAATCCAATTGCTAAGAAAAGGTCAAGGACTAAGAAGTCCAATAAGGAGGAAACTAAAAAGAAGATTCCTAAAGTCGATGTTCCTATGCCCAAAAGAAGGAGAATTGTAAGATTATCCAAAAAGGTAGGTTCCAAGGATGGAATTGAAGTGGGTGCACCCATGGTACATGTAGAGAGTTCAGGGGAAAAGACACAGGTATACACAAGGAGGTCAAGGATTCCTACCCCTAAGGATAGTGTGCCCAAAGTAGATCGTCCTCCAGTTACTTCTCATGAGGAGCAGCATGATGATGTTCCTTCTTCCCATGAAGCTCAAAGTGACCCAAGTGAATATGAGAAGGCTGAAGATCATCTAGGCACCAAGTGAGAGGAATTTCATGGGGGTGACCTTTTTAGTCTTGAGGCCAAGGTTGAAAAGGTGATGCAGTCTCCCTTAGTTGCATATGAAGTTTCACCTATTGGAACTGAAGAGCTCAAATTGCCTCCAAGAGAAGAAGAAGCTGAAAATATTTCATCACTTGAGCAAAAATAACATGTTGAAGAAAATGAGAGTAAGGCCAAAGAAGTTCCTGAGAAGTAGGGTTTGAATGAGGAAGTGCCTAAAGATCAATAGGAGGAGGAGAAACAAAGCGAAGTGCAGTTGGAATCCACTATTCTAAAGTGGTTGGATAGGGAGATAAAGAGAAAAAAAGTTGTTGTGGAGGATACGCCACCTAACTGGGATGAGTTACTACCCAAGATTGGAAAAGACAAAGGTAAGAAGAAGGCCAAGGTCATTTCTAAAATTGAAAGAGATGAGGTGAGTAATAGAGTTGTCCACATTGCAACTCATGCTCCAAATAAGAATAGGGAGGAGGTAACAACAAAAGATTACAATGTGCAGACTTTCAATTTAGGGCCTACTTCCATCGAGGAAGAGATTTAAGATTATTAGGGTTCTAGCACAGTTATCCTAGGGAGATTGAGGAAGGAAGTTCAAACTAAGCAGGAGCTAAAAAAGGAAAATGAAAAACTCAAGAAATGCTTGGAGGATCTCATGAAGCCCTTATAATCTATTAACCCCTCGGCTTCTGCTACAAAACCCTCACCCCAAGAAACTATCACTGAGCTTGAAAAAATGAAGGCTTCCACTCTTGCCACTACAAATTGGCTACAAGGGGTGCAAACAAAAGGAAATGATGCTATTAGGGACATTTTTTCATATGGGAAGGATGCTATAAGGGCAACTGATTAGTTAAATGAGGTGTTAGGTTAGGAAAAACAAGATACATATCTCCTGCTATAGAAAACTAAAACCATCATGGAGTATACCAAGGATAAGCTAGTAAATGATAAAATTCTCCCTTCCTCCAAAGCTGCTAAACCTTGGGAGTGGTTTGAAGCATTGCAAATTAGGCAAAAGGTTCTGAAGAAGATATACAAATAGAGGAGGAAAATTAATGATAACCTAACTGGTGTCTACAATGGTTGCATTACTTTCTCTCAGATTATGATAGGAAGAAGGAAGATTGCCCCTAAGTATTTGAGTTTGGAATAGTTGAGAAGGTGGTGGCATGATGTTTATGCTCCAGTTAGTGATGATTCTATTTTTGAAAACCAGTTAGATGATGCAGCTACCTACATTGTTGTTATTGATAAATATCTAACATATAAGGTTGAGTGGGATAAGTGGTTGATAAAATCAAGGGAGGATATTACATCAATTGAGAGTTGACTTAAGGTTTTTCCTTTACCACCTATGGATGACTTAGATAAGGTGCTTTTGAAGGTGCATGAAATGCTGGATCAGAATAAAGACAAAGGGGGAAGGAAGTTAATGATGGGCTACATCAAGATTTGTGCTTCCCTATTATTTTGGCATGCATTGGTCTGAGTTGCATTGGAAATCCCAGGCTGACATGGATGAAGTTCATGCATTTAATGCATATTTTATCTCATTTTGAATTTATCTTGGTCAACTTGTTGTGCCTAATTATTACTGTAAAACCCTATCTTGGTCGACATGTTTTGGGGGGTTTTGTAAATATTGCATTTTGCCTCATTTGTAAGGGCTAGACATAAGATAGATATAGACAAATAGAGAAGTAGTTAGAGCGAATTAAGTAGAGCAAGAGTTAGCAAGTAGTTGTTCTTAAGCAAATATTGTAATAGAAAGTTGGAATTGTTGCTACAGTGGATAATTTAATGCAAGTAATGACATTGTGATTTGGTGCCATACTTGTGTTCTTATCTTGCATGGTTCTTGTTATTCTATCTTTAGAATTATTTTGAGGAAGGTAATATTTAGAATTAGGTTTGATTCAATGATGTTTATGGTTTAATATTTGAAGTGTTGCAGCAATCTCTAGTCCATATTTTTCGCAACCAACTAATTGTTAGTTGCTTTGCAAAGTTAGCCTAGAATTTAAATTCATTTTTCTTAGTTCAATTGTGATGGTTTATTCATTTCAATTGCAATAGGGTTGTTTGAGTGAATGTTCATGATCTGAAAATCTTAACACCTTAGAAGATTGCACTATTTCTATAAGATTGCAGATTCATTTGGGTCAAGTAGAAATCAGTTTTGAGGGATTGGTCCATTTCAAGTGTTTTTTCATTTGTATTGTCAATCTTAGGTTTAATATTAAGTTTATAAATCTCTTTGAAACCCTCATATTTTGTTATTTCTTTCATTATTTCAGTTAAATTTAAGATTGAAGTATCATCATATTGCTAGATCTGATAAATTGAGATTTAGTATTTTGCTTGTAGTAAGGTCCCATTGTGATTACCAGCATTTTCACATTTATCACTGAGTTGTTTATGCATTGTCAAAACCTGACATTAGAGACCTTGGGGTTATCTCTTGATTCTTGATGATAGAGATGTACCTTTCAAGAGAGGTAGGATTTCATATTCTGTTTGAGTTGTTGCTGTGCAAAAAATATCATCAACAGATTGGCGCTAGAAGGAGGGCCTAGATAAGCAAGCTGGATCGATTTTTGAATGCTATCTATCCTTAAAGATTTAGAAGAAGAACCAGATCTGCTCTAGGAGAGGAGGAATTTTAGGAATTACCAAACCCTACTAGGTCTAGAAGGACCAATAGAGGGGGAGAATCATCATCATCCCATCCACCTCTATCATCTCCATCATCCCCATCCTCATCAAGTTCATCTGAGTCTAAGTCTGAGAGCATTCCCATTCCACAACCTCAACCTGTCACAAATCAGCCATTACCACCCCCACCTCTACCAATGCATTTCCTAGCGAACAAGCCACCTCCATTGAGTTTCTCTAATTATAATGTCATGCCCAAAAATCTTGAACACTTTTTTTCAAAATTCCATGTCAATGATCCCAATAGAACTGTTGAGGAACACATCAGGATTTTTTAGACTAGTCTTAAGGATAAAGGGATAAACCATGAGGATGTAGCATGTAGACTCTTTCCTTATTCATTGGGGGAGGATGCATTCTATTGTTACAATCATTTTCCTACTAGGTCTATCCAACATTGAACTGAGCTAGAGACTGCATTCTTGTAGAAGTTTCAGATTCCCATCAGCCCTAATGAGCTCTATCTCTAGTTGACTAATGTTAAGAGAGAGGTCAATGAGCCTATAGCATCCTTCAACAATAGGTTTCATCGTGTCTATACCAAACTATAGGCCCCTTATGTTGATGATGAGCCTACTACTTTAGAAGTCTATTATGAGGGACTTGATAGTCTGACAGCTACCTTTATGAAGTGGAGTAATAACCCTCCTACCAATCTACTTGATGCATATGCAAAGGATGTGAAGGTTAGCACTGCTTTAAGGCAACATTTTTCTGGGACTTTACCCTCATTAGGACTCGTTGCTCACCCTAGACAAGTTCTAGCTCTCAACTAGGCTCTTGCCAACCATACTCTTATTATGAATTTGGTACCTCAGTTGCCTCTGGTCCCTCACCCAGGACCTCCTGTGAGACAAGTTTCACCCACAATTAGTTACCCTCAACAAAATGTGAATCAACCTCTACATATACAGCCTTAGGCTAGCTATCCCCCATACCTGCAAAATTCTGAAGTCTTGAACCAATCACGAAATGCCAATGATGTAGTAGGGTATTCCCAGAATAATGCGAATCAACCTCCATATAGTAATCTTGACAAGGAGAGACTGGATGAATTGTCTAAACAAGTAAAGAAGCTGAATATGGAGGTGAATTGCTTAAGGAACCAGAACAGTTAGTTGCAAGCTACTTAGAGAAATATGCAATCCAATTAGAATAGAGAAAATCCACAAGGACATCACTTTGATAGAGGGCAGCATCATGAAAGAGGATATAACCAAGACATAGGTTACAACAATGAAAGAGGGTATAACAATGATCAAGGATTTAATAATGACAGAAGGTATAATAATGATAGAAGACAAAACTATGATAAAGTATAATCCTTAGGCTAGAACTTTGATAGAGGGAAAGATGGTGGACAATGGTTCGATAGGAGGCAACCACTAGGGTAGAACAGGACTTGGAACACAGGCCCCAACAATGGAGGAGCCCCCACCCCATTGGATCAACCAATTAATCAGCCTATCAATGAATCTGTCAATCAGCCAGTTAATCAAGAGAAGCCTCCTAGCGGTGTATATCTAGTTGAGGTTGCTTTATCAAGATAGTGTAGGCTCCATAAAATGAGTCAACATTCTAAGTTACATTGTCAAGAATTCCAAATGGCAGCTTCAATTTTTTCAGTATGAAGTGGATAACAATATAGGTAGTTAGGAAATAGTGCCATTTACTCCTTATGATTCACCAGTGTTGGTACTGAATCATGCTCCTTTTCCTTAAAGTAAGGAGAATGTACTTGAAGAGGAATCTAACCAATTGAAGGAAGAGGTAGACCAGGTATGTCATGGGGATGAAATTACATAGTTATTAGATGAGAATCTAGCAAATGACAATGGTCCCAGAGATGAAGAAGAGGCTTATGTTGAAGAAGTGCAGACCTTGTAGAGACCTGTCAAGAAGTATGACTTGAGGGAATTGCCACATAAACATCCAAAGGCTGGAGGCCCCTTCACTACCTCCATTCTGCCAAACAATTTCAACACTCCTCCAGATCCTAATGCTAGCAATAATCGATCACTGCCTTAGATGTCCAAGAAATATTTATCTCAAGATCAAGGGCATACTAATGTGCCAAAAGGGAGAGGTGTTGATACAAACAAGGATAGAGTGACGGAATACCCAAAGGAGACCCTTGTTGATTTGAATGAGGAAAAATTGGCCTTGTATGTTGTTGAGGAACTTAGAAAATTAAAGGTAAGTCTAACTGCATTTGAGTTATTGAGAGTTCCAACCATTAGGAATGTAGTTCTAGGAGCTTATAATGAAAATTCCATGTCACAAGATAAATTAGTTAGTGAAAGTGTCAATAGGGTATCTAGTTCTCAATCAGTCTGAAGGAAAAATTAGACTCATAATCAAGTCCACTTGCCTCCTGGGAATAAGGGAAATGAAAAGGAAAAGACTCAAGTTGCTCAAGTGGATACTCCCTTAACTCTATTTCAAGGGAAGACAGACACACCTCCATTCTTGATTTTTGTTTGAATATTCGATAAGAATTTGCATAATTGTTTGTTGGATTCTGGTGCTTCAGCAAATGTTATGTCTTTTAGTGTCTATAGAGCTATGGGTATTACCCCTGCTAACTCGCAAAAGAAAGTCACACAATTGGATAGGACTGAAGTCAATATTTTAGGGGAGTTATATATGATTCATATGTAGATTGCTTCTGATCCTAGAATTCAACAGGTTATCAATATGCAGGTGGCTGATATACCTGATGCCTATGGCCTAATCTTGGGAAGAGACTTTACTAGGGCTTTGAATGGATATGTCTTGACTGATCATTCTCACATGTGGCTTCCCTGGAATGGAGTTATAAACTAGATTAGAATTGAAAGGGAACCTAGAATGAAATATATGATCATAGAATATTAGAAGACCTCTACTGAAATTCTAATATTAGAAGTATAGGTAACTATGTGCTCGCAGCCCCTCTTGAGGAGTCAGATGTTGAGGAAGTTCTTATATTCCACACAACACCTATTGAACTTACAGCAGAATCCATTGGTACTGAGGCCTTAGTCGAACCAGTTGAAAATAATGATGATCCGGAAGATAGTCAGCTAGCTTTGCTAGATAATTTTCAAGAATTCATTCAGAAGTGCATCGAGGATTAGGTTTAGTTGGGAAGAGGAATGAACTTTGGAGAACTACTCTTTCCCAATTGGTGTAGGGTACATAATGCTTCCCATTCAGAACTAGACTATTGCTTGTGCTAGGCTGTAGTGGAACAAATACAAAAATGTATCAACCCCACTCTCACAGTCAAAATTGATATCCAAAATGTCCAAGAGGATCCTAAAGGAAAAAGAGTAATGCCTTCTGAAAGACCATCTAGCAGCAACAGTGCAAATGAAAAAGCAAGGAAGTCTGCAGTTGCTGGTTGCTAGACTTTAAGATTCGATGGGTCCAAATCAAAGCAAGGAGCTGGGGCATGTTTTCAACTAATTGGTCCAAGAGGTAAGACATTCTTTGCTACTCATAGACTTCAATTTCATTGTATGAATAATGTAGCAGAATATGAGGGTTTGGTTCATGGAATATTAATGGCGTTAAAGAAAAAGGTTAAGATCTTGCAAGTTTTTGGGGATTATGAGTTAGTAGTCAAGCAAGTTAGGAGACAATACTCTTGTCATGACAGAAGAATGACCAACTATAGACATAGAGTATGGGATCTTATTGAAGGATTTGATGTCTTTAATATTCAGTTGATTCCGCAATGTAAAAAACAAATAGCTGACTCTCTTGCCCAGGCAGCTAGTAGATTACAACCTTTGTCTCTTTCTGGATTAAAGAAATTTATAGTGGAACTAACCCCAGTACCTTCAGTACCTGATAATGTCACCAACTTCTAGGTATTTGAAGATGACAAGCATATCTTAGATTTTATTACTAGTACAAATGTTTTTATTTCTCAAATCATTGATGAAATTGAACTCCAAGAAGCAGAGATGGACTTGGAAGGAGTAATTAATTTGAAGACCAACACTATTCCTAGAGAAATGGTGCAATTAGAAAGGATCTTTGATTTGGACAGGGTCAGGGATCAAGAACAAGATGCCAAAAAAGAGTCCATTAGTGGATAGTGTGACAAATATAATATGGGATCTCAGGATGATGTCAAAAATGTATTTATTGGCAAAATGTACAATCTAGAAGAAAGTAAAGGAATAATTGGTGCACTACATAGATATCCAGATGTGATGGCCTAGAGTTATGAAGACTTAAAGACTTATGATATATCAATCATAACCCATACTATCCCCCTCAATCCAGGAGTGAAACCTTTTAGACAAAGGAAGAGGCACTCAATGCCTTATTAGAACCCATAATACAAAAGGAATTACATAGAATACTGTCTACAAGAATAATATTTCTAGTTAGACACTCCACTTGGGTTGCAAACCAGGTTCTAGTGTGAAAGAAAAATGGTGAAATCGGGCTATGTGTAGATTTCAGGAACCTAAACAAAGCATCAGAAAAAATATAATTATCCAATACCCTCATTGGATGAAGTGCTCCATATTTTCAATGGATCTCAGATGATGTCTTTCTTGGATGGTTATTCAAGATACAACTAGGTCATAGTGTAGTATGAGGATAGGCACAAGACTGCTTTCACCACCAAGTGGGGCACTTTTGCATACAAGAGGATGCCCTTTGGCTTGATCAATGTAGGAACCACATTCCAAAGAGCCATGGACATTGCCTTTAAAGACATAATTGGTAAGTGCATAATAATTTATATGGATGATCTGACAGTCTTCTCCAAGAAGAGGGGTGATCATATCACGGATTTGTGCAAGGATTTTTAGAAATGCAGAGAGTTTGGGATATCTCTCAATCCAAAGAAATGCATCTTTGGAGTCACAAAGGGTAAATTATTGGGGCATGTTCTCTCTGAGAAAGGAATTTCAATTGATCCAGAAAGAATAGAAGCTATACTCAAGATCCCACCACCTGCTAGCAAGAAATAAATGAAATCATTCTTTGGCAAGATCAACTTTGTGAGGAAGTTCATCACTAGGTTCTAAAAAATAGTTAAACCACTAAATGCAATGTTGAAGAAGGCTAAAATTGAATGGAATGTAGAAGCAAAGGAAGCATTTGCAGAGATAAAAAGGGCTATTGCTAAAGCTCTAGTTTTGGTGAGGCCAGACTATGCTAAGCCATTCTATATATATTTGTTTGCTTTTGACCACTCCTGTGCTGCTATGTTAACTCAAAAGTATGATCAAGGAAATGAACATCCCATAGCATTCATGAGTGTACCATTTAAGGATGCAGAGCTAAGATAAACAAGTGTGGAAAAGTAGGCCTATGCCTTAGTCGGAGCTTTAAAGAAATTTAGGCATTATATCCTTAGAAAAATAATCTTTGCAATAGTTCTTGATCTTGCAGTCAAGTTGTTGTTGATGCAGAATGAGCTAGGAGAAAGCAGAGCCAAGTGGGTAACTATGTTACAAGAGTATGATATGGAGATTCAACCCATGAAATTGGTAAGAGGGCAAGGGATTACAAAGATAATGGCAGAGATAGGCCCTGATCTTGAGGCTCAACATTACAATTTAGAAGATGTTTCCCCCGACGAATGGTATGATGACATCGTTCATTATCTCCTGACCCATAGATGCCTCGATCATCTTAATGTAGTACAAAGAAGGGAATTGTGCTTAAAGAGTGACAGTTTCATGTTGAAAGGAGCTATTCTATATAAAAAAAATCATGAGGGTGTTTACTTAAGGTGCCTAGGAAAGGTAGAGTCTAAAAGAGTGATGTTGGAATTTCATGACAGTTATGGTATAGGCCATGGATCAACACCTTCTACAGCAAACCAGATTCTGAGAGCTAGTTACTATTGGCCTACACTATTTAAGGATATACACAACCATGTCAGAACTTGTCATGTGTGTCAGACTATAGTGACTAGAGAGAAGTATGCAACACTCCCACTCCTACCAGTCTTTGAGGTAAAACCTTTCGCACAGTGGGGGATGGACTTCATAGGTCCAATCAATCTACCTTCCTCTGCAGGTCATAGTTATATCCTTACTATCACTGATTATTTTACAAGATGGACTAAGGCCCTTTCTTGCAAGCAATGTACTTCTGAGGTCATAATTAATTTCATCGAATTAGGTATCATTAACCATTTTGGATGTCCTATGTCTCTAGTTTGTGATAATGGTCATGCATTTTCATCATTGAAGTTTTCTAATTGGGCTTTTGATCATGGGATTATAATTAAGTTTGCATCCATCTATTACCCTCAGGGTAATGGTTTGGTTGAGTCATCTGACAAAAATCTCCTGACTATTATTCGTAAACTGTTAGAAAGAAATCCAAACGATTGGCACACCCAACTTAGATTTTGTCTTTGGGAAAATCATACAAGACATAAGACTTCCATAGGAATATCACCTTACCACCTAGTTTATGGGTTAGAGCCTATGTTTCTCATTCAGTTAAAGATCCCCACCTTGCAATTCAATAATGACTATTATGATGAGGGAGATAAACGTGTGGCCAGACTTGCTGAATTATTACACCTTGAGGAAAAAAGAGATGAAGCCCTAGAAAACTTTTCCAAACATCAGGGGGTTGTCAAGAGATGGTTTGATAAAAGAGCCAAGGTAAAATATTTTAGGATTTATGACTTGGTTCTTTACTGGGATAAAGCCCATGACCGTAAGGGGGAGCATGGAAAATTTGATAAACTTTGGCTTGGCACTTACCAAATTTCAGAAATTCTGGGAGATAATGCTTTCTGTTTGAAAACTCTCACTGGAGACAACATCCCACTGCCTATCAACAAGTAGTATTTGAAGCATTATTTCTAGTCTTGAGATTTTTTTAGCTCTTTTCTTGTGTATAGATAGATTAGGTTTCCTTTCTGCTTTGTCTTCTTTGCTTTGCTTTGGTTAGAGTAAGTTTCCCTTTCTACTTTGCTTTTGTTAGTGTAGGTTTTCTTTTGGTTGGTTTTCTTTTTTTTCCTTTGCTCTTGCTTTGAAGGTTTTTCTGTTTTCTTCTGGATGTGTTGCACCTACATGGAAAATATATCATTAAATGGGACTATTCTAAGTATTTTATTGGTGGACTTTAGTCTTGTATCTTGAAAGGATGGTTGAAGTCTTTGCTATTGCCAACAGTCTAAATATTTGATTTATAGAAGATGGGTCATAGGCTTTGATTTGAATTTGAAGTATTCTAAAATCTTATGTCTTTCATACATCTTAAAGAATCCTGATGTTGCCGTAGGATCCTTGTGAAGTTTTTTCAAGTGAAAAATCCTATTTCAGCTTCAGCGCCACTATGGTTCTCAGCCCTAAGTGTGAACTTCATTGTTCACATATGAAATGAAAGTGATACAGCAAAGAATATCAAAAGAACGAAAAAGTGAAATATTGAAAATCAAAAGAATGAATTTAACTTATTAGGAGTATCTGAATATCTCTATCGGGGCTATAGACACCTAACATGCAATAGAGCTATGTTCGGGAGAGTCATAGCGATAACCTCATCAGGGCTATAGACGCTTGACTGGTAGCAAGGCTCTATCTAGGTTGCTTTTGGAGTTAGAATTTATGTAGCCTAACTTGACTAAGCCTGGTTTCTATAATAGCTCGAGGGAAATGAACTCATATGCACACACTTGGATTTTCAGTTTATGGAAGGTTCGGTCTACCCTTTGGTTCTAATTCCTTGATCTTTGCATTTTGATTTATTTGATTGATAGTGAGACTGAAACCAAAGATTTTGGGTTCTCGATTCCTATTTTTCATTAAATGCTTTGGAGCATTTCCCAGCAGAGTTGCCATTTGTTGTACAGTTTTCTCACACATGCCCTGCTGAAAGCAAGGACCCTCTTTCACTTTGGTTTTTTGTGTCTTGGCCTTTTCATTTTGAGGTTTTATCTTGCTTTGGCACATGCTTAAATGTTCATTTTAATTTCCTAGGTGATTCCCCTAATTTATTCATTGAAAATATTTAGTTCTGGGTCAATTTTGGGTTTTTACTCTGGTTCGAGACTTTCCACCCCGGCCGGATTTTCCTAGATCTTGCTTAGATTCTGACTGAATGTTGTGGTTCAAAGATTTTTTTTCTTCACATAATTCCTCAAGGGCCGGATTTTTCTGGATTCCATCCTCTCGTCGAGTTCCCAGATTTTTCCTGGTTGTCTTGTCAACTACATTTAATGTTTTTGTACGAGCTCTGAACGATGTATTTAACAGATCTCTGATGAATTTTATGCCATTATGCTTTGTTGTTTGTCATTGTTTGAGCTGAGGATTGCATTCTTGGAAGTGTTCAATTTGATTTAGGGCACTGAGTTGGTGAACTGTTTGATTTGAGTGGTGATTTCTTGTGCATTGTTGTTGTTGTCTTCACTGGGTGCCATTAAACTGGTATTTTCTAGCTCATTCAATTTCTACTACATCAAATGGTATGTATTCAACCTCCCTACTTTTAATTGATGATTATGGATAATGCTTTGATGTTATAGAGTTTATTGGGGTCTGAATTCTTGAATGTTTGATCATTTCATGGCTAGGGTTGCAAAACATTGTTTGATTTATAGTCTTCCAAGTGAGTTCTGAGCTTTATTGTTTCTTTACATTATGAGGAGTCATGCTTGAGAAGTCTTGAGTAAACCCTAGTAAAGAATTAGCAGTTGAAATACCTGAATCCTGAGCTTGCTTGTGCGTTAATGGCGGATTTGTAGGGTTTGACTTAGGGCATCACCATTTAACTTTAGTGTGCTTCCCAATTGGCCAAGAATTCTAAGAAAATCTATATAAGGCCCATACCAAACTTGTCTCATGCCTAGATTCTCAAAATTTATGATCTATCCATCAATCTGGGTAAAATCACCATTTAGTGTCAAAGTTCGGGTTTCGTCCTCAGTTCGAGATTTTTTTGTCTCTGGTGGATTTTCCCGATCTCCTTTGATTTCCCAAAATTCACATACTTTTGGAGTTTTACCTTATTCGTGGATTTCCTTCGGCTCTAGATTTTCCCAAAATCCTCGGCTCCCTATTTTTTTCTGATATTTGCAAAGTGTCTCCTCCTTCGCAGAAATCTGTCCCTGGTGGATTTTCCTAGAATCTAATGAAATATGAAGGAATTTAAAATAGCATGATGTGTTAATGGATGACTATGCATTTTATGATTATTGCATGCCATCTTTAGATCTTACATACTGTTTATTGATTAATAATGATCGGATTGAATTGCTAATTGGTGTTTTCTTGTTCATTCCGCTAGAATCCATTTGGCCTGGAATTCTCCAAAATTCATCCCTCGCTCGGATTCTATGAATGGTCCTGAAACCCAAAGTTTAACATGATCATTATATATGAGGTTTAACATGATTTAATGGTGATTTTGATTGATTAACTTTGGTTTAATGTGGTTTTTATTATGTTTCCTTTGTCAAGTGCAGGCTGAATCAAGCAAGGTAATAGCTGGAAAAGCTAAGGGTGACATGGAGGGATGTTCCATATCCAAAGCAGAAAGAATAAATATGGACATCAAGAGCAATATTCCAGAGAGTAAGATCACTTATGTCTAGTCAGAGGTAACATATACCAATGTTGGACTATGGGACTATGAGGAGTTCAAAGGCAGAATGGTAGCATAAGATCTTCCTCTGATGGCTAAGAGAATGTTAGAATAAGGATTGGCACATGTGGTTGGTTTCCCCTCCATAGTGCAGTGTTATGAGTTGGTCCTTGAGTGTGCTAGGCACTATGATAGTGATACACAGAGAATAATTGGTCCTCAAGGGAGGATTGTGCTAAATCTCAACCTTGTTTCCATTGCTCAGACTTTTGATATGTTGGATAGATCTCATGTGGTGGAATTCAACATGAAGGAAATTCAGGAGTGTTATGAAGAAAAGACTATTAAATCTTATTAGCTTATCAATTCTTGGCTAGAGAAGCCCAAGTCTCATTATTCCAAACTACCTAAGTAGTTATTAAGGGAAAAATTCAAGAAGGAGTATTATGATGCCATCACTCTTCTCAGCAGGGTGGTTGGATTGAAGAATGCTGGTACATTTGACAATTGGATGTGCCATGTTATTGTGAGGATGGAATAGGAAAATACCAACTATCAATGGGTAGGTGTCATAAGTAGAGTGATTCATGAACAATTGTCCAATGTGCTGCAAACCAAGACCTTCACAATGACCTCGTACTTAGTCTATGCACTTGTAAGATTTCATCCATACAAGGGATTGAGTACCAGGGGCACCTTTGGACATGATATTATTTTTGAGGTGTACCCTCAGTTGCATTTTGGAAGCTCAAGCTATAGGAGGGTGAATGATGCATTCACCATGCATATCACCAGGTTGCTTCAGGGAGCAGAGCATGTGAGGATTTCATACCAAGCTAAGGAGTTATTAAGAGATATGGTGCTTGGTTCATTCAATTCCCAACCTTTTCATATATCTGGGTCGATGGCTGTCAAAGGGCTCCATACAAGCTTCCAAGGTATCCCACTAATCATATCATACTTCTGGAGGTCACTCAGCAGATATGTAACTTTGATGCCATCGTTAAAAGAGATAAGCATAAGACTAGTTTTGGTGGAGACTTCCCCTTGAGGATAGGTACCAGGGAGGCATTACCTTCCATTATTTCTGCCTAGGTTTCAAAAGAAGAAATGAGTACTCTTGGCTTATCTTTCCATTCCAAGAGGTCCATATTTGATATAATAGGTGAAGCCCAAAAGAATGCCAGTAGAGAGTATAGCCATAAGGTTGATTTGGAAGACTACTGGGCCAGTTGCAGTGATGAATATGAGGTCAGGAAGAATAATTTTTCTTGGCTTCCATTTGAATCAGTCTGTTTATATAATGTGAAGGCAGTTCCTGATCATCTTGAAGATGATGGAGACCTAATTGAAGGTCATGCTTATGAGGCAGTAAAAGATAGGCCAATTGGTGATGTGGATTGGTTAGAGGAAGAAAAGACAGAGCTAAAGTCATTAATGCATCCATTCACCAAGTTTACTAGAATGTGGCTAAAGCATAAAATGTGGGAGTTAGAAAATGAGGGTGTACAGTGCACCTATGAGCTGATGGGAGATTTAGACCCTCACTCCTCTTCTGAGGAATCAACTGAGAAAGATCCTAAAGGAAAGGGTAGGATGGATTCTCCTTTCAATATTAAGATAAAAAGTGTTTAAGGTGAGGAATCTCAAGAAACAAAAAAATAGAGAAATCCAATTGCTAAGAAAAGGTCAAGAACTAAGAAGTCCAGTAAGGAGGAAACTAAAAAGTAGATTCCTGAAGTCAATGTTCCTATGCCCAAAAGAAGGAGAATTGTAAGATTATCCCAAAAGGAAGGTTTCGAGGATGGAGTTGAAGTGGGTCCACCCATGGTAGATGTAGAGAGTTTAGGGGAAAATACACAGGTATACACAAGGAGGTCAAGGACTCCTTCCCGTAAGGATAGTGTGCCCAAAGCAGATCCTCCTCTAGTTACTTCTCATGACGAGTAGCATGATGATGTTCCTTATTCCAATGAAGCTCAAAGTGAACCAGGTGAATCATAGAAGGCTGAAGATCATCTAGACACTGAGGGAGAGGAATTTCATGAGGGTGACCTTTTTAGTGCAAAAGCTGAGGTTGAAAAGGTGATGCAGTCTCCCTTAGTTGCATATGAAGTTTAACCTGTTGGAACTAAAGAGTTCAAATCACCTCCAAGAGAAGAAGAAGCTGAAAATATTTCTTCACCTGAGCAGAAAGAACATGTTGAAGAAAAGGAGAGTAAGGCCGAAGAAGTTCCTGAGAAGCACGATTTGAATGAGGAAGTACCTAAAGATCAACAGGAGGAGGAGAAACAAAGAAAAGTGCAGGTGGAATCCACTATTCCAGAGTCGTTGGATAGGGTGATGAAGAGAAAAAAAGTTGTTGTGGAGGATACTCCACCTAACTGGGATGAGTTACTGGCCAAGATCATAAAAGACAAAGGTAAGAAAAAGGCCAGGGTCATTTTTAGGATTGAAAGAGATAAGGTGACTAATAGAGTTGTCCACATTGCAACTCCTACTTCAGATAAGAATAGGGAGGAGGTAACAACAAAAGATTACAATGTGCAGACTTTCAATTTAGGGCCTACTTCTATTGAGCAAGACATTGAAGATTATCAGGGTTCTAGTATAGTTATCCTAGGGAGATCAAGGAAGGAAGTTCAAACTAAGCAGGAGCTGAAAAAGGAAAATGAAAAACTCAGGAAATGCTTGGAGGATCTTATGAAGCCCTTGCAATCTATTAACCCCTCAGCTTTTGCTGCAAAACCCTTACCCCAAGAAACTATCACTGAGATTGAAAGAATGAATTCTTCCACTCTTGCCACTACAAATTGGCTGCAAAGGGTGCGAACAAAAGGAAATGATGCTATCACAGACATTTTTTCATTTGGGAAGGATGCTATAAGGGCAACTGGTTGGTTAAAGGAGGTGTTAGCTCAGGACAAAGAAGATACAAATCTCCTGCTATAGAAAACTAAAACCATCATGGAGTATACCAAGGATAAGCTAGTAAATGATAAAATTCCCCCTTCCTCCAAAGTTGTTGAACCTTGGGAGTGGTTTGAAGTATTACAAATTAGGCAAAAGGTTCTAAAGAAGATATACAAATAGAGGAGGAAAACTAATGATAACCTAGCTAGTGTCTACAATGGCTGCATTGCTTTCTTTGAGATTATGACAGGGAGAAGGAAGATTTCCCCTAAGTATTTGAGTTTGGAATAGTTGAGAAGGTGGTGGCATGATGTTTATGCTCTAGTCAGTGATGATTCTATTTCTGAACACTAGTTAGATGATGTGACCACCTACATTGCTATTATTGATAAATATCTAATAAATAAGGTTGAGTGGGATAAGTCGGTGATAGAATCAAGGGAGAATATTACATCAATTGAGAGTTGACTTAAGGTTTTTCCTTTACCGCCTATGGCCAACTTAGATAAGGTGCTTTTGAAGGTGCATGAAATGTTGGATCAAAATAAAGACAAAGGGGGAAGGAAGTTAGTGATGGGCTACATCGAGATTTGTGCTTCCCTATTATTTTGGCATGCATTGGTCTGAGCTGCATTGGAAATCCCAGGCCGACCTGGATGAAGCTCATGCATTTAATGCATATTTTATCTCATTTTGAATTTCTCTTGGCTGACTTGTTGTGCCTAATTATTATTATAAAACCCTATCTTGGCCGACATGTTTTGGCAGGTTCTATAAATATGGAATTTTTCCTTATTTGTAAGGGCTAGACATAAGATAGATATAGAAAAATAGAGAGGTAGTTAGAGTGAATTAAGTAGAGCAAGAGTTAGCAAGTAGTTGTTCTCTAGCAAATATTGTAATAGAAAGCTGGAATTGTTGCTACAGTGGATAATTTGATGCAAGTAATGACATTGTGATTTGGTGCCATACTTGTGTTCTTCTTATCTTGCATGGTTCTTGTTATTCTATCTTTATAATTTATTTAAGGAAGGTAATATTTATAATTAGGTTTGATTCAATGATGTTTATGGTTTAATATTTGAAGTGTTGCAACAATCCCTAGTCCATACTTTTTGCAACCAACTGATTGTTAGTTGCTTTGCAAAGTTAGCCTGGACTTTAAATTCATTGTGCTTAGTTCAATTGTGAGGGTTTATTCATTTCAATTGTAATAGGGTTGTTTGAACGAATGTTCATGATTTGAAAATCTTAACACCTTAGAAGATTGCACTATTTCTATAAGATTGCAGATTCATCTGGGTCAAGTAAAAATCAGTTTTGAGGGATTGGTCCATTTCAAGTCCTTTTTCATTTGCATTGTTAATCTTAGGTTTAATATTAAGTTTAGAAATCTCTTTGAAGCCCTCATCTTTTGTTATTTCTTTCATCATTTCAATTAAATTTAGGATTGAAGTATCATCATATTGCTAGATCTGATAAATTGAGATTTAGTATTTTTCTTGTAGTAAGGTCCCATTGTGATTACCGCCATTTTCACATTTATCATTGAGTTGTTTATGCATTGTCAAGACTTGACATTAGAGACCTTTGGGTTATCTATTGAGGCTTACTGATAGAGATTTACCTTTCAAGAGAGATAGGATTTCATATTATGTCTGATTTGTTGTTGTGCAGAAAACATCATCAACAAGTAGCAAGGTACATAAATGGTTTAATATTTAATATACAAGATGAGTTAAGTATGGCCATCCCAAGAATGATGGAAGAATGCTTCCAATTGGCAGTTAGGGTAGAAGAAAAGTTAAAGAGAAGGCAAGAGAAACAAGGTAGAGGTAGAGGAAGAAGCTTCAAGGGTAGAGAAACATTTGGAGGAAGAGGACAGTCCACAAAACCATAAGGAGATATAAGCAATAGTCAAGAACAAGGGGCAGATCAGAGAGATGGATTTAGGGAAAGAAGACCAAACAATAGAGGAAAATTTGGAGGCAAAGGTAGAGGGTTACAAGGATTCATAGGAAGGTGCCATCAATGCAACAAATTTGGACATCATGCATGGAAGTGTTCATAAAAACATCCTTCTACTTAACATGGTGGAGAAAGGAGAATTCAATTGGTGCAAGAAGAAGACAATGAGAGTGTAAACTCTCCATTATAGCATGTTTCTCCAAAAAGAGGTGAATCGTTGATGGTAAGAAGAAAATTGATCAAAGTTTCTATGGTTAAAGAGCCTTCACAAAGAAAATCCTTGTTTAGAACCACATGCAAGTCCCAAGGTAAGGTTTTCAAAGTTGTTGATTAGGTAGCACAAATAATCTAGTTTCTCTTGGGATGGTAGAAAAGTTAAAAATGAAGAGAATACTGCACCCCACTTCTTACAAGGTCTCCTAGTTGAACAAGGGACAATAGGTCCTAGTTAATGAACAAAAATGGGTGGAATTTAACATAGGAGGTTACAAAGACAATATTTTGTGTGGCATCATCCCAATGGATGTTTGTAATTTTCTCTTAGGGAGACCATAGGAGTATGATAGGAAGGCTAAACATGATGGGTAAAAGAACACTTATGTGATAGAAAAGGATGGGATCTCATTTACACTCACACCATTGCAAGATGAAGGCCTAGAAAAAAAAGTAGGGTCTAGTATAATGCTGGTAGGAGAAAAGGAGTTTTTGAAAATGATGCAAGAGCATCATTGGTTTCTTGCAATCCTGTATCAACCAAAAATATTTTCATTTCAATTTTGTTCTTGTTTAGTTCTTGTTCAGTTCAAGTTGGTAGATTCAGCATTTCATCATATTTTCTCACTAGACCCTGTACATCTATGTTTCATCATGGACATGTTCATTTTCCCTTATTCCAAGATTTCAAAATGATTGGATATTTTTTTGGAAAGTTATCACTTCTAGATTAAGTGTTAGTTTCTCGAATAGAGGACTAGAGCAGTTTCGAACCTAATGGCTAATTTTGTCTCTTGTGGATCCTTTTTGTAACTTGTGGATACTTGTGGTGTGTTTTGAATTGTTTCATGGAGTGTCCCTAACCTTAATTTTTGTCCACACTTCATCCTATGCACCTACCGAGGAGAAATTCAAATTTAAGGCCGACCTATTTCTCACACACGTTATGTTTCCTTTATTAGATATTGTAATGATCTTTGGATGATGCGGAGGATTCTAGATCTCTAGATATGAGGTAAATAATTGTAATAGATCATTAGGATAGGAAATTTTTAGGCAAGTAGATGAATATTGGATTTGATATGTCATATTTCATCTCGTGTTAAGGAGATTATAGGAATATTGTATTTCAAGCATGTTGTATTAGGCTTGTGAGCCCAATCTATGAACCTGGATGTTGCCAGCTGATTGTAACTAAATTTTTTGGTAAGATGAATGTTTGAATGTGCATTTTCCTCCATATTCCATATGGCTTCTATTGTGTAACTCTTGTTGCACAGTCTAGGTTGTTCTCTTTGAGGACCCTCTTACCGTGTCTGCACCAGATGGTATCAGAGTGGGGTTTGTTTCGTGAGAAATCATTAGAGTTTGCAAAGTCCCGTTGAAGATTTGTTGTGGGGTGGCAAACTAAGGATCCAACCTGCAGCTATAGAGTACTTGTGTAAAGATGGCAGGAAGAAGAAATGCTAGAGGAAATGGAGCATATGGAAATGTAGACCTAGCTATAATGGAGATGTTGAGAGGAATTACTACTAGATTAGAAGTAGTTGAAATGGCCCAAAGGAGAGGTCAACCAATTGATGATGTGAGTGATGAAAAGGTAGAAGAATAGGAAGGGAAAAAGAAAATCAACCTAGCCTTGATTAGGATGAAGAAAGGTTCATAAGAGCCCTAACTAGAGTAAATACTAAACCAAATTTCAATCCACTAGATTATAGTGGTAAGTTGGATTCAAATGAATTGCTTTATTGGATAATGGAGATGGAGAAGTGTTTTTATTTTGAAGGTACCACCAAAGACAAGAAGGTGAAATTTTCTTATACAAAGTTGAAAGGACATGCATCCATTTGTTGGGAACATTTGCAGACAGATAGGAAAAGAAGAGGAAAGGAGAAGATAAAATCATGGGATTGGATGGTGAATAAGGTAAAGATGAATTTTATTCCTACTGACTATTAGATCAGTTTGTTCTGGAAGTTGTAGAATTTGAAGCAGAAGGAGTCAAGTGTGACAGATTATACTAAGGAGTTCTACAAGTTGAATATCGGATTCAAACATTTAGAGGATGAGATTGAGAAAGTAGCTAGATATGTGAATGGCTTGAAGATGTATATATAGGATGAGATCAGTTTGGTAAAGTTTTTAAGTGTGGAAGAGGCATATCAATGTGCTCTAAAAGAAAAAGAGAAGCTGAATAAAAGACATGAGCAGAGATAGAAAGGAAGAGATGAAAGATTTCAAAGAGGAAGACCTTTTACTAGAGGAGGAAGAGGATCTTTTGTAGATCAAAATAAAGATAAGGAAGTTAGTAAGAATGATAATTCATACCATAAAGATGAAGGAAAATATTACTGGAGAGGAGGATATGGTGATTACCAAAATGAGGGTTATATTAAAGATGATAGAGGATAGGAGAAAAGAGTATTTAGGGAACTTGTTTTAAGTGTGGTGGAGAAGGAAATAGAGCATTTGAATGTAATCGGGGAGAGATAAGTAGAAAGACAAAGAATAGTAGAAGAACAACCTTTCCTAAGGAGGATCATGTTGGATCGTCTAATAAACTAGAAGAGGGAGAAGTGTTGGTGAACAAAAGAGTATTGTGTCAAAGTGAGATGGAGCAGGAATTGTTGCAGAGGCAGAATTTGTTCCAGACCAGACGCAAGGTAGTTGGTAAATGTTGTAGAGTGATTTTTGAAAGTGGAGGTTGTGAGAACCTAGTTTTAAAATTAATGGTGACCAAATTGAAGCTGGAAATATTGAAACACCCAAAATCCTATCAGATAGCATGGATTCAAGATGAGCATAAGATACTGGTAAGTGAACAATGTTCGGTGAAATTGAAGATAGGAAATTATCATGATGAAGTTTTGTGTGATATCATACCTATGGATGTATGCCATGTTTTGTTGGGAAGACCTTGGTAGTATGATAGACACGCTACTCATGATGGAAAGAAGAACATATATACCATTGTTGCTAATGGGATGAAGCATACTTTGTTGCCATTGGAGGATGTTCCTAAAGTTGAGGTTTGTATGAATGCTATAATTTTTTTGGTTGAGAGAAGAAGATTTATGCATAGACTGAGACATGAGAACATGTGTTATGCCTTGGTTCCTAAGAAGGCTGAAGACTTGAAGCATGCAGAAGAACAACCAAAGGAGATAAAGGAGTTGATAGAATATTAAGATATCATTTTAGATAATGTACCTAATGGATTGCCACCTGTGAGGAGTGTTGATGGTGTTTTCTATACAATAACAACTCAGAAAAAATATGATATCCTGTCTCTCTTGAAAGGTAAATCTCTATTAGAAAGCCTCAAGAGATAACCCCAAGTTCTCTAATGTCAGGTCTTGAAAATGAAAAAAAAAAAACTAAGTGAAAATATGTGAAAATGTTGGTAATCACAAGGGACCTTACAAAACAATATTAGAAACTTTAGACTTATCAAATCGATACATGTGATCCTAAAACTAACCCAAATTTCAAAACAAATATTAAAAGATAAGGGTTTAGAGAGATTTTCTAAAAGGAAAACTAAACCTAAGACCAACAATTCAAATGATTAAACACTCAAAGTGGACCAATCCTTCAAAACCAATTCCTACTTAACCCAGAATAAACCTACAATCTCACATAAATAGTGCAATCTTCTAAGGAATATAAGATTTTTAGATCATAAAACATTCACCCAAATCAACCCTATTTTTCAATTGAAATGAATAAATACCCACAATTGAACTTAGCACACAAATTTAAGGCCCAGACTAGCTTTACACAACAACTTACAATCAACAAGCTGCTAAAAGAATGGACCAAGGATTGCTCACACACTTCAAATATCAAAAAATGAACACCACTGCATCATATTTAAATCTAAAATCTAACTTGTAACTAATAATCTCAAAGAAATCCTAAAGAGATGGAATAACAAGAACCATGCAAGATAAAACAACACAAGAAAGAGCACCAAAGAACAATGTCTTTACTTATATTGAATCACCCAATGTTGCAACAATTCAAGTATTCTCAGTATTACAACACTTACTCAAATAAATTCTAACTTCCCAACTTAACTCTAGCTCTTGCAACTATCACTTAACTTTTTTCTAACCCTTACAAAGGAGGCTTGATCCTCAATTTATAGATAATTCCCCACAAGGTCAGCCCAAATTAGGGTTTACATCAAAAGGTTGGCTAAGCCAGGTTGGCCTAGAAAGTTTTTAATAAAATATTTTTTTCATTTAATATTTACAACTTCATCTAGGTCAGCCTAAACCCTTTCAAAATATTTCTTTTTGCTAGCATAGAGGTTGAGATCATCCAATTGGAATGTTGGAGGTCACATGTTTGGCACAAAAATCTAGGTGCCAGCAAGCTGGAGATTTTTTTTCCTTGTCAGCTTGTAATTTATTGGATAATTCTTTAAATTTTCCCAATATCTCCTTCATATCCTCTAGATTTATAACTGGAGTAAATTTAATTATTGTCTTATGATTTTCAAACTCCTCCAAATATTTAGGCATTACCTTATTCCATTTAATCTATAGCTCATGATATTTATCTGATTTTGAAATATAGATTGCAGTATCTTCCATATTTTCTTTTGTAACTAATGCACCATTAGAAGGAGCATAAATTTCATGTCACCACCCCTGCAACCTGCTTATATTCATATTTTTGTAGCCAAAATTTCTCCTTCTAGTCACTATCTCTAGGAAGCTTATGCAACCATCATATATTTCCTTTACCTTCCCCTACATTTTTGTTATCTTCTTCAGTACCTTGGAAAGGAGTTCCTTTCTATAATTCTAGACCTCAATCCATTACTGTACCTTTTCAACATCATCATAAGAAAGGATGTCCAACTTGTCCAATACATTCTTAGGAACCCATATAATTTCATTGTTGGTTGTTTCATTAATCTTCTTGCAATCTCTAACAACCTGCGAGATATGTTCCAAAAAATCAGAAGCATTGGTGTTTATATTCAAAATTTTCTCAATTGCCTCATCTCCTCTACTACTGACATCCTAGAGCCAACTCTGAGTACAATGCATAGAGGACTTCAATATTTAAATTTTTGTAACTACCTCCTTAGGCAACAATCCTTCTGACACAACCCCTTCATTTCCCATTGTTTGTAGAGGATTCATCAAGTGTTGTACATATTTTAAAACCTCCTTCAATTGCTTTTCTATTTTTTTCCTTCTCCTCTATCTCTTTATCCAATCTCCTTAGAATTTCCTAGGAAGATTCTTGGAACTCTTCCTTTTCTTGTTCCTTTGTAGTAGGCCCTAAGTTGATTGTTTTCACCTTGTAATCTAGTGGTGTAACTTCATCCTTGAACCTATCTACTACAGGAATAGGCACATGTATAATCCTTTTATTAAATTCATCTTTGGACATCATAGAGACTATCCTAGCCCTTTTCCTTTACTTGGGTTGTCCCCACTGTTCAAGCAGGTTATCCTAGCATGGGGTATCCTCCTATACAATAATTGGCTTCTTTCTAAGCCTCTTTTCTAACCACTCTAGACTTGCAGATGGTTCAACTGCCACCTCCTTTCTAGGACTATCAACCAAATTTACTTCAACATCTTGCTCTAACTCTAGTTGATTTTCTTGCTCACCTTTGTCCTGAGGACTATGAGCAACTTCCTCTCTTTTTTCTTCTTCCTTAGGGTGATCTTCTTGGTCATCAATTGTTACCTCTTTAGGAGAATTTGATGCCCTTCCCTGAACAACCTTTGATCCTATGTTCTTACTTTCTACTCTAGAGGTGGACTGTCTCACTTCTTGTACAAAATTCTTCCATTCTCCACTATCAGGAG
This sequence comes from Sequoia sempervirens, assembly GCA_007258455.2. Lineage (NCBI taxonomy): Eukaryota > Viridiplantae > Streptophyta > Pinopsida > Cupressales > Cupressaceae > Sequoia > Sequoia sempervirens. Next base: position 177,094,981 of record VDFB02271358.1, read on the forward strand.
TGGAGATCTCTCCATATTCTTCATTCATTTGTTTAGGGTTGTTAAAAATGTTCCTTTCCTCATGAATTTCCTCCTCATAAACTTGTACATTTTGGTGTAGTGAAGGAATGGGAGAATTATTTCCTATAGCTTCTCTCTCTTCTGCATCAGTAGGTGCCTCTTCAGAAACTTGCACCTCTGTGACTACAATTCTCACTTCCTCCACTAGAGAAACCTTTTTTTTAGGAGAATTTCTCCTAACATATACCTAGGGCTTCTCCCCTAAACTCTCCAAATCCATAACCTTTTCTACAGAAGGAGCATCTATGGAAACCTCACCCTTCTTTGCTTTGGTAGCCTTTTGTCTCTTTGTGATTATCTTTCTTTTCCTCACCGGTTGTGAGGTTTCACATTCTTGAACAGTAGCACCAACTTGAGAAGCCCCCTTATTCTTAAGAGATGGTTTCTACCGTGTTTCAATGGTATTTGGCTCCTTGTTCTCCTTTTGATGGACACTATTTTATCCACCTCTTCATGCGTCTCCTCATCATGAGGTTGAGCAACTTCATTCTCTTCTTCATCATGAAACTCCAAGTATCCCATTAAATCATAGGTGAACTTAACACTTTATGCTTCCAATTCCAATGCTTTGTAGTTCACCCACAACCTAGAGTACTTCTTCACTAGTTTAGAAACATAATTCAAATCTATGATTTCTTCTTCAGACCAATTGATTGGAGGCAATGGCTTGTTTCTATATGGTTCAAAGTCATGGTGTTGAAGCAATTTTGTATCATCATCTTGTACTTGATTAGGCACCTCCACAACTTTATATATTTTGATTTATTTCAAAGGAAGCCTTGAGAACCTTCTTCTTATAGCTTAAAATTCATTTTGACAATTTTCCCAATTGTCTTCAATGTGGTCTTTATACCTGAAAGTTTTGTTGGCCTACTACATTGCCTTGCCATAATGATCAAAATTACTTATGTCAGTGTGGGAATACAACTCAAATTGTGTCATTTATTTCTCTGAATTTTGAGCACTTTTAATAGGAGGACATGCCTCTAAAGTTCCTATCCTCAATGGGAATTATGATCCTGATCCCTTCTTTATATTGCCTTGTTGTAGGATCTCTTTGAAACTTATCATTTGTCTTGTCAGCTCTAGTATTAGGAGTTTGTTGGTGGGATACCTAGGTAGTCTAAGAGGAACAACTTGAGATCTTTGTACCCAGATGTATGTGAACCTCTAGAATTGAATAAACCATTGGCCATATTGCTTGATCAAATCCATAGCATCTGAGGAGACCCTAATGTGAAGAGCATCCTACAACAATCTAGGAATGTACATGAAGAAGGCATCATTGGCCCTTCTATAGTTGGATGTTTTATATTGTAACTATGGGGAAACATTCCATACTCTATCCTTCCCAATGTTTCCCTTTCAATTGAGACCCTTTTACTTGGTCTTGTGTGCCAACATGTTTACAAGATATGATGTCATTGTGAATCTATTGGTTTCTTACACACTCCTAAGTTGGGAATCCATATTATTTCTTATGATCCTTTCCCAATGATAGTGCTTGTTTTCCACAATTTGTGTGATGGGATGGAACATACAAGTGTGAAATATGTGGGCCTCCTCCACTCCCATGACTCTACCCAAAAGAGTTATAATGTCATGGTATTCTAGCTTGAAATCACTCCTTTGCAGCAACATGGGAAGTTTTGAGTAGTGCAGCTTGGGCTTTAGGATCCATGCATTTTTCATAATCTCCAAATCTCTATTGGGGTCCTCTTCATAGAACTTGATAGATTCCCCAATGTTGATCTCCTCAATGAGCTTGTGATGAGAGGCAATGTTGAAGACCTCTGCGATGGACTCCTCGATAAAGTTGGCCATGACCTTGCCTGAGGCCCAATGATGATTCTTTTCCTTGAGTCATAATGTTTTGCACATTATAAGACCAACTTAGGGCATAGTTGTGTGTGAGGGAAACCTTCCTCTTGTGCTAATACAGTGTGAGTGATCTTTTGAGCCAGCTTAGTTGGTGCATTCCCAAACATCCTTTGCTAGAAATCATCATAGTCTACATGACCCATGATAGTATCTACAATCTTTGACCATGTAGAGGCAATATTTGTCTCTAGAAAAAAGCCCTTGAAGTTGTACTTCATCCTCTCTTTTCTTTTCCTGAGTTCTTATACTTAAGAAGCTTTTGTTTTGGTGGTTTTGTTAGTGGTTTTGTTAGGACTAACCTCATCCTACATTTGTTAGAGACAAGACTATAATTATGATAATTCTATTAACCCAAACAAATTAATCATTCAAATTCTAATGGAAATAAATAGTATTATCAAATTCCAAAATGATTCATGACTAAATCAACTCCAAATATCTTGATATCCATTAAGAAGTGCCAAGAAATCATCATATGCTAATTATGCAAATCACTTATAAAGGACACCTTAAAATATAAGACCACATAGAAAGTTTGGATAATTCAAGCATGCTAGGATTTTCTGACCAGTCTATGGATCAGGTAATCTGACCTAGCTTAGATTCAATGATGTTCTTCCTGTTACTTGAATTTTGGTTGTGAAATCCATTGCACTTCTCAATAGACCAAGCTCATTACTATATTAAATCATTGATAACTCCTCAAAGACTTGGTGAATCATCCAAATTCAAAGCTTAACTAAATTTATGCATTTGGCTTGATTGTTCATGATGTTTGAGTACTTCTAGAGACCTCAGATTACCTAGGTTAACTATTGTTTGGGTAATCTGAGCATGCCTAAATTTACCGATTGAAAGCTAGGCATGGAATTAGACTAAGTGTTTATCGATTAGGTTTGGGATTTTGGGTTGCTCAATGAATACAGATAATCTAAGGGGGCTTAGATTCTTTGAGCAGATTAGGGCTTGGAAAATCTGAGGTCCCTCAGAATTTCTGAAATAGGCTCAAGCTTGAAAATTCATTAAGTGCTTTGCCAAATCAATAAACAATGAGGATTTCCTCACAAATTTTTGAATGATTATGGCCTTAAGATGAAGTTTTAGAGAGATTCGTGTGGTGATTCTGACATTTATCCATTGAGTGTTCAAATCAAATGCAAAAAAAATCATAAAACTAGGGTTTTAGTTTGATTCACTAGATAAAGCACTACCCTCTATTTTCCAACTTGATTCACAAATCCTAGGAATAAAGCTTTGAAAAAAAAAGATAAATTCATGCATCCAAACAAAGTCCACATTTAATTTTAGAATTCCCACCAACGTGAATATGAGGAGGCATACCTTTAAACATCATGCAGCAAAGGAGAATGCAACTGAGGATCATGAGAGGAGGGTGCCAAATCTTAGGATGATCACTCAGAATAGAGAAATCTTCACAACAAAGCTTGATTCTACCATAGGATAAAAGAAACTCTCAATTTTCAACTCACAAGGATACAAAATGATTCAAAATGAGGGCTAAACCCAAATATAAAGCCATTATCGCATAATAAATGACCCTCATTAATGGTTGACAAGTGGTGGAGGGGCACCCAAGCTCCTTAAGGATCACCTGAGAGGTCAGGAGGTTGCAGGGGTCATGAAGACCTATAAACCATTCCATAGCATCAATTATGACATCTTGGAGCCTATAATGGCTTTTGAAATGGATAAAAGTATTAAAGGAGTCAAAAGTCCTAAGGGTCCTGATAAGGACCCTAGGACCAAAAAACATTGTAAGTGGACCAATAGTGTCCTAAGGGTGTAGGTAGGTCTATCATGCTTTAATTATATCAATCAAGGTCAAATATTAAAGGTTAGATAGTTTTTAGTTAATACAAATCAATAAATGATGAGTTGGAAATTCAAATTTTGAATTCCAACTGTTAGTTGTGCTTTGGGTAGGTAAGTGAGTCTTAGGAGTTTAATCAACAATAATGTAAAAAAATTAATCCAAAATGGTTTGAGAAGTTGAGGGATTGATCTATAACCTTAGAGGAAGCATTTGTACGGAGGATGGGTTGGTTTTGCAAGTACTGTATGGACTGCTACAGGAAGAAAGTGAAAAAACTTCAATTTTTTGCATCTTTTGGTGTTTTCTTGATGAATCTTTGATTTCTTTTGGTGTAATTCTCCATTGGATGTATTAAGGACTTGTATTGACATGTTTTGGAACCATTTGTATGACCTAAAGGCAATATAAATCAATCCTTTGTGTATTATAACTAACTGTCCTAAGGAAATTCAATATTTTCTCTAATTTTTGGTGGTTTTCATGTGTGTTTGATCCATTTCATGAAGGAATGATGTTGTAACCTATGAAATTGATCTCTTCTAACTTGTATAATACAAATCTAATAGGATAACATGTAGGTAGGAAGGAATCGAGGGTGTACACTAAGTTTTCACAATGCAAAGTTCATAAAAATGAAGGCTAAGGTATAGCAGTGGGAGTTCTTCCTAAAAAAGGGGCATATTTTTTAGTTGGGATTGATTAAGCATGTCTATCTAATGGTGAAAATTCAAAGAATAGATTCTGGAAGTGATTGGAAGGCTGGTAACCAAAAAGCCCTAGTTTTAAGGGATTAAATGGAGGGTTTTGTGATCAGTGGTCTTCAAGGTGTCATATGAATCTAATAACTTGAAAATCCTTGGTTTGGAAACATTTTAAGACACTGTTGAAAGTATCATAGTTAGGGGATAAGGTTGGTGTAGGGTTGCTTTGAAAAAGAGGGCTAATTAGGCCTTAAAATTATGGAAACAACAGGTTTTGGAAGGGTTTTTCTTTAAAATGTGCCATAAGGGTTTGGATATGTTGTATAGGGTCATAAACCACATCTAAAAAAATCATTAGTTTGGTAAGTACTTTGGGGAAGTTGTGAGTAAAGTAAAAAAAACCATCGTTGGAGACCTAGTTGGGCTAGAAGCCTAGTCAAGGTGTAAAAAGTGAGTTTTGTCTAAGACAGAGGTTTGGGGCTTTGAAACCATTCAAGACAAGTTTGGTTGAGTTCCTTTATATCACCCCAAGGGTTTAGGTCCATTATGAAAGCATCTAATTTATAAGTGCACTATTGAGGCTTGTCTCCATCAGGGTGCCTGAAAGAGGGTCTGAGATTGCATCATTGTGATCCTTGAAATCTTTGTGTTCTACCTAAAGTCCCATACCCTCCACATCAGAGTGGTATAAAATTAGTGAGTAGGTCCTTTAGGGATTGAAGAATCAACAATGGTACCTAAAAATCAACTAGCAAGAGAGTTGGAGGAGTTAAGGGAAACCTTGGAAAAAGAAAGAAGGGAAAGAAGAGAACAAGAAGCAACAAGAGAGCAGTCTAGAGCAAGGGAAGAAAGGAAATGGAGAAGGGAGAGAGAGACTATGCAAGCTAGGATAAACAATCTTGAGAGAAATAGGAGAGAAGAACAAGAAAACCAAGAAGATAATGATGAAGATGAAGAGCATGTGAGGGTAAATCAAGAACAACCTACAAGTGAGGTAGAAGACCCTAAGGAAAGGAGGTTAGTAAGATTATTGAAATTAGTACAAGGTCATGGAGGAAAGAGTCACATATATTTTCTTATCTATCAAGGGAAGATGGATAGTGAGGAGGTGTTAGGATGGCTTGATTCCTTAGAGAACTATTTTGAGTTTGAAGAAATTGATGAAGAGAGGAAGGTTAAGTTTACCAAAACTATGTTGAGAGGTACAACATTGACATGGTGGACTAGTTTTCAGAATGATAGGATGGCTAGGGGATTGGAAAAGGTTTCTATATGGGAAAGGATGAAGAGTTTAGTCAAGGAGAAATTCCTACCAACTGATTATACAATTCACGTGAAGAGGATAAGGCAGAATTTAAGACAAAAGGACATGGATGTGATGTGCTATACTGAGCAATTTCACAAGCTTAGTATTAGAGGAGGATATGAGGAAGAGGATGAGAAAGTAGCCAGGTATATCAATGGCTTGAGGTATAACTTACAAGATGAGATTGGTTTGTAGATTCCAAGGACATTAGGAGAATGCTTTCAGTTGGCCATTAGAGCAGAAGAAAAGGTGAAAAGGAAGCAAGAAAGGTCAAGTAATGGTGGAAGAGGAGGTAGTTCAAATAGAGGCAGAGGTAATAGAGAACAAGGACAAGGAAAAAATGATAAGAGTAGAAATGACAAAGGTAAAGAGGTATTATTAGATCAAAGAGGAGGAGGAATATTTGGACAAGGTAGAGGCCCATTCACAGGTAGGTGTTTCAATTGCAATGAACCAGGGCATCCTTCCTTCAAGTGTCCTAAATGGGAACAATCTGATAAGGGCAGAGATAGGAGAGCTAACTTGGTACAAGAAGAAGAGGACAAAAAGGAGGAATCAAAGACATTGATGGCAGACCCTGCGATTGATGGTGAGTTCCTTATGGTCAAGCAAGGAGAAAGACTTCATCAAGAACCAAAGGTAACTGTCTTCAAGAAAAATTGTCTTAGTCATGCTAAGATATGTAGATTACTCATAAATTCAGGGTCACATAGCAATTTAGTTTCATCTGATATGGTAGCCAAGTTAGGAATTGCAACATTTGATCATCCTACTCCATACAAGGCCACTTGGGTAACTCAAATGCAACATGTAGAGACTTGTAAGAGGGATTATGTGGATTTTTCAATTGGATCATATCAGGACATGGTGCTTTGTGATGTCATTCCAATGACTTGTGGTAATATCATTTTAGGGAGACCATGGCAGTATACTAGGCAGACCCTGCATGATGGATACCATAACACATATTTGGTGCACAAAGGAGGTAATAGATATAAGTTGGTGCCTTTTCCTTTGGAGCAGTCTAATGAAAGTTTTGTGATCTATTTTGAGAAGAATTTGCAGGTGAAAATGTAGGGTAAGACAGGGGAAGACACTAGTTGGTTGAAAACTAGTAAGTTGTACTAGGGTTATGAAGCACACAGTCTTAAAAATCAGAATTTGTGGGACTTGGATAGTATCAAGGTTGGAGGCATTTAATGCCCTATAGTTGAGGGTAATAGAGATGGTGTCCTTTCACAAATAAATCAGTGGAATAAGGGCAGAAATAGGGTACAAGGATAGATTGATCTCAAACAGTAAAGAGGACAAGCTAATCAATGTTTTGATCCAGACAAGAGTACAGGTTGGCAGAAAAGGAAGAAGGTGACTTTGAGAGGTTTTATGCTATGGTATTAGAAGATGCAAACATCTAAGACCAAGGAGTCTTGTGGTGGCAACAAGTGGGATAATTCTTGGGAAAATAAACTTTTCTTTCTTGGGGGGAATGGTGTAGGGGCACCCAAGCTCCTTAAGGATCACTTGAGAGGTCAAGAGGTTGCAGGGGTCATGAAGACCTATAAACCATTCCAGAGCATCAATTATGACATCTTGGAGCCTATAATGGCTTTTGAAATGGATAAAAATATTAAAGGAGTCAAAAGTCCTGAGGGTCCTGATAAGGACCCTAGGACCAAAAAACATTGTAAGTGGACCAATATTGTCCTAAGGGTGTAGGTAGGTCTATAATGCTTTAATTATATCAATCAAGGTCAAATATTAAAGGTTATATAGTTTTTAGTTAATACAAATCAATAAATGATGAGTTGGAAATTCAAATTTTGAATTCCAACGGTTAGTTGTGCTTTGGGTGGGTAAGTGAGTTTTAGGAGTTTAATCAACAATAATGTAAAAAAATCAATCCAAAACGGTTTGAGAAGTTGGGGAATTGATCTATAACCTTAGAGGAATCATTTTTACAAAGGTTGGGTTGGTTTTGCAAGTACTGTACGGACTGGTACAGGAAGAAAGTGAAAAAACTTCAATTTTCTACATCTTTTGGCATTTTTTTGATGAATCTTTGATTTATTTTGGTGTAATGCTCCATTGGATGTATTGAGGACTTGTATTGACATGTTTTGGAACCATTTGTATGAGCCAAAGGCAATATAAATCAATCCTTTGTGTATTATAACTAACTACCCTAAGGAAATTTAGTCTTTTCTCTAATTTTTGGTGGTTTTCATGGGTCTTTGATCCATTTCATGAAGGAATGATGTTGTAACCTATTAAATGGATCTCTTCTAACTTGTATAATACAAATCTAACAAGATAACATGCAGGTAGGAAGGAATCTAGGGTGTACACCGAGTTTTCACAATGCAAAGTGCATAAAAATGGAGGCTAAGGTATAGCAGTGGGAGTTCTTCCTAAAAAAGGGGCATATTTTGAGTTGGGATTGATTAAAAATGTCTATCTAATGGTGAAAAGTCAAAGAATAGATTCTGGAAGTGATTGGAAGGCTGGTAACCAAAAAGCCCTAGTTTTAAGGGATTAAATGGAGGGTTTTCTGATCAGGGGTATTCAAGGTGTCATCTGAGTCTAATAACTTGAAAATCCTTAGTTTGGAAACATTTTAAGACACTTTTGAAAGTATCATAGTCAGGGGATAAGGTTGGTGTAGGGTTTCTTTGAAAAAGAGGGCTAATTAGGCCTTAAAATTATGGAAACAATAGGTTTTGGAAGGGTTTGTCTGAAACAAGTGCCATCAGGGTTTTGCTATGTTGTGTAGGGTCATAAACAAAATCTAAAACAATTTTTATTTTGGTAATTCCTTTGGGGAAGTTGTGAGTAAAGTAAAAAAAACCATCGCTAGAGGCCTAGTTGGGCTAGAAGCCTAGTCAAGGTGCAAAAAGTGAGTTTTGTCCAAGATAGAGGTTTGGGGATTTAAAAACATTCAAGACAAGTTTGGTTGAGTTCCTTGAGATCATTCCAAGGGTTTGGGTCCATTAGGAAAGCATCTAAGTTATAAGTGCACTATTGAGTCTTGTCTCCATCAGGGTGCCTGAAAGAGGGTTTGAGATTGCATCATTGTGATCCTTGAAATCTTTGTGTTCTACCTAAAGCCCCATACCCTCTGCATCAACAGGACACTTGAAAACCTCAGAGATGTGACATGAGCCCAGATTCAGGTAATCTAAGGTAGCTCAGATTATCCAACCAGACTAGAGATTGGGTAATTTGAGGTACCTCAGAATTAATGAAACTCTCCATAACTTAGCCAATTTTTCCTTTTTTTCAAACTTTTGATCATGAGCTAACTTCTAGGAGCTTAGATCATCACTTGGGGTTGCATGAGGACATCTCAAATGCAATTTTATCATTAAGCACTTGGGTAAATAAAGATTAATACTGAGAGAATTATCCCTTAAGGGGATGTAGTCAGGACCCTACGAAAAGCAAATGAGAAAGCCAAGCAAGAAAGAGGGTCCTTGCTTTCAGCAGGGTGTGTGTGCAAAAAATGCACAACAAATGGCGAATCCTGCTAGGGAAATTCTCCAAAGCATTTTGATTAAAAAATAAAGTCAAGAACCCAGAATCTTTAGGTTTCAATCCTCGCATTGGGTCACCCACAAAAAGAGTTTCAAAGTCCATGAACAAGCCAACCTTTCCCATGACAAAGTCAAAGTGTGTGCAAATGTATTCATTTCCCTCCCTCAGTTGTTGTAGGAACCAAAATTGGTCTAACCAACTACGTAAAGATTCTAACTCCAAAATCATCTTGGATAGAGCCTTGCTACCAATCAGGTGTCCATAGCCCTAATAAGGTTATCACTATGGGCCTCCCAAGCATTGCTCTACTACTAGCCAGGCATCCATAGTCCTGATAGAGATACTCAGATACCCTTGATAAGGTGAGAATTCACTTCTTTTTTTTTTTTTTGGAAACTCTTTTAAGATTATTTTAAAATTTCCCTTTCACCTTGTAAGTAATGAAGCTCACACTCAAGGTTGAGAACCACAGTGGCACTGGAGCTGAAATAAGATTTTTCACTTGACCAGACTTTGTAAGGAACCCTTAACAACTTTGGAATTCTTAAGATGTGTTGAAAAGTGTTAGACCCAAGCACATTCTAGACTCAAGTTAATACAAAGACCTATCCACTTTAGGCATTAACATATGTGACACCAAATAAAGGATTTCCACCAATTGACCCTGGAAGGATGATTAGAGTTTGTAAAAGAAATATTTCAGAACACTCACTAATAATATAATGATTGTTGTGTAGGTACAACATGCCTTAGAAGAAAACAAGGACACCCAAAATTGAAAGAAAAAATAGAAGCAAACCTAACCTAACCACAACAAACCTAAACTAACCAAAAGTAGAAAACAAACAAAGAAAAGAAAAACAAAAGAACACCTACCCTAATGATTTACAAGGAAAGAGCTACAAGCAACTCAGGATTGGAAGTAATGCTTCAATTATTTCCCATTAATAGGCAATGGGACATCCTCTCTAGTGAGAGTTTTTAGACGAAAGCATTGTCTCCTAGTATCTCTAAAATCTGGTAGGGGATAAGCCAAAGTTTATCAAATTTTCCATGCTCCCCTTTTTTATCATGTGCTTTATCCCAATAGAGAACCAAGTCGGAGATTCAAAAGGCTTTCACCTTATCTCTCCTATCAAACCATCTTTTGATGACACCTTGGTGTTTAGCAAATTTTTCTAAGGCTTCTTTTCTTTTCTCCTCAAGGTGCAAAAGTTTAGCCAAATGGGCCTCACATTTATCCCCTTCATTATAATAATCAGTGATAAATTGTAAAGTGGGGATCTTCAATTGAATGGGAAATACTGGCTCCAAACCATACTCAAGGTGATAGGGAGAGGTTCCTAGAGAGGCCTTATGTCTAGTGCTATCTTCCAAAAGAGAAAATCTAAGTTGGGAATGCCAATCTTTGGGATTCCTCTCCAACAAATTACAGATGACTATTAAAAAATTCTTATTTGAGGACTCAACCAGACCATTACCTTGTTGGTAGTAATTTGATGTCAACTTAATGATGATTCCATGATCAAAATTCCAACTACAGAACTTTAACGATGCAAATGTGGGACCATTGTCACAAACCAAAGCAAAAGGGAAACCAAAGTGATTAATAATACCTGATTCTATGAAATTAATTACCACCTCATAAGTGCATCATTTGCAAGCAAGACCCTCAATCCATCTAGTAAAGTAATCATTTATGGTGAGCATGTACCTATGGCTTGTAGTGGAATGTGGATTGATTGGACCAATGAAGCCCATCCCCTGCTATGCAAATGGTTTTACCTCTATGACCAATTGAAGTGGAAGGGCTGCATACTTCTTACTTGTTGTAGTTTGACACACATGGCAAGTCCTCACGTGGTTGTGTGCATCTTTGAATAGAGTAGGCCAATAATAGCCTGCCCTCAGGATTTGATTTTTAGTATACGGTGCAGAACCATGGCCTGTGCCATATTTGTCATGGAATTTAGTCATCACTCTCCTAGCTTCTTCCTTTCAAAGGAAACAAAGGTAAACACCCTCATCATTCTTCTTGTATAAAACAACCCCTTTCATCATAAAGCTACCACTTTTCAAATGCAAATCTCTCCATTGTACTACATTGAGATGATCAGGACATTGTTGATTTAAAAGATAGTAAATAATATCATCATACCAATCACTTGGTGAAACATCTTGGAGGTGATAGTGTTGATATGTGAGATCAAGACCCATTTCAGCCATTATCTTAGTTAGTCCTTGTCCTCTCACCAATTGAATGGGATGGATCTCAATATCATACTCTTATAACATGGTTACCCACTTAGCTCTTCGTTCTCCCAATTCATTTTGCCTCAGTAAAAGCTTAACTACAAGATCAAGCACTATTACAAAGACCTTATTCCTCAAGATGTACTGCTTGAATTTCTTCATAGCTTTGACCAAAGCATAGGCCTATTTTTCTACATTGGGATATCTCAATTCTGCATCTTTTAAAGGAGCACTTATAAAATCTATGGGATGCTCATTTCCCTAGTTAGAATTATGGGTTAAGATGTCAGCACAAGAGTGATTTGAAGCATAAGAATATATATAAAATGGCTTGGAATAATTAGGACTCACCAATACTGGGGCATCAACTATTGCCCTCTTGATCTCTACAAATTCTTCTTTTGCTTCTTCAATCCACTCGACCTTCACATCCTATTTCAACATTGTGTTCAAGGGTTTAACTATTTCTATGAATCCAGTGATAAACTTCATGACAAAGTTGATCTTTCCAAAAAATGACTTCATTTCCCTTTTACTTGCACAGGGTTGAATCCTAAGTATGTCCTTCACTCATTACGGGTCAATAAAGATACCCTTCTCTGAGATAAAATTTCCTAACAACTTCCCTTCACTGAATCCAAAGAAACTGTTCTTTGGGTTAAGTGAAATGCCAAATTCCCTACACCTTTGAAATACTTTGCATAAGCTTTCAATATGATCACCTCGCTTCTTGGAAAATACTGTTAAGTCATCCATATAAATAATTATGGACTTTCAAATGATTTCCTTAAAGGAAATATCCATATCCCTCTAGAAGGTTGCTCCAGCATTGATTAGCCCAAAAGGCATCCTCCTATAAGAAAAAGTGCCCCACTTTGTAGTGAATGTAGTTTTGTGTCTATCCTCATATTAAATCATAACTTGATTATATCTAGAGTACCCATCTAGAAAGGACATCATTTGAGATCCATTAACAATCTAAAGCACTTCATCCAATGATGGGACTGAATAGTTATCCCTTTTCAATGCACAATTGAGATTTCTAAAATCAACACAAAGCCTGATTTCACCATTCTTCTTTCTTACAGGGACTAGATTGGCAACCCAAGTTGAATGCCTAACTAGAAATATGATACAAGAAAATAATAACTTTTGTACCTCCTTCTAAATGATGGGTTCCGGTAGGGAATTTATTGGTCTTTTCCTTTTACTGAATGGTTTGTTGTCTGGCTTGAGAGGAATGGTATGTGTAATAATGCAAGTATCATATGTCTTCAAATCTTCATAACTCCAAGCTATTGCATCTTGATATTTGTGTAGTGCATCAATAATTCCTCTCCTTTCCTCTAGAGTACATACCTTCCAATAAAAATGTTCTTAACATTGTCTGGAGTCCCCATGTTGTATGTCTCACACTGACCGCTGATGGACTTCTTCTTAGCTGCTTGTTCTTGATCTTTTATCATATCCAAATAAAAAATTCTCTCCAGTTGCACCATCCCTCTTGGAATAGTGTTGGTCTTCAAGTTGATGACTCCTTCAAGGTCCATCTCTACTTCTTGAGGCTCCACTTCATCAATTATTTGAGAATTAAACACATCACAAATAGTGATAAAATCAAGGATGTGCTTGTGATCCTCAAAAACCTAATTTTTTTTCATGTTGTCAAGCACTTATGGCATTGGAGTGAGCTCCACCGTGAACTTCAAGACTGAGAGTGATAAAAGCTGCAATGTATTATCTGCTTGTGCTAGAGAGTCTGCATTTTAGTTCTAGTTGCGAGGTATTAGTTGAATGTTGAAAGCATCAAACCCATCGATGAGATCCTAGACTCTGTCTATAATTATTCATACTTATATCATGACATGAGTATTGTTTTCTCACTTTCCTAACCACTAATTATAAATCTCTAAACACTTGTAGAATCTTAACTTTCTTTCTTAATGCCATCAGTAATCCATGAACCAAAGCCTCATACTCAGCTGCATTATTAGTACACTAGAATTGGAGTCTGTGAGTAGAAAAAATAGTTTTACCTTTAGGACTAATCAACTCAAACCCCACTCTAGCACCCTGTGTTGACTTTGATCCATCAAATCTAAGTGTCCAATAGCCAAAAAATTATAATCCTCTTGATTTTTCCTTTGCTTTTTTGCTACTGGGAATTTCTTTAGAAGGTATTAGTCTTTTACCTTTAGGATTGTCTTGAATGTTTTGTATATCTAACCTGATAGTTTGGGTTGGATTGATGCACTTATGTATCTGCTCCATTACTATTTGAAATAAACAACATTCCAACTTTGAGTGGGGAGCATTATGGACTCTACACTAGTTCAGAAGAAGCAACTCCTCAAAATTCATATCTCTACCCAACTAAATTTGATCCTCTATACATTTCTGGATAAACTCTTGAAAATTATCTAACAAGATGAGTTGACCATCCTCTTGGTCATCAACTTCCTCTATTGGTTCAACCAATTTTTCATAGCTACTAGATTTTGATGTGAATTCACTAGATGAGCTTTGCAACATAAAAACCTCTTCTATATTTGACTCTAAAATAGGGGAAACCAATACATAATTCCCCAAAATGATTTATGATACTAATACCTCATTCAAAGTATTCTGATATTCAATGATTACATACTTCATTATGGGTTCCCTTTCAATTCCGATTTGATTTGGGACTCCTTTCCAGGGAAGCCACATATGGGAATGATCTATGGATGTGTATCCATTTAGTTCCTTGGCGAAATCTCTATCTAAGATTAGCCCATAAGTATCAGGAATTTATGCTACTTGAATATTGATCACTTGTTGTATCCTAGGATTTGATGCAATCTGCATGAGAATCATATTTAATTCTCCCACCACATTCACCTTTTTTTTCTCCAACTAAGTGACCTTCTTTTGAGAGGTGGAAGGAGTAATACCTAGGGCTCTATAAACAACAAAAGGAATAACATTCGTGGAATCCCTTGAGTCTAAAAGACAATTGTGTAAATTCTTCCCAAAGATGTGAACAAAAATTAGAAAAGTAGAATTTTTTATCTTGCCTTCAAATAGACTTAACTGAGTGTCAACTTGTGCAACTTGACCCTTATCTTTTTCCTTCCCTTTATATCTAGACTGTGCTTGACTTTGATCCTTGGGTGCTTGTGAGATAGGAGTCTTCCCAACTACCTCGCTAACTGTTCTACCTTGAGGAACTACATTTGATTTGAAAGATCCTAGAACCGTATTTCTAATAGTAGGAACTCTCAATAGCTCAAAAGTAGAAAGACTTACCTTTATCTTCCTGAGTTCCTTAGTCACATATTCACCCAATTTCTCCACATTCATATTAGCATGTGTTTATTTGGAATAACTAGTCTACTTGTCCTTCCTTGCATTAGCATTGCTTCCTTTTGATGAATCAGATTGTCCTCCTTTTGAAAAATACTATGTTGGCACATGAGGATAAGATGAATTATTGCTAGCATTTGGAACTAGTGGTGTGGTGAAATTGTTTGGAGGGATTGAAGTAGTAAATGGACCTCTAGCTTGAGGAATTCTATTTGGCTTGTTCCTTAGATCATATTTTCTCATAGGTTGCTAGAACATTTGAACTTCCTCAACATGATCCTCTTGTTCATCCAAGGGTCCATTATCATTCTCAGTACCTTCATTGAATAAGTATGAAATTTCATCTCCATTAAACACTTGTTCAGTCTTATCATCCTGATTACTTGAATCTCCTTCTAGCTCATTCTCTTCACCCCATGGGAAAGGAGCATGATTCAACACCAACACTGGAGAATCATAAGGGCCAAATGGTACTATCTCTTAACTGTTGATGGTGTTTTCTGCACAGCAACAACTCAGACAAAATACAATATTCTATCTCTCTTGAAAGGTTATTTTCAACAATAAATCACTAAAAATCAACCCAAGGTCTCTCGAGTGTCAGGTCATGACAATGCATAAACAACTCAGATAATATGTGAAAATGCTGGTAATCACAAAGGGACCTTACTACAAGCAAACTGTATCTTTCAATTTATCAGATTTTTCAATATGATGATCTCCAATTCCTAAATCTAACCAAATGATAAAGAAATAACAAAAGATAAAGGTGCAACAATATGATAAAATCTAAACTATTCCTAGGATGAGTAATGCAAATGATAGATATTTGGAATGGACCAATCTCAAACAACCAATTCTTGCCTAACCCACAATGCAGTATCACAAGAACGATGCAATCTTCTGAGGTATGTGGATTTCAAATCATAGACATTCATCTACAATCGAACTTAAGAACATTTAAATATATGGTCCAGGTTGACTTCACCAGCCTACTACAATCAGATAGTTACCTGGAGTATAGACCAGAGATTGCTACAAACATTCCAAATATGAAATCATAAACATCATTCACCAAACTAAAACTAATTTAATTATGAATACTAAACTCTAAATCCTCAAGCAATTTGAAAGATAGAACTACAGGAACCATGCAAGATGAAATAACACAAAAGATTGCACCAGGAAAACCAAAATGTCTTCAATTGCATTAAGTCATCAAAAGGCTGCAACAATTCTACCATTCTGATATAGTATTTGCTTCAAGAAATGGAATACTACTCATACTACCAAAATATTCTAGCTCTTTCTGATCTTACTTATCTCTACTACTTTCTAGATAACCCTTACAATGAGGGAGGAATTCCCTTTATAGCAAACTCTCAAACATGTCGGCCCAGCCAAACATTTACAAAATAAAACAATTGCCAAAATAGGTTGGCCTGGGAAAATCAAAATAAGGCACACATTAAATGCCATCCATCATCAAGGTCGGCCTTGACACAATCCCCAATGTAGTCTGGTCCAATGCATGCCCTATGATAATAGGGAAGCACAAATCTCAAAATAGGCATTAAGTGCCACTTCCCTTATCCTTCCTCTGAGCTGATGACCCCTGGACCCTCAAAAATGTTCCATCCAACTCAGTGATGGGTGACAAAGGCAAGACCTTGAATCTGCATTTAATAGAGTCAATCTCCTCCTTTGACTGTTCAATAGTCTTATCCCAATCCTCTTTGTTGGCCATATATTTATTCATCACTACCAAATTGGTGGCTGCATCATCTAGCTGGTGACTTGTTATAACACTTTCAGAATCTGAGGCATAAACTTCATGCCACCACTCCTTCAGCTATTCTAGACTTAAGTATTTTGGGGCAATATTTCTCCTTCTAGTCATCACCTCAAAGATGGCAATGCATCCATCATACACTACAGTAAGATCACCATTTATTTGTTTTTTCCACTTCTGATTCTTCTTCATGGCCTTCTACCTAATCTGCAGAGCCTCGAACCATTCCGAAGGTTCATGTAATCTGGAAGAAGGAAGAATTCCATCTGTAGCCAGCTGTTCCTTACCATGTCCCATGATGACCCTAGATTTCTACAACAAGAGGTCCACGTCTTCCTTGTCCTGAGACAGCACATGCTCTAACAATTCCTTAGCTCTGAAAACATCCTTTCCAACTAATAGAATATCCTTAATTGCACTATCTCCCTTTATCTGTACATCCTTCAGCCAATCTATTGCAGTTTGAGCTAAGGTTTTCATTTTCTCAATCCCGAAGATGGTTTCCTTAGGTAGAAACCCAGGAGTAGCAGAAGAAGAAGGATGGAGAGACTGCAGGGGTTTCATCACCTCTTCCAAGCATTTCTTAAGTCTTTCATTCTCCTTCCTCAGCTCATGCTTGGTTTGGGTCTCTTTCCTCAACCTGCCAATAATCATAGCACTAGACCCTTCATATTCCTCTATGTCTTGCTCCATGGAGGCCGGTCCAAGGTTGATAGTCTGCACATTGTAGTCCTGACCAGTGACTTCTTCCCTAGTCTTGTCCGCAGCAGGGGTGGCAATATGGATAACCCTGTTGTTTGCTTCATCTCTTTCCACCTTAAAAACTACTTTGGCTGTCTTCTTTTTCTTCCCTTTGCCAATTTTTCACAGCATTTCATCCCAATCCAAGGGAGTATCTTCGACTACCACCTGCTTCTTTCTTGCAATCTCTTTCTCAAGCCAGTCCAGGGCTGCAGGTTCTACCTGAATTTCTTCCGTTCTTGCTTCTTCCTGCTGTTGTGTCATTTTCTCTTCTTCCTTCTCGGTTATTTTGTCCTCCTCCTTCTCAGAGAGCTGCTCACCTTGATCATCTTCCTCAAGATCCACCTCTTGCACTAGTGATGGGGTTTTAGCAGGGATGTCCTCTTTCTGCTCGGGCGATCCGTGGCCTTTGTCAGTTTCTAGAGAATCCTGGTACTACACCAAGGGAGAAGTATGCATTTCCTCCTCTTCCACCTCAAGCTCAGCTACTTCACCAAAGAGTGCCCCCTCCTTGAATGGCTCTGCCTCTCTGCTAGTTTCATGCTCCTCAGGAGTCCTTTGCTCAAGCACACCTGGAGGACGGGAAGCAACCTTAGGTGGCTCTGTGACCGGTGACTTTGGAGGAAGATCCATCTTTTGTATAGTGTCCTTTGGAGAGGGCATCCTAGATCTCCTCATATAAACTTTGGTCTTCTCTCCTCCTGAACTCTCCACATCCACAATAGGGGGCTCATCTTTTGATGCAACCTGACCCTTCTTCGGTGGTGGAGGAGCATCCTCCTCTTTCGCTTTTTCCAACTCTTCCTCATCAGAAGACTTGCTAAGCTTCAAAGTCTTCCATCTTCTTTTTCCTTTTGGCCTCCTTTTTGTTTCAGGCTCACTTTCCTTGGGTCGTCTGATTTATATCTTGAATGGTGAGCTCTTTGCAATTTTCCCTTTGGGGTCATCATCCTCGGATTCCTCTGAAGTAGACATGGGGTTGAGGTCTCCCATCAAATTGAAGGTACAAGTTACCTTCTCGCTTTCCAGCTTCAAAACCTTATGCTTCAACCAGGAAGAGGTGAATTTCATAACCGGGGCCATTAGGTCTTCTAACTCTGTAACCTCATCCTCATTCCAATTGATATCCCTGACTGATCTGTCCTTCACAGCTTCATAAGCATGATCCTGTACCAGGTTTTCATCATCCTCTAGTTGATCTGGGATCAACTTAACATTGTACTATCTAATTGCATTGACAGGGAGTCTGGAATACCTTTTCCTTCTAGCCTCAAGATCATCTTTGATGTTGCCCCAATAGTCCTCTAGGTCACTTTTATGTCGGTACTCCCTAGTGGCCTTCTTTTGTGCCTCTCCTGTGATGTCAAAGTTCATCCTCTTGGAGTGGAAGGAGAAACCATATGCTGCCAACTCGTCTCCTGCTGCATGTGCTGATTGAATTGAAGGGCATATTTCTGCTACACCAATTCCAAGGGGAAAATCTCCACCAAAGCCGGTTTTATGCTTTTCCCTCTTCACAATGGTATCAAACTCATAAATCTGCCTCACAATCTCTAACAAAACAATGTGATCAATAGGATACCAAGGTAACCTATATGGAGCAACCGGGCATCCATCAATCCTAAGGTAGGTGAAGGTGGGAAACTAGATGAACTAGGCTCCGTAGTTCCTTATCAATCCTTTGGCTCCATCTGACAGCCTCATATGCTCTGCATTTTGTAGCATCCGGGTGATATGCATAATGAATGCATCATTAGCCCTGTGGTAGTCTTTATGTCCTAGGTGCAACTCCAGATAGATCTCATAGATTATGTCCTATCCCAATGTCCCTCGTGGACTCAAACCCCTATATGGGTAGAATCTGGCTAGCACATACATGACATAGGAGGACATGGTGAATTTCTTGGTCTCTAGGATGTTCCTTAACTGTTTGTCGATTTCAGAGCTAATAAGCCCGGCCCAGTGGTAGTTGGTTCCTTGTTCAATCTTGCTAATCACATGAACCATCCTATTTTCCAACACTCCAGCGGTCTTCAATCCTGCGACTCTGCTCAAGAATGTAATTGCATTATACTTATCTGACCTGAATTTAACCCTATGCAATTGCTTAGGTAATTTGGAATGGTGGGGTTTTGGTTTCTCTAACCATGAGTTGATCATCTGTTGAGCTTTGGCTGGCTCATTCTCAAAGTATGTTTTAGCTGTGTCTATGTGAAAAGCACACACAAAAGACAGATCCGGTATGTCGAAGGCTTAGGCAATGGAGACAAGACTAAAATTAGCCAGAACTCTTCCCTCAATACTATTAACCCTTTGTGTATCGAAGTCGTATTGCCTGGCACATTCCAGAATTAGCTCATAACATTGAATTGCTAGAGGGAAACCTGCCACATGCATTAATCTAGATTTCATCATTCCTTGTCTCAAGACTGACAGGTCCTTCTGCACCATCCTCTGCTTGAATTCTCCATATCTCTAAGCCCCAACATTGGTGTTAGACACCTCAGACCACACAGATGATATCTTGCTTTCTTGCATCTGGCTCTTCATATCCAATCTTGGTATTTCTGCTTCTGAGATGGATGACCCCTCCGTGTCACCCTTAGATTGCCCGGCTGCGGCCCTGCTTGATTCGGCCTGCATTCACAAAAGACATCATTAGTATTCAATTATTGTTCATATTCCAACCAAAAGATCAACATAAAATCATATAAGACAGTTAAAATCTATCGCAAACTGCTAATCCTTGAAAGTCGAGAGAAATAAAGTAGTCCGAGAAAATACTGCAATCCAGGAAAATCCAGTCGGGGTAGAATTTCGGAGAAATTTGACCCAGACGGATTCCATCTGCCAAAACATCACTAGTCACATAAATCGTTAGTTCAGCCAAAAGATCATTAAATTATCATGACACTTATTCATTAGCAACAAGAAATTGGCATTTAGCATTGAACCCATTAATCCTATCTTCGAAAAATCAAAAAAGGATAAAGCCAGACAGGAAACCCAAAAAAATCTGGATGGGACGGATTTTCACAGACAGCTTGAAGTATTTCAGAAATTACCCCACTCCGCGGAATAAGCCTAAACCGGGAAAATCCAGGTGTGTAGAAATTCCATGGACACCACGGGAACCCGACGAACAATGACACGTGAACTGGCGACCAAATGATCATGCAACCTTTTCTACTTGGATTCTAATGGTCCCAAAATCAATGCCACTCAACAAGACTCAGAATGCAAAGGATTCCAACTTCCCAAAACTCCAAATGACAAGTCCACATGGTGAAATGGCGATGCCCTAATTCGGATGAATAAACCCGCCGCCATGAAAACCAGGGGAAACTTCAAGGTTTAAAATACCAGCTAATGATCAACCTAAAGCACCCTGAATCTTCACAAGGCAAGGAGCAGCGTAATGCAAGGGCAAGACAGGAAAATCATAATGAACCCATTATTTCAGGCTGAGCACCCAAAAAACCCTAACTTCACACAATATGGCAGATTTCACACTAAGAGGGTAAATAATCTAACCCAAAACCCCTCAAACGGATGCACCCGTTATCTTAATAGGAAAATACAAGCATGGGTAATGTGGTTTCACAAAGAAACGGGTCAAACCCCAACTCTATAAATACGGAATCATAATCAAGCAAGGGCCGACCCGATATTATCATCATTCAGTGCAAAAACACTCAATCATCATGCAAACAAATGAAAGGGCCCATGAAAACCTACCATGGATCAATGCAAATGAAATTTGAGCTTGAAGGAACAACTGCAAAATGAACACGCCCAGGCAACACAAATTCAGACACCGACACCTAGCAATCCACACGCAAGCTGCTTGGGCTCAATCGTCAAAGCTCAAATGAAACTCTTAATCACCAAAGCAATCAGCAAGTGAATAGATAAAATCAAAATGACTCCTAAAAGGTTTCAAATCCGCCCATATACGTGTCTGAGCGAAGGGTACTATAAGCATTAATGAGCGACAAGACACGTATGAAAAATCCAAAAACCCGAGCCCAGGATGGAATTTCGGAAAATTTCAGGATACGTGGAAATCCGGATGGACAGAAATTTCGTGAAAATGCAAAAACCGAGAATATAACAAAGTTTGGGATTTTAGTGTAGACCGAGAAAATCCACCAGAACCAAAAAATCCCAGAATCAAGCAGAAAACCAGTTTCGGAAAACGCAGTGATGAACAGATAGTGAATCGAGGCCCAAAGAAATCTGCCAGAGCTGGAAAATCCAGGACCTAGGTGAAAACCCAGATTTTTCCTAAAACCCAATTTTAATCAATTCCAGCCTCAAAGCAAGGTCTAAACTAGCAAGACTAACATGTCAAGACCTCAAAATGATAAGTCCAATATAGCCAAAGGTCAAAAGACATCCGAAAAGAGGGTCCCTACTCCAAGTGGGGCGTGTGTGCAAAAACTGCACAACAAATGACAACTCTGCTGGGGAAATGCTCCTGAGCATTTCAATGTCAATCTGGAATCAAGAACCCAGAACTTATGGTTTCAACTCAGCTATCCTGCCACCACCTAAGTGAAAACAAAGAAGCTCCTAATCATTAAAACTTTCCTATACCAGGGTCAAAGTGTGTGCATATGCATTCATTATCTTCCCTTGGTTGCATCAGGAACCAAACTTGGTATGAATAGGCTACGTAAAGATTCATACTCTAAAAGTAACCTGGATAGAGCCTCGCTGCCAGTCAGACATCCATAGCCCTGATAAGGTTATCATTGTGATCCTCCTGTACATAGCTCTACTGCCAGATAGGCGTCTATAGCCTCGGTAGAGATATTCAGATCCTCCTGATGAGTTGAATTCAAACCTTTTGATTTTCAATATTTTCTCTTTTTTCTCTTTTTATTTTTATTTTTGATAGATCTTTTCTTTTTACTCATTTCATTCAACCTATGAATAGTAAAGTTCACACTCAGGGCTAAGAATCACAGTGGCACTAGAGCAGAAAAGGGTTTTTCACCTGTTCAGACCTTATAAGGACCTTCTGCAACTTTAGGTATATTTAAGAATTAAAAGTATGAGACCCCAATATATTCCTATTCAAATTTGACTAGAAAACTCTTTGCCTCAGCATAAAGAAAAGTGACATTGGGTAGAGAGTTCGCACCATGATGTCCTGGAAGGATGATTAGAGTTTGTAAGGGAAATACCAAAAATATTAGACCTACTTTGTCACCATTGCCATACAGATGCACCCAAAGATCCCAAAAAGAGAAAGAACCAAGAGCAAGAGCAACGCAAACCCAAAACAAACAAACGAAAGCAAACCTACTCTAACCAAAACAAAACAAGCAAAGAAAAAGGGAAACCTACACTAACCAAGCAAAACAAATAGAGCAACCTAAACTAACTATGTACAGAGCGGAGAGCTGAAAACAGCTCAGGACTGGAAATAATGTTTCAAATACTGCCCATTGACAGGCAGTGGGATATCCTCTCCCGTTAGAGTCTTCAGATGGAAGGCATTATCTCCAAGTATTTCAGCAATCTGATATGTGCCAAGCTAGAGTTTATCAAACTTTCCATGGTTCCCTTTTTGATCATGAGGTTTATCCTAGTAAAGGACAAGGTCCGAAATCCTGAAGGCTTTAACTATAGCCCTCCTATCAAACCATCTCTTAACTACCCCCTGATGTTTGGAAAAATTTTCAAGGGCATTGTCTCGCTTCTCTTCAAGGTGCAATAGTTCTATCAACCTAGCCTCCCTTTTGTCCCCTTCATCATAAAACTCATTTATAAACTATAAAGTTGGAATCTGGAGTTGAATAGGGAATACTGGCTCCAACCCATACACTAAGTGATAAGGGGATGTTCCAATGGATGACTTAAGTCTAGTGCGATTTTCCCAAAGGGAAAATCAAAACTGGGTGTGTCAATCTTTTGGGTTCCTCTCTAGCAGCTTACGAATGATAGTCAATAGGTTCTTATTAGAGGATTCTACCAGGCCATTACCCTGGGGATAATAATTGGACGCAAACTTCACAATAATTCCATGATCAAGGCCCAATTTAAAAATTTCAAAGATGCAAAAACATGACCATTATCATAGACAATAGCAATAGGGCATCCAAAATGATTAAGAATAGCAGATTCTAACAAATCAATCACTACATCTGATGTACATTGCCTACAAGAAAAATCTTTAGTCCATCTTGTAAAATAATCAATAATAGTGAGAATGTACCTGTGTCCTACAGAAGATGGTGGATTGATAGGGCCTATGAAATCCTTACCCCACTGAGCAAAAGGTCTTACCTCAGTGACCGGTTGGAGTGGAAGTGCTGCATACCTTTCCCTCATTGCTGCAGTCTGGCAAGTGTGACAGGTCTGTACATGATGGTGAACATCTTTGAACAGTGTGGGCCAGTAGTAACCTACCCTCAAGATCTGATTTGCAGTGGCAATTGCAGAGCCATGATCAGTACCATATTTCTCATGAAATTCATTCATCACTCTTTCAGCTTCCTGCTTCCCAAGGCACCTCAAATAAATGCCTTCATGATTTTTCTTATACAGAACAGCTCCTTTCAACATGAAACCATCACTTTTTAACTATAGAGCTCATCTTTAAACTACATTTAGATGACCTGGAGGTCATTGATTCAGCAGATAATTCACTAGGTCATCATACCAATCATCTGGGGAAATCTCTTCAATATTATAATTCTGAACAGACAATTCACGGCCTATCTCAGCCATAGTCTAAGTGAGTCCTTGCCCCCTTACCAGCTTTATGGGTTGGATCTCAATGTCATACTCTTGTAGCATGGTCACCCATTTAGCTCTGCATTCACCTAATTCATTTTGCATCAAAAGTAATTTAACTACAGAATCAGGGACAATTGCATATACCTTATTCCTGAGGATGTAATGCTTGAATTTCTTTACTGCTCTAACCAGGGCATATGCCTGCTTTTCCACACTTGGATATTTCAACTCAACATCTTTTAATGGTGCGCTCATAAAAACAATATGATGCTCATTTCCCTCATCAGATTTTTGAGTCAACATTCCAGCACATGAATGATCTGAAGCAAAGCAATAGATATAAAAGGGCTTGCTGTAATTAGGACTTACCAATATTAGAGCGTCAGCAATGGCTCTTTTGATTTATGCAAAAGCTTCATTCGCTTCTGTAGTCCATTCGATCTTAGCATCTTGTTTCAACATTGCATTTAATGGTTTCACAATTTCAGCAAATCCAGTGATGAATTTTCTAACGAAGTTGATCTTACCAAAGAAAGAATTCATCTCCTTTTTGCTTGCAGGGGGTTGAATCTTCAAGATGGCCTCCACCCTCTCTGGATCAATGGCAATTCCCTTTTCTGATATTACATGTCCCAGTAGCTTTCCCTCTGTTACTCCAAAAATACACTTTTTCAGATTCAAAGATATGCCAAACTCCCTGCACCTTTGAAACACTTTGTACAGATCTAAGATGTGGTCCCCTCTGTTCTTTGAAAACACAGTTAGATCATCCATATAAATAATGATGCATTTACCTATGATATCCTTAAAAGCAATATCCATAGCCCTTTGAAATGTGGCCCATGCATTAATGAGCCCAAATGGCATCCTCCTGTAGGCAAAGGTACCCCACGTAGTTGTGAAAGTAGTCTTGTGTCTGTCCTCATACTGGACCATTACCTGATTGTACCCTAAATAATCGTCCAGAAAGGACATCATCTGAGATCCATTAACCACTTGAAGCACCTCATCTAATGAAGGAACTGGATAGTTATCCTTTTCTGATGATCTGTTTAGATTTCTGAAATTGACACGGAGCCTAATTTCTCCATTCTTTTTCCTCACTGGAAGCAGGTTGGCCACCCATGTTGAATGCAATATGATTCTGGTAGATAGTAATTTCTAAACTTCTTTCTATATGATTGGTTCCAATAATGCATTAATTAGTCTCTATCTTTGTCTGAAAGGCTTGGCATCTGGCTTCAAAGGGATGGTATGAGTTATGATTGAGGTATCATAAGTTTTCAAGTCCTCATAACTCTAGGCTACTATATCAGGGAAACTGTGTAAGGCTTTGATTATCCCTTGTTTTTCTTCTAGAGTACATACCTTGCCAATGAAAATGTTCTTGACATTGTCCTCAGTTCCCAAATTGTGGGTATCACACTGTCCACTGATTGATTCTTTCTTCGATTCTTGTTCCTGATCTCTGATCTTGTCCATATCAAAAATGCGCTCCAACTATACCATTCCCCTTGGAATAGTATTTGATTTTAGGTTTATCACACCTTCCAAATCCAGTTCTGCTTCCTGGAGCTCTGTCTCATCGATGATTTGGGAAGCAAAAACATCTGTATTTGTGATAAAATCTAGGATATGTTTATCATCTTCAAATACCTAGAAGTTAGTAACATTGTTTGGGACTGATGACACGGGAGTCAATTCAATGGTGAATTTCTTTAATCCTGACAGAGATAGAGGCTGCAGAGTGCTTGCTACTTGAGCCAGGGAATCAGCAGTTTGATTCTTCTACTGTGGGATAAGTTGGATGTTGAAAGTGTCAAATCCCTCAATGAGGTCCCACACTCTATGCCTATAATTAGTCATTCTCCTATCGTGGCATGAATATTGCTTCCTTACTTGCTTAACTAATAACTCAGAATCACCAAAGACTTGCAAAATCTTGACCTTTTTCTTAAGTGCCATAAGAAGTCCATGAATTAACGCTTCATACTCTGCTACGTTATTTGTACAGTGAAATTGAAGTCTATGGGCTGGAAAGAAATTCTTACCTTTTGGACTAATTAATTCAAACCCTGCCCCAGCTCCATGCTTGGACTTGGATCCATCAAATCTAAGTGTCCAACACTCAGTAGCTGCAATCTTCTTCACCACGTCCTTTGGCTTAATATTGCTGGGTGGCTTTTTAGATGATACGAATTTCTTCTCTTGACAATCTTTCTAAGGATCTTGTATATCTGTTTGAACTACCAGGGTTGGATTCATGCATTTTTGTACTTGTTCTACTGCTATTTGGCATAAACAACACTCCAACTCTGAATGAGAAGCATTATGAACTCTACACCAATTAGGTAAGAGTAATTCTTCAAAGCTTGTCCTTCTTCCAAGGCGAACCTGATTGTCAGCACACTGCGTGATGAATTCGTGAAAACTGTCCAATAGACTTCTCTGATTGTCTTCAGATTCCTTTTCTTCCTCAACTGATTCTATCAAAATAGTAATAGGGCTGAGTCCTATTTCATCATCAATAGGCATCGTGTGTAGCATCAGTACCTCCTCTGAGTCTAACTCTTCATACTGAGTGGATAATATGTAATTTCTAATGCCAACTTCTAATATCAGAACTTTTGTTGAAGTCTTTTGATATTCTGTGATCATGTACTTCATTCTTGGCTCTCTCTCAATTCTGATCTGATTGGGCACTCCTTTCCATGGAAGCCACATGTGTGAGTGGTCAGTGGATAGATATCCATTCAAAGCCTTAGTGAAATCTCTTCCCAGGATCAAACCATATGCATCAGGAATATCACCTATCTAAATATTGACAACCTGTTGAATTATTGGATTTGAAGCTATCTGCATGTGAATCATGTTTAGTTCTCCCACCACATTTACTTCAGTTCTATCCAACTGAGTCACCTTCTTCTAAGAGTCAGCAGGTGTAATTCCTAGAGCTCTACACACTCCAAATGGCATCACATTGGTGGAAGCACCAGAATCTAATAAACAATTATGTAGATTCTTACCAAAGATACAGACAGAGATTAGGAATGGTGGAGTTTCTGTCTTCCCTTGAAACAAAGTGGGTTGAGTGTCTACCTGGGCTACTTGAGTTTTATCCTTTTCTTTTCCTTTATCTCCAGGGGGCGTGTTAGTCTGATTTTGTGCCTGGTTTTGTGTCTTCATAGGCTGAGAACTGGAAGTCTGGCTGATATTCTCTCCAGAAGGCTTATCCAAAGATACTGAGTGTGCATCATAAGTACCCAAAATAGCCTTCCTAATGGGAGGAAACCTTAATAAATCAAATGCTGAAAGATTTACCTTTAATTTCTTGAACTCCTCAGCAATATATGAGGCCATCTGCTCCTCGCTCATATTGGTGGAGATGTCCTTAGAAGGTTCCTCCACCTTGTCCTTGCTTGTTTGAACAACCTTTTCCTTTTGTGAGTCAGTTTGAGCCTATCTTTCCTTGGAAAGATACTGCTTAGAAACATGTGGATAAAATGGATTATTGCTAGCATTAGGATCTGGAGGGGTACTGAAGTTGTTAGGAGGAATGGAGGTGGTAAAAGGTCCTCCAGCCTGTGGACGCCTATGAGGCATGTCCCTCAAACCTTGCATTTGGAACATTTGTACTTCTTCAACATATGCCTCCTCCTGATCAAGAGGGCCATTATCATTCATTATTTCTTCACTGAATAATCGAGCAACCTCATCTCCATTACAAATTTGGTCTGTTCTTTCTTCTTGAGAATCAGGTTCCTCTGGTACATTTTCTTTGCTGGTTGGAAAAGGGGCGTGATTCAAAACTAGCATAGGAGAATCATAAGGGTTGGAGGGAACAATCTCCTACCTGTTTGCATTATTTTCCACCTTGTACTGGAAAATGGAGGCGGCAGTTTGGAACTCTGGACATTCCAATTCTGAATCTTGACTCATCTTATGGAGCCTGCACCATCCTGATAGGGCTGCTTCAGCCAGATATACACCACTAGGAGGCTTATCTTGACCGACTGGCTGATTTGCAGATTGATTAACAACTTTATTAGCTGGTTAATCCAATGGGGTGGGGACTTCTCCATTATTAGGTCCCGTATTCCAAGTCCTACTTTGCCCTTGTGATTGCCTCTTATCAAATCCAGATCCATTACCTTGACCTCTATCAAAGTTCTGTCTCCTATCATTATTATAGCCTCTATCATTGTTGTAACCCTTGTCATTATGGAATCCCCTATCATTACACTGTCCTCTTTCAAAATTTTGTCCTTGTGAAAACTCCCTATTTTGATTGGATTGCATACTCTTCTAGGCAGCCTACAGTTGACTATTTTGATTCCTTAGGTAGGTCACCTCTAGATTCAACTTCTTTATCTGTTCAGCCATTTCATCAATCCTCTCCCTATTTGGATCTCGATAAGGGGGCTGGCTTGGGTTACTCTGAGGAGGAACAGGTATTGTATTAGATCCCATAGACTGATGCAACACCTCAGAATTCTGCAAATAAGCAGGAAAACTATTTGGTTGTGACTGATACATAGGATGATTAACCTGTTGTTAGGGAAAATTCATCATAGGAGAGACCTGGTTCATGGGAAGACCAGGATGTGGCACCAGGGGTAATTGAGGTACTAGATTCATGATTGGAGAATGGTTGGTAAGTGCCTGATTCACTGCCTGAACCTAATTAGGGTGTGCAACTAGTCCTAAAGAAGGCAACAGTCTAGTTATATGTTGCCTCAGATCTATGCTAAGCTTAACAACTTCCGTATAGGCATCAGTTAGGGTACCTGGAGGATTGGGTCTCCATTTCAGGAAGGTGGCTGTGAGGCTATCCAATGCTTCGTAATAGATTCCTAGGGTAGTATTGTCATCCAAAACATAAGGATCTTGAAGTCTGGTATATGCACGGTGAAACCTATTATTGAAACTGGATATGGGCTCATTGACCTCTCTTTTGACCCTAGTGAATTGTAAATACAATTCATTGGCACTGATGGGTATTCTGAATTTCTGTAAAAAGACAGTTTCAAGATCATTCCAGTTTAGAATTGAGCTAGAAGGGAGGTGATTGTACCAGTAAAAAGCCTCTTCTCCTAGTGAATAAGGGAATAACCTACAAGCAACATCCTCATGGACAACCCCTTTATCTTTGAGACAAGTTTGGAAGATCCTTATGTGTTCTTCAGCAGTCCTGTTTGGGTCATTAACATGAAATTTTGAATAGAAATGTTCATGGTTTTTGGGCATTACATTGTAAGCCTGGAAGAACAAGGGTGATGGATTATTAGCTAGGAAAGCCATTGGTAAAAGTGGGGGTGGTGGTTGTGGTTGGTTAATGACAGGCTGGGGCTGTTGAACAGGAATCTCAAGGATGGGTATAGCTTCAACCTTAGGATGTGAAGATGTGGAAGAAGCTGGTGAAGGGATGGGTGATGATGATTCTCCCCTTTCTCGAGTCCTTCTTGACCTATTGGGGAACTGTAATTCCTGTAAGTCCTCCTCTCCTATAATAGATCTGGTATTTCTCCTATATCTCTCTGGAGAGATGGCGTTCAAGAAACAATCCAGTGTGCTCATTCAGGCCCTCCTTCTAGCGCCAATTTGTTGATGGTGTTTTCTACACAATAACAACTCAGACATAATACAATATTCTATCTCTCTTGAAAGGTTATTTTCAACAATAAATCACCTAAAATCACCCCAAGGTCTCTCAGGTGTCAGGTCATGACAATGCATAAACAACTCAGATAATATGTGAAAATGTTGGTAATCACAAAGGGACCTTACTACAAGCAAACTGTATCTTTCAATTTATCAGATTTTGTAATATGATGATCTCCATTTCCTAAATCTAACCAAATGATAAAGAAATAACAAAATATAAGGGTGCAATAATATGATAAAATCTAAACTATTCCTAGGATGAGTAATCCAAATGATAGATATCTGGAATGGACCAATCTCAAACAACCAATTCCTGCTTAACCCACAATGTAGTATCACAAGAATAGTGCAATCTTCTAAGGTATGTGGATTTTCAAATCATAGACATTCATCTACAATAGAACTTAAGCACATTTAAATATATGGTCCAGGTTGACTTCACCAGCCTACTACAATCAGATAGTTACCAAGAGTATAGACCAGAGATTGCTACAAACATTCCAAATATGAAATCATAAACATCATTCACCAAACTAAAACTAATTTAATTATGAATACTAAACTCTAAATCCTCAAGCAATTTGAAAGATAGAACAACAGGAACCATGCAAGATGAAATAACACAAGAGATTGAACCAGGAAAACCATAATGTCTTCAATTGCATTAAGTCATCAAAAGGCTGCAACAATTCCACCATTCTGATATAGTATTTGCTTCAAAAAATGGAATACTACTCCTACTACCAAAATATTCTAGCTCTTTCTGATCTTACTTATCTCTACTACTTTCTATCTAACCCTTACAATGAGGCAGGAATGCCCTTTATAGAAAACTATCAAACATGTCGGCCCAGCCAAACATTTACAAAATAAAACAATTGCCAAAATAGGTTGGCCTGAGAAAATCAAAATAAGGCACACATTAAATGCCATCCATCATCAAGTTCGGCCTTGACACAATCCCCAATGTAGTCTAGTCCAATGCATGCCCTATGATAATAGGGAAGCACAAATCTCAAAATAGGCATTAAGTGCCACTTCCCTTATCCTTCCTCTGAGCCGATGACCCCTGGACCCTCAAAAATGTTCCATCCAACTCAGTGACAGGTGGCAAAGGCAAGACCTTGAATCTGCATTTAATAGAGTCAATCTCATTCTTTGACTATTCAACAGTCTTATCCCAATCCTCTTTGTTGGCCATATATTTATCCATCATTGCCAGATAGGTGGCTGCATCATCTAACTGGTGACTTGTTATAACACTTTCAGAATTCGGGGCATAAACTTCATGCCACCACTCCTTCAATTGTTCTAGACTTAGGTATTTTGGGGCAATCTTTCTCCTTCCAGTGATCACCGCAAAGAAGGAAATGCATCCATGATACACTGCAGTAAGATCACCATCTATTTGTTTTTTTCGCTTTTGAATCTTCTTCATGGCCTTCTGCCTAATCTGCAGAGCCTCGAACCATTCCCAAGGTTCATCTAATCTGGAAGAAGGAAGAATTCCATTTGCAGCCAGCTGTTCCTTACCATGTCCCATGATGACCCTAGATTTCTGCAACAAGAGGTCCACGTCTTCCTTGTCCTGAGACAGCACATGCTCCAACAATTCCTTAGCTCTGACAGCATCCTTTCCAACTGATAGAATATCCTTAATTGCACTATCTCCCTTTATCTATACATCCTTCAGCCAATCTATTGTAGTTCGAGCTGAGGTTTTCATTTTCTCAATCCCGGAGATGGTTTCCTTAGGTAGAAACCCAGGAGTAGCAGAAGAAGAAGGATGGAGAGACTGCAGGGGTTTCATCACCTCTTCCAAGCATTTCTTAAGTCTTTCATTCTCCTTCATCAGCTCATGCTTGGTTTGGGTCTCTTTCCTCAACCTGCCAATAATCATAGCACTAGACCCTTCATATTCCTCTATGTCTTGCTCCATGGAGGCCGGTCCAAGGTTGATAGTCTGCACATTGTAGTCCTGACCAGTGACTTCTTCCCTAGTCTTGTCCGCAACAGGGGTGGCAATATGGATAACCATGTTGTTTCCTTCATCTCTTTCCACCTTAGAAACTACTTTGGCTATCTTCTTTTTCTTCCCTTTGCCAATTTTTGATAGCATTTCATCCCAATCCAAGGGAGTATCTTTGACTACCACCTGCTTCTTTCTTGCAATCTCTTTCTCAAGCCAGTCCGGGGCTGCAGGTTCTACCTGGATTTCTTCTGTTCTTGCTTCTTCCTACTATTCTATCATTTTCTCTTCTTCATTCTCGGTTATTTTGTCCTCCTCCTTCTCAGAGAGCTGCTCACCTTGATCATCTTCCTCAAGATCCACCTCTTGCACTAGTGATGGGGTTTTAGCAGGGATGTCCTCTTTCTGCTCAGGGGATCCGTGGCCTCTGTCACTTTCTGGAGAATCCTGGTACTACACCAAGGGAGAAGTATGCCTTTCCTCCTCTTTCGCCTCGAGCTCAGCTGCTTCACCAAAGAGTTCCCCCTCCTTGAATGGCTCCGCCTCTCTGCTAGTTTCATGCTCCTCATGAGTCCTTTGCTCAATCACACCTGAAGTAGGGGAAGCAACCTTGGGTGGCTCTGTGACCAGTGAATCTGGAGGAAGATCCATCTTTTGCATAGTTTCCTTTGGAGAGGGTGTCCTAGATCTCCTCATATAAACTTTGGTCTTCTCTCCTCCTGAACTCTCCACATCCACAATAGTGGGCTCATCTTTTGATGCAACCTGACCCTTCTTCTTTGAAGTTCTGGAGGTTCTTGTCTTCTTTGGTGGTGGAGGAGCATCCTCCTCTTTTGCTTTTTCCAACTCTTCCTCATCAGAAGACTTGCTAAGCTTCAAAGTCTGCCATCTTCTTTTTCCTTTTGGCCTCCTTTTTGTTTCAGGCTCACTTTCCTTGGGTCCTCTAATTTTTATCTTGAACGGTGAGCTCTTTGCAGTTTTCCCTTTGGGGTCATCATCCCCGGATTCCTCTGAAGTAGACATGGGGTTGAGGTCTCCCATCAAATTGAAGGTACAAGTTACCTTCTCACTTTCTAGCTCCCAAACCTTATGGTTCAACCAAGAAGAGGTGAATTTTATAACCGGGGCCATTAGGTCTTCTAAGTCTGTAACCTCATCCTCATTCCAATTGATATCCCCGACCGACCTGTCCTTCATAGCTTCATAAGCATGATCCTGTACTAGGTTTCCATTATCCTCTAGTTGATCCGAGATAAACTTAACATTTTACTGTCTGATTGCATTGACAGGGAGTCTAGAATACCTTTTCTTTCTAGCCTCAAGATCGTCTTTGATGTTTTCTAAATAGTCCTCTAGGTCACTTTTATTCTGGTACTCCCTAGTGGCCTTCTTCTATGCCTCTCCTGTGATGTCGAAGTTCATCCTCTTGGAGTGGAAGGAGAAACCATATGCTGCCAACTCGTCGCCTGTTGCATGTGCTAATTGAATTGAAGGGAATATTTCTGCTACACCAATTCCAAGGGGAAAATCTCCACCAAAGCCTGTTTTATGCTTTTCCCTCTTCACAATGGCATCAAACTCACAAATCTGCCTCACAATCTCTAACAAAACAATGTGATCAGTAGGATACCGAGGTAACCTATATGGAGTGACCGGGCATCCATCAATCCTAAGGTAGGTGAAGGTGGGAAACTGGATGAACCAGGCTCTGTAGTTCCTTATCAATCCTTTGGCTCCATCTGATAGCCTCATATGCTCTACATTTTGTAGCATCCGGGTGATATGCATAATGAATGCATCATTAGCCCTGCGGTAGTCTTTATGTCCTAGGTGCAACTCCAGATAGATCTCATAGATTATGTCCTGTCCCAATGTCCCTCGTGGACTCAAACCCCTATATGGGTAGAATCTGGCTAGTACATACATGACATAGGAGGACATGGTGAATTTCTTGGTCTCCAGGATGTTCCTTAACTGTTTGTCAATTTTAGATCTAATAAGCCTGGCCCAGTGGTAGTTGGTTCCTTGTTCAATCTTGCTAATCACATGAACCATCCAGTTTTCCAACACTCCAGCGGTCTTCAATCCTGCCACTCTACTCAAGAATGTAATTGCATCATACTTATCTGACCTGAATTTAACCCTATGCAATTGCTTAGGTAATTTTCAATGGTGGGATTTTGGTTTCTCTAACCATGAGTTGATCATCTATTGAGTTTTGTCTGGCTCATTCTCATAGTATGTTTTAGCCATGTCTATGTTCAAAGCAAACACAGAAGATAGATCCGACATGTCGAAGGCTTAGGCAATGGAGATAGGACTAAAATTAGCCAGAACTCTTCCCTCAGTACTAACAACCCTTTGTGTATCGAAGGCACATTCCAGAATCAGCTCATAATGTTGAATTGCTGGAGGGAAACCTGCCACATGCATTAATCTAGATTTCATCATTCCCTGTCTCAAGACTGACAGGTCCTTCTGCACCATCCTCTGCTTGAATTATCCATATCTCTAGGCCCCAACATTGGTGTCAGACACCTCATACCACACAGATGATATCTTGCTTTCTGGCAGCTAGCTCTTCATATCCAATCTTAGTCTTTCTGCTTCTAAGATGGATGACCCCTCCGTTTCACCCTTAGATTTCCCGGTAGTGGCCCTACTTGATTCGGCCTGCATTCACAAAAGACGTCATTAGTATTCAATTATTGTTCATATTCCAACCAAAAGATCAGCATAAAATCATATAAGATAGTTAAAATCTATCGCAAACTGCTAATCCTTGAAAGTCTGGAGAAATAAAGCAGTCCGGGAAAATACTACAAACTGGGAAAATCCAGTCAGGGTAGAATTTCAGAGAAATCTGACCCAGACGGATTCCAGCTGCCAATACATCACTAGTCACATAAATCATTATTTCAGCCAAAAGATCATTAAATTATCATGACACTTATTCATTAGCAACAAGAAATTGGCATTCAGCATTGAACCCATTAATCCTATCTTTGAAAAATCAAAAAAGGATAAAGCCAGACAGGAAACCCAGAAAAATTTGGATGGGACAGATTTTCGTGGATAGCTTGAAGTATTTTGGAAATTACCCCACTCTACGAAATAAGCCTAAACTAGGAAAATCTAGGTGTGCAAAAATTTTGCGGACACCACGGGAACCCAACGAACAACAGCACGCGAACTAGTGACCAAACGATCATGCAACCTTTTATACTTGGATTCTAATGGTCCTGAAATCATCGCCACTCAACAAGACTCATAATGCAAAGGATTCCAACTTCCCAAAGCTCCAAATGACGAGTCCACATGATGAAATGGTGATGCTCTAATTCGGATGAATAAACCCGCTGCCATGAAAACCAAGGGAAACTTCAAGGTTTAAAATACCAGCTAATGATCAACCTAAAGCACCCCGAATCCTCACAAGGCAAGGAGCAGCGTAATGCAAGGGCAAGACAGGAAAATCATAATGAACCCATTATTTCGGGCTGAGCACCCAGAAAACCCTAACTTCACACAATATGGTGGATTTCACACTAAGAGGGTAAATAATCTAACCCATAACCCCTCAAACGGATGCACCCGTTATCTTAATAGGAAAATACAAGCACGGGTAATGTGGTTTCACAAAGAAATGGGTCAAACCCCAACTCTATAAATACAAAATCATAATCAAGCAAGGGCCAACCCAAAATTATCATCATTCAGTGCAGAAACACTCAATCATCATGCAAACAAATGAAAGGGCCCATGACATCCTACCATGGATCAATGCAGATGAAATTCGAGCTTGAAGGAACAACTACAAAATGAACATGCCCAGGCAACACAAATCCAGACACCGACACCCAACAATCCACACGCAAGCTGCTTGGGCTCAATCGTGAAAGCTTAAATGAAACTCTTAATCCCCAGAGCAATCAGCAAGTGAATAGATAAAATTGAAATGACTCCTAAAAGGTTTCAAATCCACCCATATACACGTCTGAGTGAAGGGTACTATAAGCATTAATGAGCGACAAGACGCGTCTGACAAATCTGGAAACTTGAGCCCAGGATGGAATTTCAAAAAATTTTAGGATACGCGGAAATCCGGATGGACATAAATTTCACGAAAATGCAGAAACCGGGAATATAACGAAGTTCGGGATTTTAGTGTAGACCATAAAAATCTGCCAGAACTGGAAAATCTTGAAATCAAGCAAAAACCCGGTTTCGGAAAACGCAGCGATGAACAGATAGTGAATCAGGGCCCAGAGAAATCCGCCGGAGTTGGAAAATCCTAGACCTAGGTGAAAACCCGAATTTTTCCTAAAACCCAATTTTAATCAATTCCAACCTCAAAGCAAGGTCTAAGCTAGCAAGACAAACATTTCAAGACCTCAAAATGATAAGTCCAATATAGCCAAAGGTCAAAAGACATCTGAAAAGAGGGTCCCTACTCCAAGTGGGGCGTGTGTGCGAAAACTGCACAACACTAACCATTGGAATTGTTTTCAACTTTAGACTGAAAGATGGAGGTAGCAGTCTAGAACTCAGGATAGTCCAACTCAAAATGTTGACTTGTCTTATGAAGCCTGCACCATCTAGACAAAGCTGCTTCTGCCAAATACACACCATTTGGAGGATTTTATTGATTAAGAGGTTAATCTAATGGATTATGAACACCCCATTATTTTTCCTTTTTTTCCATTGTCTATTCTTCCTAGGTGGTTTTCTTCTTTCAAATCCTTGTCCATCTTTTTTCCCTCTATCAAAATTCTAACCGGAAGACAGCCCCCTGTCAAAATTTTGTCACTGTGTAGAGTCTTGATTCTCCCTATTATAATTAGATTACATATTCCTTTGAGTAGCTTGGAGTTGACTATTCTAGTTCCTCAAGTAGGTTATCTCCATGTTCAACTTCTTCACTTTCTTGAACAACTCATCTAATCTTTCCTTATCAGGATTAATGTATGGTGCATGTCTTGGATTATTTTGGGGTACCCAAATGCCACTTCTGAACCTATGGACTAGTTTAAAATTTTATAATTTTACAAATATATGGGAAAACCAGCCTATTATTGTGAATGGAGAGGCTGATTAACACTTTGTTGAGGATAACTAGGCATTGGTCAAGCTTGATTTATTGGAGGAATCAGATGAGGCACCAAAGGCAATTGAGGTACTACATTCATAATGGGGGTGTGATTAGTTAGAGCCTGGTTGAGAGCTTGGACCAATCCTAGATGAGTGGTGAGTCCTAAAGATGGAAAAGGCCCTAACAAGTGTTGCCTCAGGTCAGTACTAACATTGAAAGCCTTTGTATATGCACCAAGCAAGCTATTCAAAGGATTAGTCCTCCACTTAAGGAAAGTTGATGTAAGACTATCAAGGGCTTCAAAATAGATTTCCAAAGTAGTAGCATCATCCATAGAATAAGGGGCCTACAACCTGGTATATGCATGATGAAATCTATTATTAAATGACCCTATAGGCTCATTAACTTCCCTCTTAACCTTAGTAAACTACAGATACAACTCATTAGCACTAATAGGGATTTTAAACTTTTGCAGAAATGTAGTCTCAAGTTTAGTCTAGTTGTGAATTGACCCAGTAGGAAGATGATTATACCAATAAAATGCATCATCTCCTAAAGAATAAGGGAAAATATTATATGCAACATCTTCATGGTTGATCCCTCTATCTCTAAGACAAGTCTGGAAAATTTTGATATGCTTGTTTGCATTCCTATTATGGTCATTTGTATGAAACTTGGAGTAGAAATGTTCAGGATTCTTGGGCATAACATTGTAGTTGTTGAAGGATAAGGGAGATGGGTTGTTTGACAAGAAATCCATTGGTGGTGGCAGAGGTGGTAAAGGTTGATTGATGACTGGTTGGAGTTTTTGAATGGGAATGGCCTCAGAATCAGATGATGATGGGATTCATAAAGGTGAGGATGGTGGAAATGGTGGGGTAGATGATGAATCTTACCCTCTTCTAGTCCTCCTTGACCTAGTTGGGGCTTGAAATTCTTGAAAATCTTCCTCTCTCGGTGTAGATCTGGTTCCTCTTTGAAATCTCTCAAGATAAATGGTAGATAGAAAATGGTCTAGCTTGCTTATTTACTCCCTCCTTCTAGTGCCAATCCGTTGATGGTGTTTTATGCACAACAACTTAGAAAGAATATGATATCTTGTCTCTCTTGAAAGGTAAATCTCTATCAGCAAGCCTCAAGAGATAACCCCAAGGTCTCTAATGTCAGGTCTTGACAATACAAAAATAACTCAGTGAAAATATGTGAAAATGCTGGTAATCACAAGGGACCTTACAAAAAAATACTGGAAACTTTAGACTTATCAAATCGATACTTGTGATCCTAAAACTAACAAAATTTTTAAAAGAAATAACAAAATATAAGGGTTTAGAGAGATTTTCTGAAATGTAAACTAAACCTAAGACCAACAATACAAATGATTAAACACTCAAAGTGGACCAATCCCTCAAAACCAATTCCTACTTAACCTAGAATAAACTTGCAGTCTCACAGAAATAGTGCAATCTTCTAAGGAATTCAATATTTTTTAGATCATGAAACATTCACCCAAATCAACCATATTTTTCAATTGAAATGAATAAATACCCACAATTTAACTTAGCACACAAATTTAAGGCCTAGGCTAGCTTTACACAGCAACTTACAATTAACAAGCTGCTAAAAGTATAGACCAAGGATTGGTCACACACTTCAAATATCAAACCGTGAACACCACTGCATCATATTTAAATCTAAAATATAACATGTAACTAATTGTAGATAGGGAAATCCAATCATGTTTAATGCATTGAAAACAATAAACTAATTAAATCCTATCAAGCACAATAGAGTATGAAACAACATGACAATCACAATAAGAATCAAAAATACAAACTGATCTTCGCGCTAACTCAATTTATCTCCATTGCTCTTCTCCACCTGCATGAGAATGTGAGATTTTGAAGGGTTGACAATGGAGGAATGTTGGATGCTCATTCCTGCAGCATAATGACTTGACGATGAAAATGACAAATGGAGAGAATGATAGATAGAGATGGAAGACTGATTTTGATAGAGTCAAGATGCTAGACGAATCAACCTCAAATGAATTGTGAGAGGTTGTATTTATAGAGACGTGATGTTGACGAAGATAAGATTTGACAAGATTCAATAAGGATTTGATTTTTGACAAAAGAGGAAATACAATGAGATGAGATAAGATGTCAAAAAGATAGAAAGATTTTATTTTTTCTTTTAAAGGAAATAAATCCTGAAAAAAGATGAGAAGGATAATTGATGAATTATCTAATTAAATAAATTAATTAGATACACATGAGTTTCAATTTTGGAAAGAAAGTGAGAAGATCTTTTTAGAATTTTATTAATTAAATAAATATTTGATTTATTTAATTAATGTTGAATTTATGATTTCATTAATTAAATAATATAAATTATTTAATTAAAATTAGAAGAATGAATAGAAAGGATTTAATTAATTTAATTAACATTAGAGGAATGGGTGGATTATGCATATTAATTTAGTTAAATAAATAAAATTTATTTAACTAATTAGATGATGACATGGGTAGCTAGGGAAAAGCATGCTATAAGATGTCAAAATGATGCAATGTCGGGACAAGGTGTTGTAAGAGGACATTTTTGGGTGTCTACATTTTCCCCTCTTTGAGATGATGTTCGAGATGATGAGATTTGTGTCGAGTAACATCATTTCAAAGAAGCTAAGGTATGGATAGAGGAAAATGGATGATGATATCAGACTAGGATGATGATGGAATGATGATGCCCCCTCGAGAGGATAGGTGGGTTGGACAAACATGGATAGGCTCTCTAAATGAAAGGGATGGGTCAAGAACTAAAGATGAAGGAATGGATAGAGTAAGTGAAGGATGCATTATGTTGTAATGAAAGTGAGCAACCATGATGTTTGATTTAGCACTAGACATTATGCAACAAGGTATAAGGACCAAGGTGATGATGTATCTGGTGCCCCAGTGTAATACAACCTTGTCTAAATACAAGATATGAATATTAGCTAGAATAAGTCAGATTTGATGCAAATTTGAGAAAAAAAAAATGATAACACACACAAGCAATCAAGCAAGCATGCAGAAATGATACAAAAAAAAACAAGGTATTGCCCCTGTCAAGTTGTAAACCGATGAGTAATTGATTGATTCATTGATGATGATAGTGTTGTCATTGCGGGGAATGAAATATCCCTAGATCAACACAAGGATGACTGATAATTGACCGATTGACTTTGATTGATTGGGTTTACAACAAGATTAGGATCAAGACCAAAGGATGTGATTGGATAATTTTACAAGATTGATCGACTTGATTGGTATGGATTAAGGACTGACTTTCATTTGGATTATTGATTGGATTTTTGTTGGCTATTTTATTTTTTTGGATTTTTGAAATTTTATGATTTTTTTTGGCTTTTTGAAATGTTATGATTTTTTTGGACTTTTGAAATGTTTTGATTTTTTACTTTTTGAAATGTTTTAATTTTTTTTTTACTTTTGAAATGTTTTGAATTTTTTGGACTTTTGAAATTTTTTGATTTTTTGGGACTTTTGAAATGTTTTGAGGTATCAAAGGATGAAAATTTGAGTAGCCTTTGTGCTAGATACCAATGACAAGGGGAAAACCAAGTCTATGTGCAAAGGTGGGTGATGGGAAAGGAGATAAAAGGCTCATGATAGATGGATGTGTTGGTTGTTTTCACAACTAACCAGCAGGTCTGAGTAAGCACCTATGAGCTTTCCACACTCAATGCTTGTATGCTTGCTAGACAGGTGGCCAACTAACGAGATGCAATACCTAGTTATTGCATTCTCCCTCACTTCAGGCTTTGCAAGACCCAAGAGGGTGTTCCTTAAGCACACTTTGAGATTTCTTGTAAGCAACTAGTGCATACTCTTACAAGACTTCAAATAAAACTAAGCAGATGCATTCTCGGGTATGGTTAAAATGTACACACTCATCCAAGAGATGGAAAAATGTTGGATAAGAGAGACAAATTAACAGAGAATGAAACTCAACACAAATATATCATTCATGGGACTTAGAAACATTAATTTGGATGATTGTTCTCAAGCAAGATAACTGAAATCCTAAAGACAAATAGCATATATCAGATTAGTGCCATTATTCTTGGGCTAGGAGTCAAGACAATCTACAAATAGAAGGAATGATTACTTGGACAAATAAAACCTTTGCAAGATTAACCTTATTAATCCTAAAAATAGTGATCAAACTCTTGAGACTGCTTATCAAATCCTTTGACCATGTAGAGAGACCTTTGAAATAATAAAAGCAATTTAACATGCTCCTTGAACATGAGCTACTATCAAGACAGACAATGTAACAAAGTATTACACAAGTTCATAAAATGATCCTTGATCAATTTCATTAACAATCTGCCTACACAATACAAAGGAGAGACTGAAAGATATAAACAAATACATTCATATTCTGGTGTGTCCAAGACCTTACAATTTACAAGCTGAAAACCCTAGACCTTGAATTCTGATAAAAATCTGATTCTATGACTGATTCTCTTTCCTTAGTTATGATTTCAATACTCTGGCCGAAGACCCATACAAATGATTCAAAAAAAAAAATTAAATAGTCCCGGGATCACCATCCAGCTTAGGGCCAGATTAGCGCCATGTCAGACCCTAATCACCATGTTCTTCAACAACTTCTTTGGTCTCATAAATGCCACTGGTTGAGCCATTGTAGGAAAGACATTCCCACACAAATGAAACCAGACAATCAATGTCAAATCCGCTGCCGAATC
Source organism: Sequoia sempervirens (assembly GCA_007258455.2). NCBI lineage: Eukaryota > Viridiplantae > Streptophyta > Pinopsida > Cupressales > Cupressaceae > Sequoia > Sequoia sempervirens. Next base: position 177,136,668 of record VDFB02271358.1, read on the forward strand.
CGGGTGCCCATACTCGAGCCATTCCATCCTTGTCCTAGAGCCATCACCATGAATGTTGGCTCGAAAAATCCAACAACATTCCATCTGTCACCATGAATGCTCCAGGCCTTCACGTGCTAACATAACAAAAACCCTGAAACATGTGAAATTGAATCTGGGCCGCCGATCATCCATGATTAGATGACCATCTTTTAAATCTCCATTAGCCGTTGAAGTAGGCCACCATCGTCGGCAAGACATAAAGAGGTCAGGGAGACCACAGGCCAAGAATCATATGTTACATCAAATGCTCATCATAGTCAGCAAGAGGCTACCGGGTCGGCAAAACATCCCAACAAAGTCCACATGGGATACCGAGTGCACCATAGAGTCGGGGAGAGATGGCCAAGTCAGCTAGAGATCTTAGCGAAGTCAAAAGATCATAGCAAGAACCAAAGGGGCTGCCACAGTCGGCAAGACAAGCTAGGGTCAGGAAGACCTCACCCTGAAGACAATAACTCTCACCGAAAGGAAAGCCTCTGAAAGAAACCCCCTACGCGATGTTGCTGTGACCTTATGTTTCTTTCGCCGATGCAACCTTCTCCCTTGTGAATGTCGCTATAGCCCAAGGTCATCGGTGAGACGTCATATACATCATGGGATTATTCTGAAAAGCCACCTCATTCTTTATATGTCACCAAGACTTATGACCTTCTATACCGATGCCCCTACACTCACTCATTGTCGCTGTAGCTTATTACTCTCGGGGAGACCCCTTGTAGATATCACATTTCTTTGCCGAAAACCTTTGAGCCACAATGTATCACCAAGACACCGCCATCCCTACACCAAAAAAACTCTCATGTCGTTATAACATTCAACCTTCGGTGAGACATTATGTATAGAACTCCTTGCTTCACCGAAAATCATCCGAGGTCATTCACACTCACCAAGACAAAATGGTTCTCTCACCGACAGAGTCCACCTATCACCATAACATGAAATCTTCAGCAAGACGCTATGCAGAGTGAAAAGTTATGCCGAAATAACTGCGCATGTTAGGTCACCGAGAGAAGAGAGAACTCATGCTGAGTGCCACTTTAAATCATGTTGGCAAGACCCGACCCCCTCACCAAGACCTCCCGCCGCAATACAAAACATATGCCGATAGAATACAAAATGCACCTATCACCGAGACATCAGAAACTTAGCAAGAGGCTAGACCAATAGCCAGAAGATACACTGATAAGGGTTCCCATCGTCTCCAAAACAAGAGGAATGTCTTGCCAACAACTCGCAACAAAGAATAGTGGAACATACACAGGTCGGGGAGATAATTGGGTACCTATGCCGACATGAACCAAAATGAAAAATATGCATGACACAATGGATTCAAATGGATCACACGATAGAAAATGAGCGAGGCAATATGAGGAAGGGAAAATATGTGAATGACAAGGGCAAAATTTGAACACTCATGGATGCAATTGACTATGAAATTTTGCAAAATTTTATAGTTCTAACAGAACCAGAGGGAGAAACACCCACCACAAGTGAATTTGAACACGTTGAGCTCAACCCTTGTGGGAGCGCACTTAACCCACGTGCCAAAATGAAAAACACCCCATAGCTAAAGTTTTATCATGAAAAACTAGAGTACACAACTAGACAATGAGAGAACCAGAAATGGCACTAACATAGGCTCTAGTTGGGGGATGTATGCCCCTAGTGGGCATAGCAAGAATTCAGATCACTGGGAGAGTAGACCAGAAAAGAAAAGACCAAAACCAACTAGGAACTGGTCCGGACATAACCAGTAGACACAAACAAGAAAACAAAATGAAAAGCAAACCCTAAGCTACTGTTCATGGAAAAGAGATACCTCAAGAGAAGTACAACTTCAAGAACTGTCCATGAACTAGCAGTTCAAGAATATTGCCTATCATAGTTTGGAGAAAATATGAATCTTCTCCCCATTTATCGCTAATCATGAACGGGCCTAACCAAATGGCATCAAACTTGCCATGTTTCCCTTTGTCTTCTAATCTGGCATTCCACAATAAGACTAAATCTCCTTTCTCAAAGTTCCTTGCTGATGTCCTTTTGTTATATAGATTCTTCACTTGCATTTGCAACTTGGCATTTCTCCTTTGAGCATCCCTTCTAGTCTCATCTAGCTCTCTGAGAGCATCCATTCTCAATTGCATCTCTTTGTCAACTTCATCGTCATATACTTGAACAAAATTGTACATCTCCATGAGGTTATTTTGGGGCAACCTTGCATTTATGCCATAGACCAAGTCAAATGGGGCACAACCGATTGCCTTCTTCATAGTCACCCTGTTTGCCCAGATAGCCAATTTCAACTTAGAATCCCAGGCCCTCTCATTCTGATCCAAGATTCTCTTGATGATCTTCATTAAGCTCTTGTTGCTTGATTCAACTTGTCCATTTCCTTGCGGGTGATATGGTGATGAGTAAGAAATTTGGATACCATATTTTTCACAAAATACAGTATACTCTTTAGATCTAAAACACATAGCATTATCAAATACAATTCTCTCTGGGCATCCAAACCTTGTAAAAATGTTATTTATCAAGAAATCAATCACCACCTTGCTGGTTGCTTTCTTTGTTTGGATTGCTTCCACCCACTTAGTAAAATAATCAGTGGCTACTAATATCCAGGAGTGGCCTCCACTAGATTTGCATGTTATTTCCCCTATAAAATCAATGCCCCAAATCTGAAATGGAGATTGCATAGTAACCAGTCTGAGGGGAAGGTTACCAATTTTTTTTAACTTACCAGAAAAACGCTGACAAGCATCACATGTCTTCACAAATTGATGTGCATCTTTAAATATAGTAGGCCACCAAAAACCGGCCCTCATCACCTTGTGTGTAGTTGTCTTGGCCATGTAATGTCTGCCACAGAATCCACCATGCATCTCCCTTAGAAGTTCTAATGCTTGATTCTGATCAACGCACTTCAGCATGACTCCTTCTCTACTTCTCCACCACAAATTTCCTTGTATGATAACATATCTGATAGGCTATAACTTCAATGTCCTCTTCTAATTTTTGTTTAGGTCATCAAGGCACTTCATCCTCTACAAATAATAGATCACATTCTTATACCACTCCGAGTGTTCCATATCACATATGTTTGATTTGTTTTCCTCTTCCAATGAGTTTATTTGATTTGCTTCCAAATTGGTCCAAGCCATAAGCTTGACCACTCCTTGTCCCCTCACCAACTTAGTGATTTGGACCTTAATTTTAAACTCTTGATTTCTATTAATCCATCTGCATCTCCTTCCTAAAAGTTCTTGTTGTGTGAAAATGTCTTTGACAGTTGCACTAGGCACATACGCAATTATGACAACTCCCATTAAGTAAGGCCTGAAAGCTTTGATAGCCTTGACTAGTGCATATGCTTGTTTCTCATTTATGTGATACTTCAATTCTACAGCTTGTAAAGACTTACCAAAGAAGGCTATGGGCTACTCGAAACCATTATCATTTTTCTGTAACAACACCCCTGCTATAGTGTGGAAAGAAGCAAAGGTGAACAAATGGAAAGGCTTTGAATAGTCAGGTTTCTTTAACACAGGAGCATCTTTTATTACTTCTTTAATGGCTCAAAAAGCCTTTAAGGGATCTTCTGACCAGACTATCCTCTCATTCTTCTTTAGCATTTTGGAGATAGGTCTACTGATTTCTGCAAAGTTAGTGACAAACCTTCTCAAGAAGTTTATTTGACCAAAGAAAGATTGTACGCCCTTGACATTCTTTGGTGGTTGGATCTTATCAATGGCTTCTATCCTTTCTGGATCAATTACGATGCCATTTTTTGAGACAATGTGCCCCAGTAACTTTCCCTCCTTAACCCCAAAGGCACATTTCTTGGGATTAAGGGAAATACCATATTCCAACACCCTAACAAAGATCTTCTTGAGGTGAGAGCAATGGTCCTCTTCCCTCTTGTTGTGAGTAGTCAAATCATCTTGGTAGATAGCAAGGAAAAGGTTTAGAAAATCTGCAAAGGCCACATCCATGGCTCTTTGAAAAGTGGAACCTGCATTAATTAAGCCAAAAGGCATTCTTACATAGACATAAGTTCCCCAGGGTGTGGTAAACGTTGTCTTGTACTGCTCTGATTCTTTCACCATGACTTGGTTGTAACCAAAGAATTCATCCATCATGGACATCAATTCACATCTAGTCACCTTCTGTAGCATAGCCTCCATGTTTGGGAGTGGATAGTTGTCTTTCAATGATGCAATATTTAAAATTTTGAAATCCACACACAACCTGAGATCACCATTATTTTTTCTTACAGGTGTTAGGATTTAGGTGTCATCAACCTTGTAAATCCTTTATTTTATTATTCTCCTAAATTGTTTTGTACATTTACCCATAAGAGGTGAAACTGTTTGACCAACAGTGGTGAAAGAGACTATGTAAATGCAGTGTTACCGTTACCGTTTATCCTTATGGAAAAGGACAAATTGGCTAGGTGTCCCACCTTGGAATCTTCTTAAATAAGGTTGTTGGGTAAAAATAGGGTGTTGTAAGAGCATCTATGACATGAATGTAAGTTGTCATAAGATGCTATGACAGTATGACAGATTCCCTATGACAGAATATGCTATTTTTAGACTCCAAGCGCCCATGCATAAAAAATGCCTTATGACAGCTGTAAGAGCATTTGTAAGAGGCTATTTTTGGTATTTTTTGACCATTTCAAGGAGGGAGGTGTGGGTTTTTCTAGGTGGTATTTCTGCCTATTGTTTGGTGAAACCATGGTGGTTTTCATCCTCACAAATCTCTATAAATTGGGGCCTTGAGCTAGTGTTATTAGAATTTAGTTTTTGCAGGGTAATAGGGTGCTACCGGATTTTACAGGGATTTATTAAGAGAATTATATTGCTGCATGTAATATTGGAGATTATTAGTAATATACTTTCCTCTCTTTCGGTGGTGGAGTTTTTTCCCTTCGGGGTTTCTCCACGTAAATCTGTTGTTGCATGTGTTATGATTTTTCTATCTCTCTCTCATTCTTTCTTCACACTAAGGCTAAGGTTAATCTACATATTTCAGATTTGCATTCACACATTTAAGTTCATATTGCAAGCTTTCTTGACCTTGTTTTTCAACATTTGGTATCAGAGCTAATGGTTCTGTTAAGGAAGGGACGCTTTCCTTTTAGAGTGTTGAAGGTTTTTTGCTGCAGTGGGAGCTTTTGTGTTGTGGGTTTTTCAGATTTGTGAAAGATTGCATACCATGGCCTCCATCTCTCATCTAGATATTGAGAAGTTCAATGGAACTGGTTACGAGATGTGGAAGTTGAAAGTGGAGGACCTTCTTGAGGAAAGAGATCAATGGTTACCAGTTTCAGTTGAAAAGAAGCCATCTACTTCAACCTTGTCGGATGAAGATTGGAATAAGTTAGACAAGAAGGCTTGAGGGACTATTCAATTGTGTCTCATAGATTCTGTCCTCCTGAATGTATCTTTAGAAGACACAACATACAAGCTTTGGAGGAAGATAGGTGAAATCTACCAAACTAAGAGTTTGTCTAACAAGTTGTATCTCAAAAGATGTTTGTATTCATTAAAGATGAAGTATGGTGAATCTATTCCTGAACATTTGAATGCTTTTAATTTGATTATAAGTCAGCTTGCATCTATTGATGTTAAAATAGAAGATGAGGATAAATGCATTTTATTGATTTGCTCTTTGCTAGAATCTTGGGAAAATTTAGTTATTGCTATAACAAGTGGTGGTGCAGAACCTAAGATGGATACTATTATTCCCATAATTCTTTCAGAGGAGATGAGGAGAAAGACCATGTGCAGTGGCTCCCAAGATGCCTTGCATGTGCGAGGTAGTCCCAAGGAGAAAAATCCTAAAGGGGATAAGAAGAAGGATAAGTCTAAAGGATGATCTAAGACCCCTCGAAATAGCAGAGTGAAGTGTTGGAACTGTGGTAAACGGGGACATGTGAAGAAGGAATGTAGAAACAAGAAAAAGAATGTAGATTCCTCCATAGAAAAGTCCTCTGATAACGGTGATTCTGATGCTTTGATTATTTCAGCTAACACAGTTTGTAATGATACTTGGCTTATTGATTCAGGTGCTTCCTTCCATATGACTCCTCATAAGGAGTGGTTTTCTACATACAAAGAATATGATGGAGGAGAGGTCTTCATGGGTGATAATAGCTCACAAAAGGTTATTGGTAAAGGAAAGGTAAAGTTGTGTTTCAGTGATGGGAGGGTTAAAACCCTTGATGATGTTTTACATATTCCAAGACTTACAAAAAGTTTAATTTTGGTTTCCAAGTTGAATGATTCTGGGATGCATGTGACATTTGACAAGTCTGGTTGCAGGATGGTAAGGGGAAGTTTGGTGGTTGCTAAAGGATCTCGGACAAGGAATTTATTTACGCTACATGCCTCTACTTTTTGTAACTCCTCTTTTGTAACTAGCACTAAAAGTGCATGTATGTTGTGGCACCATAGATTGGGTCACATTGGTGAAAAAGGTCTTAGGACCATACTTGATAAGAAACTAGTAGACGGTATTTCTAATTATTCTATTGGTGAAAATGATTTCTATGAGGATTGTATGTTTGGTAAACAAAATAGGTCATCATTTCCTAAAGGAACTAATAAAGCTAATGGATTGTTAGAACTTATTCATTCGGATGTGTGTGGTCCAGTGGATATAGATTCTTTGGGTAGATCTTGTTATTATGTTTCCTTCATTGATGATTACTCAAGATATACTTGGATTTATTTTATGCATACAAAATCTAAAGTTTTCACCAAATTTAAGGAATTTAAGGCATTGGTTGAAAAGAAAATAGATTATAAGATAAAAGTATTGAGATCTGACAATGGGGGTGAATATTGTTCTAAGGAATTTGATGAGTTTTGCAAACATGCAGGAATTGTTAGGCAAAAGACTACACCTTACACACCCCAACAAAATGGGGTAGCAGAAAGAATGAACCGTACATTAATGGAAAGAGCTAGGAGCATGTTAAGTAGTGCTAAGTTAGACAAATGATTTTGGGAAAAAGCTATTGGTACTGCTTGTTATTTAATTAATAGATCTCCTTGTAAAGCTTTTGTTGATAAAACTCCTTATGAAATGTGGTTGGGTAAAAAGCCTTCAGTTTCACATTTAAGGGTCTTTGGTTGTGAGGCTTTTGTTCATGTGCCTCAAGAGAAGCAGTCTAAATTGGATCCCAAATCTCAGAAATGCATCTTTATAGGTTATGGTGAAAATTTTAAAGGTTATAAACTTTGGAATCCACTAACACAAAAGATGATATTTTCTAGAGATGTTATTTTCAGAGAAATTTAGAGCTAACTCAGAAGATGTGCAACCAAAGGAAAAGTCAAAGACAGTGCATTTTGAAACTAAGCAAGAAGATGCACATGTGGAAGAACAGAGAGATGAACAAGAAGATGGAGAAAAAGAAGAGAGTTATGAAGAATCCATTGTAACAGAAGAAGTTGAAAACAATGAGGATGAACATGAGGAGGAAACTCTTACTCCACCCTTGAGAAGATCCACAAGACAACGAAATCCAGTTGACAGGTATAGCCCACCTGATTTTCATTGCAAATTTGCTTTGTTATGTACTGATGATGAACCTAGATCTTTTAGGGAGGCTCTCTCTTCAGAAGAATGTGAGTCTTGGATACAGGCCATGCATGATGAAATTATGTCTTTGAAAAATTGTGACACCTGGGATCTTGTTAGTATGCCCAAAGGAAGAAAGGCCATTGGTTGTAAGTGGATATATAAAAAGAAGTTTAGAGCAGATGGAAAGTTGGAACGGTACAAGGCCAGATTAGTGGCCAAGGGCTACTCCCAAAGAGAGGGAGTTGATTTTGGTGAAATATTCTCTCTTGTTGCTAAGTTAACCTCTATTAGATTCATTTTATCCATTGCTGCTACTTATGATTTAGAAATAGAACAAATGGATGTTAAAACTACTTTCTTGCATGGGGATCTAGAGGAAGAAATTTATATGCAACAACCTGATGGTTTTGTTGTGAAAGGAAAAGAACACTTGGTTTGTAGGTTAAAAAGGTCTCTATATGGTTTGAAACAATCACCTAGGATGTGGTACCAGAAGTTTGATGCATTTGCATTAAATATGGGTTTTGTTAGAAGTGATGAGGATCACTGTGTTTATTTTAAAGTTATTGATGATCAGATACTGATTATTGTCTTATATGTGGATGATATGTTGTTCATTGGTAACAATAAGGCAATGATTAGGGAACTTAAAACTCATCTTTCTGGCACATTTGATATGAAAGATTTAGGGGCTGCTAAATATATTCTTGGGATGGAAATCATTAGGGATCGGGTTCATAGAAAGCTTTGGTTAAGTCAGCATAAGTATGTTATCATTATTTTGCAAAGGTTTAATATGCAGATCTGTAAACCAGAAATATTCCATTTCCTATTGGTACTAAGTTGAGTTTAGACATGTGTCCTAAATCAGATGATGATATTGATGAAATGTCAAAAGTTCCTTATGCTATTGTTGTTGGTAGTTTAATGTATGCAATGGTTTGTACTAGACTAGATATAGCCCAAGCAGTGGGAGTTTTAAGCAGGTTTATGTCTAACCCTGGTAAAGAACATTGGACTTTTGTTAAAAGGGTATTTAGATATTTGCAAGGCACTTCTGATTACTATTTGGTTTATCATGGTACTAACAATGTTGATAAGTCATTGGACATACAGGGTTTTGTTGATGCAGATTGGGCAGGTGACTTGGATAGTCGAAGGTCCACTAGTGGCTATGTGTTTACTTTGTTTGGAGGAGCAGTGAGTTGGATGAGTAAAAGACAACCTAAATTGCTTTGTCTACCACTGAAGTAGAGTATATGGCTGCTACACATGCCTCTAAGGAGGAAATTTGGTTATAGAGACTTGGTAATGGTATTGGTTTTGATTGCAGGATAGTGAGGATCGATGTGATAGTCAGAGTGCCATATGTTTGGCTAAAAATCCTATGTATCATGCTCGTACTAAGCATGTTGATGTTCAGTATCACTTTGTGCGAGAAATGGTTGAGAATGGACAAGTCTTGATTGAAAAAGTTGACACTTTGGATAATGTTGCAGATTCTCTTACGAAGCCAGTTACCACAAAAAAGTTCTCTTGGTGCAGAAAGGCCATGGGCCTTGATCACTGTAAATTCTATGTAATTGTATCTCTATGGGTGTAATTTACAATGTATGATGTCAAGTGGGAGAATGTTAGGATTTAGGTGTCATCAACCTTGTAAATCCTTTATTTTATTATTCTCCTAAATTGTTTTGTACATTTACCCATAAGAGGTGAAACTATTTGACCAACAGTGGTGAAAGAGACTATGTAAATGCAGTGTTACCGTTACCGTTTATCCTTATGGAAAAGGACAAATTGGCTAGGTGTCCCACCTTGGAATCTTCTTAAATAAGGTTTTTGGGTCAAAATAGGGTGTTGTAAGAGCATCTATGACATGCATGTAAGTTGTCATAAGATGCTATGACAGTATGACAGATTCCCTATGACAGAATATGCTATTTTTAGATCCCAAGCGCCCATGCATAAAAGATGCCTTATGACAACTGTAAGAGAATATGTAAGAGGATATTTTTGGTATTTTTTGACCATTTCAAGGAGGGAGGCGTGGGTTTTTCTAGGTGGTATTGCTGCCTATTGTTTGGTGAAACCATGGTGGTTTTCATCCTCACAAATCTCTATAAATTGGGGCCTTGAGCTAGTGTTATTAGAATTCAGTTTTTGTAGGGTAACAGGGTGCTGCCAGATTTTATAGGGATTGATAAGAGAAGTCTATTGCTGCATGTAATATTGGAGATTATTAGTAATATACTTGCCTCTCTTTCGGTGGTGGAGTTTTTTCCCTTTGGGGTTTCTCCACGTAAATCTGTTGTTGCGTGTGTTATGATTTTTCTATCTCTCTCTCATTCTTTCTTCACACTAAGGCTAAGGTTAATCTACATATTTCAGATTTTCATTCACACATTTAAGTTCATATTGCAAGCTTTCTTCACCTTGTTTTTCAACAACAGGGACCAGGTTTGACACGCATGATGAGTGCCTTATAGGCTTAATAATCCTTGCATCACTCAATTTTGTTAGTTCTTCCTGCATCTTGGATCTCAAGGTTGGATTGATGGGCCTTTGCTTTTGCCTGAATGGTCTCACATCAGGCTTCAAGGGAATTTCATGCTAGAACAAGTCTTCCCTGTAAGCCTTCAAGTCATCATAAGACCAGGCAAACACATGCCTATATTTCCTTAATAAGGTAATCAACATATTCCTTACATGGGGCTTCATCTTCTTTCCTATGTAGATCTTCTTGGGTGCACTATTAGTTCCTAGGTTGATTTCCTCTAGGTCCTCTTTATGGGTAGCTGCTTGTTTTGTATTGGACTTGTCTGGTCCTTCAAAAATTCTTTCCAGTGCTACTAGTCCTTTTGGGATTTTATTGGTCTTCAATTGAATTATTTCATTCCTAAACAAGGTTTCTCTACCATTCCCTTCTACCACATATGAGCCAAAATCAATCTCCTGATGCTCATATTGGTCTACACAGTGCAGGAATCTCAAGATATCATTGTCATCTTGAAACACCTGCCAATTGCAGACATTATCTGGCACTGTAGGCCTAGTTTGTATCTCAATACCAGAGATGCCATTAAAGGTCACTTCATCCAATTTAACGGCTATATTGGCCAGCAAGTTATCCTTGGCATTTTTACCTCTTTCTACCCAATCTATTCCAAAGGCATCAAATGCCTCAATGGTATCCCACACTTCATTCCTATATTGCCTCAAGCACTTATCTTTAGTGACAAATCTAGACCTGACTTGAGAGACTACTAACTTTGAGTCACCAAATACCCTTAGTGATTTTATACCATGTCTAGAGGAAATTTTCAAGCCAAGCAACAAGGCTTCATACTTAGCTATATTGTTTGTACATGCAAATTGGAGTAGAAAAGAATACTTGAAGGTCTTACCTTGTGGTGATACGAGCAGGACACTAGCACCTGAGCCATCCTTGGAGCAAGCTCTGTCAAAGTACATAGTCCATACTGACTCTTCTAAAGTAGTTTGCATGATCTCTTTGATTATTGGCACTGACTTGGTCTTTCCATCTTCTTGTTATGCTTCCTCTACTTGAAAGGTATCCATATCAGTATCAACAAAGTTGATAAGTGGAGGTTCTTCTATTTTACCAGTAGATTCAATCATATGCTTGCACCTTGACTCCTGGGCAATCTTAACATCCTTTTGATCAATGGAAAAGGTAGCAAAGGATAAGTCACATTGTATACTTCCTCCCATAGAAGCACACCATTTCCTTGATAGTAGCATTCCATATGCTGGAAGGATGTCAGCTACTTTGACACTCATGACAAATTCCTTCTTAGGGCAGGTTGCCAGTCTATATGACACTTCATTTATGATTCCAATCATAGGGATCTCCCTTGAGTCCATAGCATAGCACTTTCCACAAGTGTTATCCACCTTTAAGCCCATTTCCTCCATGATTTTAATAGGCATCACATTATTTGAGGCACTTGAATCAATCATACAATTTTTGAGCAAGTTTCCATTGATAATTAGGCTTAGAAAGAAGGGGTTGACCAGATCAGGGTTAGTAGTGATTGTAGTTCCTAGATAGACTTTAGGATTCTCATATGCGTTCAGTCCAGCTGCATCATCCTTCACCTATTCTGCACTTGTTTCAGGTATTTGAGCTTCCATTTTGGGTTGATTGTTCCCAGCAATACTCTTGATGACTGCCATTGTTTTATGCTTATGGTCATCAATCCTCATCATCTCCAGAAGTGGGACTGTGACCTTTATCTGAGATAGGACCTGAAACATGTCAACTGGTGCATAACTTGGAATCTCTAATAATATAACTTCATGAGAAGTCATTGCATCTATTTTCTTACCATCACTTTGATTTGCAGGCCCCAATTCTTTCATCTTTATATCTGATGAAGTAGCTTCACTAGTTATCTTAGCTTTGTCATTCTTTTAAGCCCAAATTCTTGGCTCTTTGACTTCCTTAGCTTTGATACTCACCTTTATTTTCTCAGTTCTAGTCCCTTTAGGATCAATATCACTTTCTTTGATGAATATTCCCCTTTGGTGACCTAGATTAGCCTTTACCACCCTATTTCTGAGGTGAATATCATTTCTAGCCTAAGCCCTGGTGGCCAATGCAATTGCATATCTCTCTATCTCTTCATTAGAAGGTTCCCTCAAAGAAATGCCACAGGTTTCAAGGTTGTAAGTAGTAAACTGATCATCTCCTTCTCCATCATAAAATACTTGTTGCTGATGAAGAAGACCTTCTTGTCTTTGCATACCTATCTTACTTATATCCGCACCACAGTCAGAGGAATATTCCTCATACTCCAAATCTGACTTGGTCATGAACACATTCGAAGTCTCATTAGGGTTTCCAGGATAATCACCTTCCTCATAACTTCCTTGCTTTTCTTCCATTTCCTTGGCCGCAACAACACACTGATGTGAGGAGTGTAGCATTTCACAGGGATCACACCATGGTAGATCATTTTCCATGTTTGAGGTATTCTTCTGTAGCGGATCAGACACTCCATGGAAGTTCCTCTGATTATTTTGGATAGGCCTCCTATTATTCCAGTTAGTGTGATATGGATAGTCTTGCAACCTTGGGGGGCTTTCATTTCTCTAAAATTGAGGCTTTTCAGACTTTGCTTGTTTTTGTAGTAGGTTCAAAACTTGATCCCATTTGTCATCTGGTGCTACATCTTTGACCCCTTTCTCATTTGAAGGCTTTGTAGCTTTGGCAAGACTAGGATCATCTCTCCTACCCATCTTACCAGATGCTCTTCTATTATTTTCAATGTTTACAACCATCTTGTAAGCCTCTTGCAGGGATTGTGGGTCTTTGTCTCTGAGTAAATAGCACATCTTGGTGTCATATGCATTACAATAAGTCACCAAACATGCTCTTTCATTTGGTCAGAGGAAACTAGGGACCTTAGCCATTGCTTTCTTGAATCTTGCATTAAATTCAGTAGCCATTTCATTATGTCCCTTTGTGATGTTATTAAAATCATGCAGCCTGAACCTTGGATCAGTCTGGTCTCCATACTGTTCTCTAAAAATTCTAAAGAAATAATTCTTAGAATCAATGCTTAAATCAGGCAGACTTCTGTACCAGTCTCTTGCATCCTCTGTCAGAGATTGCATGAAGTATTTCATGGCTACATCCTCATCCCATAGCTCAAAGTCCTCCAAAAAACTTTGAAAAGCTTTAAGGTGATCCTCACCACTGATAGCATTATTGCCTGCAAACTTTGGCACATGTTTCCTAGCATTATCAGGTACAGGGTTTGGGTAACCAGGGATATTATCAAAACATAATTGCCTGTATATGTCAGTATGTGTCACTCTTCTTCCCACAGGTCTTCTTTTTTCACCTTGAGTATCACTATCTCTTTGTCTTTCATTTTGATGACCTGACTGTTGAGCTTGAGGCTCTTGTAGATCAACAAAATGGATAGCCTTTTCATGACCTCTAGGGGGTGGAAGGGAGCTGGAAGGATTATCCTTGGGTGAGCTTCTATCACCATTATTAAGATTTGAAGAAACAGATCGACCACGTGTGTTCTGAGCATCAGAGACATGATCCTTCAAAGTAGATTCTAGAAAACTAAGCTTCCTTTTCATTTATTTGTTTGCTGCAAGTAATTTCATCTCCCTTGTTTTTCTCTCCAACTCCTCATTTGCTCTCATTAGCTTATCAAAAAGTGAGGTAGTGTTATTTTGATCTGTGTTCTTAGCACCTCCTTCATTTCCTCTCTTTTCCTACATAGGACGCTTACCTTTGTCCACATTTTGAGGCTGTTTACTGGTATTCCTAGGAGGAGGAACAACATGTTCCTCAACCCTATGACTTTGAGGTTTATTTGAGATCTTATTAACCAGGGGGTCAGAGAGGATCCTTCTTGAAGTTTCTAGCAATACCAGGATATCCTCCTCATTTTGTTGGGCTACCAATCTATCCATGGCTTCCATCTCTTTAACTCTTCTATGCAGCTCATCCCTCTGATCCATAGCATCTCTTATCTTTTTCTGTTTTGCTGCTTCTCTTTATTTCCTATTCTCATTTAGTGCAGATATTTGCTGACTAAGCCTTTGTATGTCATTAGAGATCTCATCCTCATCAGGTAATGTAGAATCTCTATCAGAAGCTATACTAGCAGTTTGGTATAGATGTGGGTTGTGGGAATAGTCATCCCCAGTGGATGAATCATTTGGGACAAAGGTAGCCCTAAGAGGTGTGGGAGTGGGACATTCTATGGTCCTAGCATGCCGGGTATTCCTATTATTCCTTTGGAATCTACCCCTTCCCCTTTGTTGCATGGGATTTTGGCCATGATCTAATGAATATTCATTTACAATATTTTTCATATGCACTTCCCCTCTCTCATTGGACACATTATCATCTAAATCTCCCAAATCTCTTTCACTCTATGAACCGAAATGAGAAGAAACTTGATGTTCAGGGGTGGGATGCGGTGTAGACATACCTTTTTGTGTTGGTTTTGCCTTCACCCATTTGCCTTTGTTTCTAGGAAACTCTTCTTCTAGCTCCTGCTCTAGATGGTTTTTGTAATAACCTCGTGTTCTCCTCATTTGAACTGGGATTCCTTTAGCCTTCTTGACTCTCTTTGAATTTCTACTTCGAACTTCTTCTATATCTTTAAATATTGGTTTGCACTAGTACATAGACTTCAGAGTTGCCACCCAAGCATCTTGGGACAGATTATTAAACAACACAACTTTCAGAGCTTGGTAATTACAACTTGACAAGAAAAAGACTAGGAATCACTCAGGAATATAAACACAAAGGCAGGGATAGAAGCTATACTCAACCAATGTTCTCAAATGATTGACTCTATGAACAAATTGTGGGATAAAACACCTTGGAGATTCTATTCAATATGAAACATAGGTCCCCAGTGGAGTCGCTAATCTGTTGGTGACTCATATGGGCAAATGAGAACTCACACTAGCCAACTTCTGATTACAGATTGTATTACAACTTGTTTCTCCCCAGTAGAGTCACCAATCTGTTGGTTGTTTTCACAACTAACCAGCAGGTCTGAGCAAGAACCTATGAGCTTGCCACACTCAATGCTTGTATGCTTGCTAGACAGGTGGCCAACTAATGAGATGCAATACCTAGTTATTGCATTCTCCTTCACTTTGGGCTCTACAAGACCTAGGAGGGTGTTCCTTAAGTACACTTTGAGATTTCTTGTAAGCAACCAGTGCATACTCTTACAAGACTTCAAATAAAACTAAGTAGATGCATTCTTGGGTATGGTTAAAATGTACACACTCATCCAAGAGATGGAAAATTGTTGGATAAGAGAGACAAATTAACAGAGAATGAAACTCAACACAAATATATCATTCATGGGACTTAGAAACATTAATTTGGATGATTGTTCTCAAGCAAGATAATTGAAATCCTAAAGACAAATAGCATATATCAGATTAGTGCCATTATTCTTGGGCTAGGAGTCGAGACAATCTGCAAATAGAAGGAATGATTACTTGGACAAATAAAGCCTTTGCAAGATTAACCTTATTAATCCTACAACTAGTGATCAGACTCTTGAGACTGCTTATCAAATCCTTTGACCATGCAGAGAGACCTCTGAAATAATAAAAGCAATTTAACATGCTCCTTGAACATGAGCTACTATCAAGATAGAAAATGTGACAAAGTATTACACAAGTTCATAAAATGATCCTTGATCAATTTCATTAACAATCTTCCTGCACAATACAAAGGAGAGACTAAAAGATCTAAACAAATACATTCATATTCTGGTGTGTCCAAGACCTTACAATTTACAAGCTAAAAACCCTAGACCTTGAATTCTGATAAAAATCTAATTTTGTGACTGATGCTCTTTCCTTAGTTTTGATTTCAATACTCTGGCCGAAGACCCCTACAAATGATTCAAAATTTTCTTTTAAATAGTCTCGTGATCACCATCTAGCTCAGGGCCACATCAGCGCCATGTCAGACCCTAATCACAATGTTCTTCATCTACTTCTCTGGTCTCATAAATGCCACTGGTCGGGCTGCTGCAAGAAAGACATTCCCGCATGAATGAAACCAGGCAATCAATGTCAAATCTGCTGCTGAATCTGGGTGCCCATACTCAAGCCATGCCATCCTTGTCCTAGAGATGTCACCATGAATGTTGGCTTGGCAGATCCAACAACCTTCCATCTGTTGCCATGAATGCTCCAGGCCTTCATGTGTGAACATAATAGAAACCCTGAAACACGTGAAATTGAATCTGGGTGGCCGATTGTCCATGATCAGAGCCGCCTTTTAAATCTCCATTAGCCATTGAAGCAGGCCACCACCATCGGCAAGACATAAAGAGGTCGAGGAGACCATAGGCTGAGAATCGTATGTTACATTCAATGCTCATCATAGTCAGCAAGAGGCTACCAGGTCGGTGAAACATCCCAGTGAAGTCCACATGGGATACCGAGTGCACCATAGAGTCGGGGAGAGATGGCCGAGTTGGCCAAAGATCTTAGCGAAGTAAAAAGATCACACCGAGAACCAAAGGGGCCACCACATTTGACAAGACAAGCCTAGGTTAGGAAGACCTCACCCCGAAGACAATAACTCTCACCGAAAGGAAAGCCTATGAAAGAAACCCCCTATGTGATGTTGTTGTGACCTTATGTTTCTTTCGCCGATGCAACCTTCTCCCTTGTGAATGTCACTATAGCCCGAGGTCATCGGTGAGACATCATATAGATCGTGGGATTATATTGAAAACCCACCTCATTCTTTATATGTCGTCGAGACTTATGACCTTCTATACTGATGCCCCTGCACTCACTCATTGTCGTTGTAGCTTATTTCTCTTAGGGAGACCCCTTGTAGATATCACATTGCTTTGCCAAAAACCTTTGAGCCACAATGTATTGCCAAGACACTGCCATCCCTACACTGAAAAAACTCTCATGTCATTATAACATTCAACCTTCGGCGAGACGTTATGTAGAGAACTCCTTGCTTCACCGAAAATCATCTGAGGTCATTCACACTCGCCAAGAGAAAATGGTTCTCTCGCCAATAGAGTCCACCTATCGCCATAACATGAAATCTTCAGTGAGACTCTATGCAGATTCAAAAGTTATGCAAAAATAACTGCGCATGTTAGGTCGCTGAGAGAAGAGAGAACTCCTGCCGAGTGCCACTTTAAATCATGTCGGCAAGACCCAACCCTGTCGCCAAGACCTCCCGCCGCAATACAAAACATATGCCAATAGAATACAAAATGCACCTGTAGTCGAGACATCATAAACTTGGCAAGAGGCTAGCCTGATAGCCAAAAGATACGCCGATAAGGGTTCCCACCGTCGCCAAGACAAGAGGAATGTCTCGCTGACAACCCGCAACAAAGAATAGTGGAACATACACAGGTCGGGGAGACAATTGGGTACCTATGCCGACATGAACTAGAATGAAACATATGCATGACACAGTGGATTCAAATGGATCACACGACAAAAAATGAGCAAGGCAATATGAGGAAGGGACAATATGCGAATGACAAGGGCTAAATTTGAACACTCATGGATGCAATTGACTATGAAATTTTGCAAAATTTTACAGTTATAACAGAACTAGAGGGAGAAACACCCACCAGAAGTAAATTCAAACATGATAAGCTCAATCTTTGTGGGAGCCCACTTAACCCATGTGCCAAAATGAAAAACATCCCATAGCTAAAGTTTTATCATGAAAAACTAGAGTACACAACTAGACAATGAGAGAACCAGAAATGGCACTAACACCTGATGGATGGTATGGATGTATTCTTTATAAGAGAGCAAGGATGTGATCTCCAAAGACTTTATCACATAGGAATAACATGCCCCATTCTAGGTACAAGACTTAGGATTTTTCTGGACAAAATTTATGACAATAGGATAATGATAGGCTTATTTAGAAAGATGATGTATGTCAAGAGATACCGAAAGCATGTGTCAACCTTTGTCCCTATATCTTCATCAGTATCAAAAGAAGAAGGCTGGATGAATGGACTCAATATGATAGGTATGTATGATGGCTAAGATGGTAGGTAGGATGGAAATTATATGACATGAAAATGATAGGTTGGATAGATAAGACATTGTGCCCCCAAGTGTAAGTGACATAGAAGATCAACCTACACATGACGCCTGTTTTCCAGGTTTTCATCATGGTACATATCCATGGCACCTATTTACAAGGTTTCCACTATTGGACAAAGGGATTTATCTTTACTTTTTTCTTTTTTTTTTGACTTTTTGACTTTTGGATGGGAGGGACTCAAGTGTCTAGTTGCATGAAAGGTGATAATCCCGCTAGGGATGGATGCCATTGCATGGACCATGTCAAATGTCATTATGCTCCTAGATGTTGGTAAGGGATGACATGAAAGGGAGATGGAGTAGGTAGATGATGGATTATGATGTGGATTATGATGCAAATTATGTAGGGAAGATGGTAGGGATTATATGGAACTTATGCAAAAGATGACTGGGGAGGCTTAGCCAAAACCATGGATAATAGGAAGATGGTGGGGGAGATATGTGGGATAATGAGTGAAGGATGAGGAGATGGAGGTATGTGGATTTTTTGTGAAATGGAAGGGAACCATGACCAATGGTTTCACACACTGTGATAAACGTTGATGATTTTGATGTGGACAGGGTGTAGGAGGCAATGGAGTTGTTTTCTTAGGAGATGGTGGATGAAGTGCTTTAGGTACCCACATAGACTTGATATTTTTATGATTTTTTTTTGGCTTGTGGGATGGAATATGAGATTCTTGAATAGCATGTGCATTTTGGATGGGAGGGGAAGATTGGTATTTTTGTGATGTGGATGCCTCATTTGACTTGATTTCTTTTTTCTTAGGGACCCAAACAATTTTAGTTTTGGCCTTTACTTTTGGAGGTATGGACTTATATAGTTTTTTAGATGTACTTAGCTTTGAAATTTTGCAATTGTATGCTAAGGCATTAGGACTTTTAGAATTTGGGACTTTATGTGTAGAGGCATCCAAATATTTATTTTGGAATCCCTTGGATTTGGTGATATGAGTGGAAGCTTTATGTTTAGACAATGTGTGCATTGATTGGTCATGATTAAGATGTTTAGAGAATTTTTGGGTAGATGGATAAGAGGGTTGGATGGTAGGAATATTAGGTGTTGGGAGTAATGGTGGTAAAGTGGATGGAGGGATATTAGGATTTTGAAGCAATGGTGGAAAAGTTGATGGTGGAAAGTGTATGGTCACATGCTTTTGAAATTTGTAGGATGATGGAGGAGGGATTGCAATATATGTTTTAGGTGTATAATAGGCTTCATGATGGAAAGTGGACTTAGGATGCATGGAGGAAGTACCAACATCTTGAGATTGGTGTCCTTGTGGTGTATGTCCAAGGCCATAAGAGCATGAAGGGACTTTGACATGGATGGGATCCAAAATACTTTGTTCATGAAGGTCTAAACCTTTACCTTGGTGGTTCATGTTTTGGAGTATGCAATGGACAATAGGACTAGGTGTAGGTGGAACACTAGATGCAAGTTCCTTATTGGATGGAGAAAATGAAGCAAGGGAAGATAATGGTTGTTGTTATTATAAGGAGGAACATTCATGAATGAGGATGGAAAGACCAATAGGATAGGATGGAGGACTTGCAATGGGGTCGATAGTGGGTGATGGAGGATCATTAGGATCTTGATTAGCATTGTGTTCACTTAGATCCAAGGTATATTTTTGATCTTCTATGTGTGCTTGGGAGGCACTTGTCTCATCAAGGGAAGTGGATGTTGATGGATCATGGATAGGACTAGGTGGAGGTGAATTTGGAATATCTTTCTCATTGATGGGTATAGGATCAAGTTGCTCGTGGATAGGCTCTTCATCATTATGGATATCATCTTGACCATAAAAATGATATAGATTATGGATAGGTTGGATGAAGATGATTTGATCTTGATTAGGACTAGGGCTTAATGATTCCGCATGCTTGGGAGTAGACTCTTGATATAAATCTTTGGTTGCTTGAATGGAAGTGGAAGGGGATTTCTCATGGAGAGACTTGACATGTTCTTGATGATCAACAACATAGGAGCATGAAAGAGGGTGACTTGTACTTATGATGGGAGACTCATGAATTGGTTCAAGGGGTTGTGTATGACATGGTTGACTTGAAGAATTTGCAATGATGTTTGAGGACTCTTTTGTATGTTCAAGTATATGTGTTGAATGGCATGGCGACAATTGATTCCTTGCTTGTAGCCCTTGGGTCACATCCTTTAGAGGTGGATGGGTGGATTTAGGTAATGTCATCAATTTATTTTTTAAATATCTAAATGTAGGGCATTGATTTGATGGAGGATTAGATGATGATGGGGGTAATGAAGAGTTTGATTGGTTAGAAGGTAAAGAGGCCAATGAATTAGGACTCGTACATGGTGGCTTATGGATAGGAATTTGATTAGATGGTGGTAAGGGTACATTAACTAGATTGGTGTTCCCCTTGTAAAAGGTGGTATTAAGACTTAAAGGCTCTTGATTTTGTTGCCAAGGTGGACTTGGGATCCTATGTTCTTGTTGTGATATGGGTGGACATGTTGATGTGGCATTGTCATGATAGGTAGATTTGTTAGGTTGGCATGATGATGAAAGTGACATATAGGATTGGGGTTGAATGTGTTGAGGTTGAAATGGTGTTTGGATTTGTTGTTGTAATGATGATTGAGGGATTGTATAGGATAATGATTGTTGAGAGGTGGATTGGTATGGATAAGGGTTGACATTAGAAGATGTGTGATAGGTTGATGAAGGGGTAACATGATATGTGGATGAATGAGGTTGATATGATGATATAGGTGACACATAGGATTGATGTGAAATTTTTTGATGTGGTGATTGGACTTGATGATGTGCTTGTTGGATTTGACAAGTGGCCATGAGGTATTGGATTTGAGCTATTAGTTGTTGCATTTGAGGTGATTGGTTGGTTTGAAGTTCTTGGATCATGTCATGGACTATATGAATGAGTTGTTGGGGTAAAGGTGCTTGACTTGTTTTAGCCATGTGAAGCATGTGAACAAGCTCTTGTGCTATGTCTTCCAATGTTTTCATGGTGCAAAATGATGTTGATTGGATTAAAGAGATGATGATGATTAGGATATGATATGGAATGACAAGATTGTATGATTTGGATGATGTGGCAAGTGTTTATTGGAAGTTTGACTTGGGAACTATCAAAAAAAATATTTCACATGTAAATGCATGAACACACACACCAAACACAATGATAAATTTGTCTTGGAAGATTAAATGTTATGATTAAGCAAGCACTTGAATACACAACAACAAGCCCTATGACTATTCAAGTGGGGTATGGACAAGTAGGTTGCAAGCTAGTTTGCACAAGGTTGAATAAGGAATGATTTGAGAGAGAAATCTTACCAATAAGCTAGGAGAAAGGGGCAATCCACCCTTCACCTTCACTTCTCAAAGGTATAATTTTTTTTGGGCTTATCTTAGAGTGACAAGATTTCAACTCCCAAAGGAGCATGTCTTTGGATTCACACTCTATTGAGGTCATCCCTTGGAGGGGTGTGTGCTCCAAGCAGGCCTCCTAAGAAGGGTATGACAAAAGCGAACCAAGTGAAGTGTTTTGGAGGACACACACACTTGATTCACACTCGCAGTGATTAATTTCCCTTTAGAAAATTGAAATGTTTTTAAAACAATTCAAGCACTTGTTCTTTTTAACCCCAAATCAAGATGTGTGATTGAAGACAAAATTCGTTTTAAGCCCAATGTCAAATATGTGATCAATCAAGATTTATTTTATGCCCCAAATTGAAATGTGTGACAAGCAATGATCAATGAGAAATGAAAGATTAGAATGTATTGACCTGATTATTTGCTTTCCAATTTGATGTGTAGGACTGATGTCAACGTTGTTCCAACTCCTTAGATACCCCTAAAAGTCACCAAGACAAGAAGAAGCACAAACTTGCAAATGAAAATGAGATTACGTCAAAACATACAATCTGTTAAAAACCTAAACTAAATTACAAATTAAGAATCTAAACTAAATTAAAAAATTAAGAATCTAAATTAAATAAAAAAATTAGAAATCTAACTAAATTAAAGAAAATTAAAAATATAAACTAAATTAGAATCTAAATCTAAAATCTAATAAAATCTAATTAAAAAAATTAATATAAAATATAAAATCTAATTAAAAATCTAATCTAAAAATCCAAAATTCTAATAAAAATCTAAAAAAAATTCTAAATTAAATTTAAATCTAAAAAACTAATTCTACCTAAATGAAAAAAAGTAAATCTCAATTTAAACTATATTAACAAAATTAATTAAATAGCATTTAATATAACAAAATAAAAAAAATTAACAAATAAACTTTATTCTACACTAACTATAAAAAAAAAAAAAACTAACTTAAAAAGATACTTTCTAATAAAATCTTAAAACTTAAAGGAAATAAAACCATCGTATCTTTGCATAGAAAAAAAGTTTGTGAAAGCTTTAAAAGTATGTAGAGAAAGATATTTAAAGAAAATCAAAAGCACGATTGGAGTGGGAAAAAAAAAAGAGGCAGGAAAATAAATGTGAGATTACGCCACAACAAAGATAGGGGAAGACCTGTGCGGTATGTGGGCAAAAAATTTCACAAGAATATGTGTCGAAAGACAAGAAAAAGTGCCTCAAAAGGTTCATAGTCAGTGCTAAAAGAATGTCATGGATATGATTGCAGAGCAACAACTCAGGGATGGAGTGACAATTTGGAGTAGATTTCCACAGGGCTGTTCAATATTCGAAGCAGCTATGAAATATTGTAACCCAACGGATAAATGAATGTCGATGCAGATCTGAATTGTAAACTGTTGAAAATGGGTAATGACAAAGGCCTACACAAGGGCTAACAAATCTGCCAAATAGAGTGTCACATTTACAGAGGTGGAGGATAGTAAATCGAATCACTAGATTTCTAAAACATTATTCATTTCTAGAAAAAACATTCACCATTAGATAGATCAAATTTTCTCACAATACGTCAAGAAAACAAACTGTGTCACATCTGTTGAACCACATTCGAGTTTCTGAGATGCAATCACTTTATTAAACCGCATTTGACATTTCAAACACCACATCTGTATGCGTCTCGACACATATAAACCTTACAGAGCCGCATCTACAATACTCAGTTGCATTTGTCAGTCCCAGAGCTGCATTTGCTAAAACCAAACCGCATTCACAATACTAAGATGCATTTGAGGTCTCAAACGATGCATTTTCCTGACAAAACAAAATCTTCTTACAAAGTCCAAACTGAGTCTAAACTCTGTCAATATTTTTTCAAACACCATTTCCAAAGGGATTCTATTAGAAACCAACTTTGAAATTGCTCAATTTTAGTTTGACCATAGGCCTCATCTTTCAAATTTTAGTTGCATACATTAGGCATTCACTTGAACCTACGTTTTCATCCTTGCATACTTTGGATTAGGTAGACCTCAACATGATTTGCAACATCGTTGCTTTCGAAGATAGGTTATATTGGACTTAATCATCACTCCCTTTTTCAGTCATTGCCCCTTTTGTGAGATTTTTTCCAACTCAAAAGTTTAGTTAGGAAAACTTATTAGTCATTTTGACCTTGTTATCTTGTCATTTTCAACAAAGTCCTTTAGTAACCGAAATCAAAAACAAAGATTGAGCTTAGAAGTGCTTAGGTATCCTTTTCTCAAATTGCATTCTAGGTTATACCTTGCATACTTTATTCCCAAAAATCCAAAAATATTATTCATCCTAGTCATCATTTTTAACTTAGACCTTGCATAGTGTCATCCTTGCATTTAGTTGTCATCTTCATTTGAGCAATCTCATTTTATGGTGGAAACTAGACTCCAAAAAGAGAAACGACAAATGGAAAACTCTTGACAAGACCCCACTTCCACTGTTAACAATCCCACGTATGACCCAAATTATACTTTTGACGAACAATTTTCCAACATAAACAATCAACCTCTCATGATAATACCATCCTCGTCAAACAGTCCCTTTGAACCATTCTTACGTAAGGATGTATATGGACAAATACTTGAGGAAAACCTAGAGGTAGCAGCACAAGACCTAGAGGCCTCTCAATTCATGGAACAAATGGTCCTATATGACAGAGACAGATATGTGTCCATACTCTTAAGTCAAGGAGCCAAATTACCTCAAGGATTTGACATTAATAGTTGAGACCAACATCTCCAAACCCTAATGTCAACAACGTGCATAATATGTCAAATATAGGTCAACCTCTAAATACTATGAGCAATACTTTCTTTGACACAACAACGACAATGCATGGTACCTCCAACATGCCAAACACCTCCAACTCAATAAACGCTACATCCATTGGAGGGTCACAATCTATCACAGTTCCCACAATATCCACAACATCGTCACAATAAGTGGGAACTGCCTTCGGCTCCTCAGCAATGTGGGAAAGTTACTCTAATACTCTTCTTACCGCTATGGTAAATGCCATGGGGGCATCATCAAGTCATACCAATCCCCCTTTTAACAGCAACATCGAGTACCATGAGTACACCTTCGACATATCCTCTCATTGGTATCTCCCAAAATCCTTTAGGTGGGGGTAAACGACATATATTTATTCAAGGACAACAATAAAATGTGAACACGTCAACACTGTCTAATACCATCAAATCCCAAGGACAAAATATGACCATTCCTCTTGTCCAAACCCAACAATTTGGACAAGGTAGTCAAAACACACATCCCATGGCATCACTCACACATCACAATATTCATGGTCACCATATTCCCCAAATATCGACACAAATGGCTGGGGGACACATCTGAACATACTCATCCCATATTCATACTCACCAACATACCCCCAATCCAAACTTTCAATACCAATAGCACACCAATCCGAACACATGATACATGTCACAACAATCCATATTGCCACAATACACCAATATCCATGCACAACAAACCGGGACCTATGGTGTACCCATCAATCTTATGCATGAGACCACAAACGATCCTGTAATTGATGCCTTACAAGAAAAAATGATGGGTCTAGAGAAAACTATCCAAAACATACAAATATTAGGCAAGAAATTAGAAGTGTCATATGATCTAAACGTCTACCCATTCGACATGAACTTATACATGCCACCATTTCCTCAGTGATATGTGTCACCCAATTTTACAAAATACAGAGGCAAGACAAACCCCATTGAACGTGTTCACGAATTTGCAACCAATTGTATGGACGTCGCCTATGAACAAACATACTTGATGAGACTTTTCTCCATAAGTCTGGCGGGTCCTACCCTTGAATGGTTTTCCACTCAAAAGGATATCCAAACATGGGATGAGCTTAAATAAAAATTCATAAAAAATTACGCATACAACATTGACATGGACACCTCCATTACTAACTTTTGCAATCTCATGCAAGCGGATGTCGGTGAGACATTCATCCCATTCTTTCAAAAATAGAAGAGTCTAGCTATTCGGTGTCACATTGACATACCCAAAGGGAAAAGATCGACATGTTTGTTCAAACACTTCTGGGTCCCCTAAAATATGCATTGCAAGTGCATTGTTGCACAACCTTCATAGACCTAGTCGAAAAAGGTGTCTAGATCGAGAAAGCCCTTATCGCAAAGGGAGAACTAAGATACGGTCCCAAAAACACAAATGTGAATCCCCCCGTAGACAAAAATAAATATTGGGTCAAAAATAAACATGTTACAAATGATGGTGTTGTTGCCAAGGCTGCAAACACTATGGGTCCTCTACTGGCCCTCAAAGGGGTTCAATTGCAAAACAAGCCAACAACGATATTGACACCCCTTACCAATTTCCCTTCAAACAACCAAAGTGGCCAAAGTAAACAAGGACAATATTGCCAGATGAGACAATTCCCTAGGGGTCACACATACACTCCTTTGGGTGAGTCTATTGAGGAAGTCCTCAAGAAATGTCTTCAAAATGGTATCATCACACTTCAAGAACCAAAACCTTATGACCCAGGATAATTCAAACCAGCATGGTGGGTCGATAATGCAGTCTATGATTATCATCAGGAAAAAGGACATAAAACCTCTAAGTGTCGACAACTAAAAAACATAGTACAAGATCTTATCGAGAGTCGTATCATTGAGGTAGGTGGATCACAATTTGGCTCCAATTCAGACCATACTATTCACAAGAATCCACTGCAAGACCAATAATGCTTCCATGATAGGTCCATAGGTAAACAATAATCAAGCTAACTTTTCCCGCACCAAGTACAACTATTCTGGTGGACCTATTATAAATAATGTCCAAACTGACGATGAATACATCAATACCATTACAATCAAGGGAGCACCCCAATGCAATGCTACTACTCGAAGTGGCAAGGTCACCATAGCTGGTCCACCTCCCGCTAGGCAACACAAAATCACCATAGCTGGCCCATCTCCTAAATAGTCACAACTCACCTTGACCACAAAGCAAGGGCAACCTAAGATTTAGTTTAACCTTATTGACCAACTTGGAAAAACTCTCGTGCAAATTTCTATACTCGAGCTGCTTCGCATATCTCCCACGCATAAGGCTATACTAGATAAAACCTTGCAAGACTCATGAATCCCTAAGGATATCGATGTCAAAAAATTTGAGACCATGGTGGGATATCTCACTACACCTCACCACTTCACCTTTTCTAATAAAGACTACTCATCACCTAAGATTAACCACAATGATGAATTACACATTCACATGGTTAGAAGAGTTTTAGTAGATGGCGAAGTAGGATTGAACATATGCTCCTTGAAACTGGTTAAGGCTCTCGGATTTTCTGATGCATGCATAGACTCTACAAAGAGTATAGTAATCAAAGCATATGATGATGAAGAACACTCTTCACTAGGCATTACTTCTCTTCCTATAAGAGTGGGACCGGTCATTGTGGATACAACTTGCTAGGTCCTAGATCTAGAATTACCCTACGACATCTTGCTTTGTCATCCATGGATTCATGCCCTAAAAGTTGTGCCCTCCATGTATCACCAATGCTTAAAGTTCCCTTTTGATGGCACAAAAATCACTATATATGGAGACCCCGACCCTTTTCAATATTGCACCAACCTAAGGGCTATTTCCAAAAAATTGAGTGCCCATCAACTGAGAAGCTCCTGACCCCTCTTCTTCTAAGTACATTGACCCGCCCACACTCACACCATCTTCCACGTCCACTTCGTCCATGTCCTCCACCACGCCACCATCTTCCACACTTCCTAAGGATGAATTCAATGTCACGATCTAGGACCTAGGTAGTGGAGAATTGAAACTACATATGGCATACAGCATCACAACAATACCCAAGTCTCCAAAAGTCTATGGAAGACCATGTTTCAAAATGGAACCCAAGGACACTTTCAAAGTTCCACCTAAAACAATTTTCATAAAATGGGGAGACATCAGTAATGAGGACCTTGCTGATATTACATGATGGCTCTATAAGGAAATGGAAAACCTACCACCATTACCAGTCAAGAAATATGGCAAGGGTTATGACATGATGAAAGCTAAGGGCTACGATGGAACTAGTGGCCTAGGTAGAAATAAAACTAGATGAAGAGAACGCATAGAATTCTTTAAAATACCAAAGTATCTTGGACTACGGTACGGATTGCCCGAAAATGATGACCAACGTACCAGTGGACTTTCTAGTGAGCGCGTGCATGCTTTGAAAAGTGTTGAGACCACTAAGGAAACCTTTACCGAAACTAACTCCCAAGAGTGGGAATTTGGCTCCCAAAGATCCTTAAGTGACTATTGCCTCGATGATTTATTCATTGAGGAAGGGGAGCTTACCTTTGAACAAAAATTATGGCAAACATTTAGAATTGATTAGGCACCAAATAGTCACAGTTCCATTTCTCTCCCCCATGACATACAAGACCCACCACCTGAACCTCATAACCATCAGTCAACTCTAGATAACACTGACAACCATGAATCTAAGTCCTTCAACCCTTATTTTGACAATGAATATGAGACTAGTGAAGGGGAATATTGGATAGAGTCTAATGTAGAATTGGATGATGATAATTTCATCTACAATATCATTGAATCCATCTGCATGCTTTATGCATCCTCCCCTCAATTCACCAACAATGACAATGGCATTTCCCTAGTCTATTCTCAACTAATCGATTGGGACCAACAAGGCCTGCCAATCCTAGACACCTTTTAGAATGATGAAGTAATTGTAGAATTTATGGGACTACGTGAGGGTATACCCCGTGGTGATCACAAGGCAGGATTCTCTATTGACCTAGATTGTGTGGCCTACTTCAGCGAGAATTCTTCGTCCTCCAGTCGCAAAAGTAAAAATAAGAATAAAACAAAAAATGAAATGTCTTTAGGTGAAAATAAAAAGGCACCTTTTGACAACAAAAAAGTAAAAATAAAGGACATATCTGAGGGTGAAAACCTCTCTGAGGCACCCAAAGATGGACGACTAGACTTTCTTCCTATAACACAAGAGAAATCGGCTATGCTTATAGAGGAAACCATAGAAGACAACATATCAACTGCAGAAGATCCCAAAATGGTCCTCTTTGCTACGTCACTGATTGAAGAAGAGAGACCAAAATTTCATAAGTTATTTGTAAAACGTAAAATCAACTTCCCATGGTCCTATGCTGACATGCCAGGACTAGATCTAGAACTAGTTCTACATCATCTGCCACTATTTCCCAATGCCAAACCAGTAAAGTAGAAGTTATGCAAAATGCATCCGCAGGTCGCTCTATTGGTCAAGGTCGAATTGAAGAAAATTCTAGACACTGAATTCACAAGGTATATTGATTATTTTGAATGGATATCTAACCTTGTACCAGTAACGAATCCAAATGGAATGATTAGAGTCTATACAAATTTTAGAGACCTCAACAAAGCATGACCAAAAGATGACTTTCCTTTGCCAAATATTGATATCATAGTTGACCTCGCAGCAGGATATGAGATGTTGTCCCTCATGGATGGTCTCTCCAGCTATAATTAGATTCACATTGCCCTAGAAGACCAGCACAAAATGGAATTTACTTGCCCATGGGGTACATACTGTTGGAATTTCATGCCATTCGGTCTCAAAAAAGTAGGTGCCACTTATCAAAGGGCTATGACCACAATCTTTCATGACATGATGCATAAAATAATGGAAGATTATGTAGATGACCTATTGGTTAAATCAATAACAAGGAAGGATCACCTAAAGGTATTAGACACAATTTTCAAGCGACTAGAAGAATACAAAGTCAAACTAAATCCTAAGAAATGTGTCTTCGGTGTAACATCGGGTAAACTCTTGGGATACATAGTTTCTCAAAGAGGCATTGAGGTCGATCCAACAAAATTCAAATCCATCATAGACATGCCTCCACCTAGAGGAATGAGTGAACTCAGAACTCTACAAGGTAGGGTACAATCTATTTGGTGCTTCATAGCCCAATTGGCTGACAAGTGTCACCCATTCCAATATCTGTTGTGCAAAGGTATCCCCTTTGTGTGGATAGATAAATGTCAAGAATCCTTTTAGAAAATCAAGGATTACCTACTGTCACCACCATTCCTCATGCCTCCCATTCATGGAAAACCATTGATCCTATACATCTCTGCCACTAATTTAGCACTAGAGGCATTGTTAGCACAAAACGACCACGAAAAAAAGAAAGAGAAATATATTACATTAGATGGACATTGGTCGGGTATGAACTAAACTACACATCAATTGAACAGGCTTGTCTAGCCATGGTCTTTGCAACATAGAAACTAAAACATTATATGTTAAGCCATCAGACACAACTAGTAGCAAAGATTGACCCCCTCAAATATATGTTAAGTTGGGCAGCAGTAACAGGACATCTGGCAAAATGGGTTATGATTCTGAGAAAATATGATATTCAATATGTAGAAAGAAAGGCCATAAAAGGACAAGTCATTGCAGACCAGTTGGTAGACACACCTTTACAAAGTGATCATCCATTAGTGACCAATTTTTTAGATGAGTCAATATTCCATATGGAACCTAAGTCACTGTGGAGACTCTACTTTGACAGATCACACACAAATCATGGCTCGGGGGCAGGAATCCTATTCATCACCCCTCAAGGAGACTCCATTCCTAAGTCTTTTCACATAGGTTTCCCATGCACAAATAATGTGGTAGAATATGAGGCACTAGTTATAGGACTTAGAATGACAATAAAATGGAAAATTAGAGCATTACATGTCTATGGGTATTCTCAACTCATCATCAACCAAGTTAATGATGACTATGATACAAAAGATGAGAAGTTGATGCCCTACAAATGAATGGTTGACAATTTCCAAGCGTACTTTCATATGGTAAATTTTGAACAAGTTCTGAGAGCATAGAACAAAGTAGAAAATTCCATGGCTACAATAGGCTCTCTCCTCGACATTCCAAGCAATATGCCTTAGTAGGAATTCATAATAGAACAATTGTTGGTTCCTGCCTATGACATTCCAGAGTCAAAGATGGTCTGCGAACTTGTTGGTCCTGATTCTCTTTGGTACCAAGATATTTATGACTACCTTAAGTCCCAATCCTTTCCACCTAACCTATCCAATAACTAGAAGAATTCCTTTATCTGAAAAGCCGCAAGACATGCCATCGTCAATGACACCCTTTACCACTGTAGCTTTGACGATACCCTCCTTAGATGTCTCAACACCAACAAAGCATGTACAACCTTACGTAAAGTACATGATGGTATATGCGGGTCTCATTCGAGTGGTCCTACTCTAGCCAAGAAGATAACGAGACTTGGTTATTACTGGAAAACCATTGAAAAAGATGCACTAGAATATGTCAGGACTTGTCACCAATGCCAAATTCATAGTGATTTGATTCATGCTCCAACACAAGAACTTCGGCCAATCACTTCTCCTTGGCCCTTCACATAGTGGGGACTCGACCTCATGGGTAAGATTCATCCAACCTTGTCCAATGGCCATAAATTCATTATCACCACCACTGAGTATTTTACGAAGTGGATTGAAGCCATCCCTATGACATACATAACTAGAAAACAAATATCCAAATTCATCCTTAACTACATCCTTTGCCTGTATGGCCTTCTGCAATCCATCATCACTAACAATGAACGTTCGTTTAAAAACCAAGACGTTCATGAGTTATGTGAGCAATTTCACATCCAACACCATTTTTCATCTCCATATTACCTGCAAGGAGATAGTCAAGATGAGGCATCAAATAAAACTATTGTTAAAATCCTCAAAAAGACTATCAATGGCGTTGGCTGTGACTGGCATATAAAACTCAACCCTGATTTGTGGGCTTACCACACTAGCATTCTTATGCCTACATGAGCCACTCCTTTCACCCTGGTCTTTGGAGTTGAGGCCATCTTTCCCATTGAGGTTGAAATTCCTTCCCTACGAGTCTCCCTGAAGGGTTTAACTGATGAAGAAGAGTATAGATAGGCACGCCTACACGAGCTAGAGATGTTAGAGGAAAGAAGGAAAAATTCTCTAAACCATCTACAAGTGTATCAAAACCATCTTTACCATAGTTACAATAAGAAAGCCATGGTCATGAAATTTGACATTGGCGACTTAGTCCTCTTGCAGAACCCTAAGAACCAGGATGATAGAGAAAAGATAAGAAAGTTTGAACCAAACTAGTTGGGTCCTTATGTCATCATATCTTCTTTTGGTTCTGGAGCTTATCAGCTGGTGACTTCAGATGGTGAACAACTGACAGAGCCTATCAATAGTTTACATCTCTGAAATTTCTATGCATAGCATCAGGAGATCGAGATGAATACCGTAAAATAAAAACAAATTGAAAAATGATAAAAAATCATTGCCTTGATGAAAACCTGGCAAACAAGCGTCTTGGCAACACCAAAAAAATAAGAAAAATGAAAAAAATAGTAAAGAAAAATGATTCGTCCAATAGTGAAAATCTAGTAAATAGGCGCTTTGGATAGGTACCATGGTGAAAACCTAGCAAATAGGTGCCATGCGTAATCAATCATCACTCTTCCATCTACTCTTATGTTGTCTGCCTTGGCCTTGGATGAAATACATTTCCTACCATTATCACGCCAATCACCATGACATCATACCCCTCCTCTCATGGTTGATAAGCGGTTGACATCAAGTCCTCTTTAATGTCCATCTGGTACCTCAGACACACCCCTTTCATGTCCTTTCAATTTGGCTAAGTCTTGGACTAGATTGGGGGCAAAAATTTTATCATGTAACTGTAGTGGATGTCATGCATGATTTCAAAAATTGCTAAAAAGTCTTGAAAAAAGACAAAAACATGGCAAAAAGTTCTGAAAAAAGACAAAAATATCACAAAAAGTCCTAAAAAAACAAAAACATCACAAAAAGTCCTGAAGATAGACCAAAAACATCACAAAAAGTCAAAAAAAGAGAAGAAGACAAAAACATCCCAAAATGTCCTCAAGAAAGACCAAAAACATCATAAAATGTCCTTAAAAAGACCTAAAAAAATTGAAAAATGTCCTGAAGAAACCCCAACAAAGGTAAAATGAAGGAAAAACATAAAAACAAAGTCATTTCCTGTTGAAATTTTGTCATGCCAATCAATCAGTCTTTGTCAGTTCTGAACTACGTTGTCTCTGCACATTTGCTACGTAGGCAAGGCTCATTTTCAAGTCCCTAAGAGATTAGGTCAGTCCTTTTAGGTTTTTCAAAAGAAAATCATGGCGCAATCTTTGGTCATTAATACAAAGTCATTGGTCGTGTCAAACTATGAGGTCTCTTCGTGTATGACATAGGCAAGGCCATATGTCCATGAGCCCCTGAGGCCACACTAGGTCAGTCCATTAGGGTTCATGGCACTACACTAACACACACATAAAAAAAGTCTTCAAGTCAAGACAAATAATTTTTCAGATGGGAAAACTCCTAAAACAAAATGAAACAATCATTTATTCAGCATGACAATCTCATCAACATGTCAATCATATCATCATGACAATATTGACATATAGTCAACACAAGTCAAACTCAGTCAAAACAAGTCAAATCATCATAACCTGTCAAACAATAAACTCTTGGTTACCTTGCAGATGTGTCCTTCTGCAAGATAAGCTCTATCATTTAGGCCTTAGGATGTGTCCTTCCTAGGCATCACCACTGTCATTTGACATTTTGAGGGATCCTCTTGACATCTAAGGATCACTCCTCTTGACATAAGTATTCTTTAGATGTGTCCTTTTGTAAAAAAAACTCTATCATTTATGCCTTAGGATGTGTCCTTCCTAGGCATCATCATCATTTTCAATGGACCCCTTTCGACATTTAGGGATCAATCCTCTCGACGTCAACATTATTTAGGATGTGTCCTTCCTGAATGCGGGCATCATCATCAAACCTGACATCTTGACATCAGAAAAATGGATATCCAGACGCACTTGGCAAACACTTGGCACTTGTCTTTTGGTTTTTTATCATGTACTAGTTTTTCAGTGAGATACCAATAACGGGATTTAGAGAAGCAATGTGTTAGCTCTCAAAAATGCAGGAGGAATGCCTCAAGAGGCTGCCAATCTCTTGGTACGTTTTAGGGTAACAAACAAACCCAAATGATTTAAGCTTTCTACTCTTTAGGTGCTGCTAGACCTAGGCAGGCGTACCTATATGAATTGGGTAGACTTTACTTTTGATCTTCTCTTCCTGCAGTGATTTGTCCAGAATGGCAGATGGAAGTGGACAAATAAAATTAAATTTGGTATAAATTGTATACAATATCCAAAGCTAAATCCTAATATGCTCAGTTAATAGATGTAAAGAAAATGAGTGAATCTAAATGGTGAAATGTAGAGACTAGTGCCTTATTGGGTATGTAGAGTCAAATGAAATAGAAATGGGAAACCTCTTTTTGGAAAACACTCAAATTGCTAGCATATATTTTGTTTATAACTTGTGTAAACATGCAAGACTATGATTACTAAGCTCTTCTTAATGATCTAAATGAATTTCCCTGATTAGTATGATTAATCAAAAAGATTTAATCCCTCCTTGAAAGAACCAGTTAATTAACCACACAGATATAGCAAATGTGCACTAATAAACTGAATATAAACTTGTTATACCAATTTAAATAACCAGAAAAACCAACCCTGGAGACAACTTAATAATATTTTCAATAAATTCAACAGACAATTAACACTAGAAATGAGCTGCGACATCAACTGATTCTCATTAAAAACTCCATTTTGAAAACATGCATCATGGTCTCTGTTTTGTGGAAATTCTATTCCTACCCTACCTACTAATTTCTCTCTACTGTCTAATGATTCATTTACAATCATAGATGGGTATTTATACATTTGTATATGAACAAAAACATCACTTCACATTCCAAATGTCGGCCAACAGTATTCGGGTTTCAATTAATCATTCACCAAACACTTGCCAAGACATCCCACAGTATGCCGAAGGTAAATGTATCGTTGAATGTCACCCTTCTGTCCATCGCTATAATGTTATGCCGTATCGTCGACACATTGAGTCTCGTCGACAGTCGCCCTTCATCATATGTGTTTTGCTATGACCTTTGTTGTCAAGGAGACATTTTATAGCTCATATTATGTCCCACCGAAAGTTGTCCTGTGGTAAATTTTCCGGTAACCAAGACAATTTTGAGTCGGGAAGAGGTTTCATAGAATACCTTTGTCTTTCTAAAGTACCCTGTGGTAATTTCTTGGTTGCTGAAATGTAACCACCTTTTTGCCGATGAATCCATTTCTCGATGTGACCTTCAAGTTTCTCACCGATGAAATTTATCTTACCGATGAAATAGACTATGAATCTTTGAAAAGACTCATACTGATACCAAATGTCTTGCTGAAGTATTCAATCGGTATAACTTTCAATTCTTGGCAGAACTTACACTGAAGACCTCTCCTCTTGCCAATGCATATCTCTGTCGGTGTGACATTTTAGTCGGCAAGACTACATAGCTTCTTCCCAATAGCCTTTTGATAAAATTCTTTCACTTTGTCAGCAAGACCGAATCCACCCACCAAGACTTTACTCTGATGCACCTTAGTTTGGCCAATAGGCCTCCTCGTGCATTGGTCAGTGAGACACAACCCATTCGGTGAGACCACACATCGAATACAATTTGTTGTGCCAAAGTGTTTGCTCGTTCTGTGTGCCAATCGGTGAAACATGAAAGATCTCGCTAAGACCTCACCCCAAAGAAAATCTCTTGTCGATGTGTTCTTTCTACTGCCGGTTGGTGAGACAATACATGATCGATAAGACACTACCCTGAGACCCCTTAGTCTAGCCAATACATCAATCTGCATGCTATTCGGTGAGACAAAAAGATTTCGCTAAGACCTCAGTCTGACGACCTGACTTCTGCCGATAAACCTTTAGTCACCAAAACAATAAAAGCGTCTTGCCGAATGGTTCCTGTATATGAATCTCGATTGTTGTGACATCAAAGAAGTCTTGCCAATAGACCTACAACAGATATATGTTAGCAAAAAAGCATTATGAGCGAGGGAGACCTTGATTTCTTCATGCCGATATGGACTATAATGTGAAATACTCAGACATAGATGGATTTTATGGGATGAAAATGGGCAGAATGTGAGCAAAATATTCTGAAGAGAGGCCCTGAGCATATGGTGAAGACTCTATTGGAAACTCAGGGGTATGAACAACATGTAAAATGCATTAGAATTTTATAGTTCTAATAGTGGCTCTGTCTAGGGATGAATGATTGTGAGATCATTGCAGCGATCCAAATCTTTGGGTGAGCAGACCAGACACAAAATGAGCAAAAAGGGAATGGAAACAATGAAAAATGGAGATGAACAAAACCCTAAACTACTGTGCATGGAAAATAATTTTAAAGAGGATCATCAAGAGTTGTCCATGCACTAGCAACCATCAATCCTCTATGTTTTAACTTCATCAGTTTTGAACTATTATGGTCTAAAACTCAAACCATAAATGATGGCACTTTCCTCTATCAAACACCTAGTTTTTCCTTGAGTTCATCAGATTCTTCTTGAAGATATTCATGCAATCTTCCCTGTCACTATTATTGAAAGTTTTTAGAAAATCATCATGCTCAGCCTGGCCCAAATTCCCTTCATCATTCTGTAATTTAGATTCTCCATCATTATGGGACAAATCTCCGTTATCTTCAACATACAAAGTACATTCATATTCAATACAACATTTCTGATTATCTTTCTCATTGTTATGTATTATGAAACACTCTCCTAGCTGTATTGAAAATTCACCATCAAAGCGCTTCTCTTGAGAAACAAAAAGTTTTGTCATATCAACACTGTTTGAAACGAACATATCTGAAACCTTTTCACCTCCTCCATATCACCATTTGGAGACAACACTGGATTATGACTCATATCCTCAATATCAAGCATATACGAACCAATCAAAGTTGAACTTCTATCATCCTTGGTATGCAAATAAAGGTCTTCTCCACATGAGTTAGAAATTCCAAAATCACATATCTCTTCTTGAATGGACATAGGTTTTTGATCAACTTCAAAGTTTTCTTCATCATTTTGAGAAATGTACTGAGATTCAAATGAATCATTACACAAAGAACTTTCACTATCAAAACAAATGTAATCTGGACACAAAACTTCAAGATCACCCTCATGTACATATCTCTAGTATTCAAGAGTTAGCAAGTCTGAAATTTGCTCACTACTAAGTGAACAAGTCTCTACATGTTCATCATTACAATTGTATTCTTCACTTTTATCATCATCAAGAAGAGGTCCAAGATCCTCAGAGAATGAAAAATCAAAAATATTACCAACACATTCATTTATTCCATCATTTTGTTTGTCTGAAAATATCTCCTCTTTACCATAAAGTGGATTTGAAAATACCTGGAATTCATTCTTAGGCACACCTTTGCAAAATATCATCTAATCCTCTTTTAGATTTTCATTATACAATGGGTTTGAAAAAGTTTGGAAACCATCTTCAAATGTACAAACCCCATCTTCATCTTGATCTTCATAAGAGGTGAAAAATCCCTTGATTGTAGATCAAAGTCCTCAGGTTCATCATCAAAATCTGAATATTCACTAGATCCCTCATAACATACACTTCTTTTCATGTCATAATCTGTTATGCAGGAAAGAATTTCAATATCTTCATCTTCCTCATGCAAGCTATCAAATGAATCATATTGAATTACACATGTCTCATCTTCTATTAGTTGCAAATACTCATATGTGATGTCACTATTATCTTCATACCTTTTCCCCTGCATGGTATCAACAAAATTATTCACTAGATCAAATGTGTGTTGTTTTGATGACTCTAGCCAATAAACTAAGTTAGGCTCCCACACTCCACCAAAGTACATCTTCCACACACCATTGCAGTCATGCACAACATACCTTTCAATTGGATTAGTACTAACTAACTCTGGCTGGGCTGACTCTATCTTGAATTTTCCAAGATCCACATCACATAAACAATTGATTTGATCTTGAGGTACATAGTCAACAACCTGGCTCATCCTTGGCTCCCTATACAACTTGAATTCCTGACCATTCACTAGAATAGTTACATAAGACAAATCAAACTGGACATTTCCCCCAACTGATGTTGTCCACTGTCTTGATAAAAGCATCCCAAACTGAGGAGGGGTGTCAATTACTGTTATATCAATATTATATGCCACCTAAGGATAAGCAACTAACTTGACTTCAACATCTTTCAGTATACCCACCACAGGAACAAGTCTGTTATCCATTGCATAGCACTTCCCTTCAGATTTATCCACCCTCATGCCTAGTTGTTTCATCACTCCTACTGGCATAATATTCATGGTAGCACCAGAGTCTATCATGCAATTCCTCAACAATTTTTTATTTATGAGTAATGTAGTGAAAAAAGGATCAACTTGTGGGGGAGTTGTTAATACATCACTCAAGAAAACTTCTGGGATATTTACTTTCTCTTTCCTACTAACTACTTTAGTAGCCATCGTATTTTCATAATTCATTATCAATTGAATAGCAATGTTTCTGTATTCCTTAATTTTCATCATCTCAAGTAATGGAATAGACATTTTTACCTGAGATAATGCCTAAGTGAAGTCAAAAGAGGAGCCTTCTGCCTTAATCATTTTCTTCTGGTCCAATGTTTCTCCTTTTTTTTCTTCCTTCTGATCAGTCTCTTGCATTTCTTTGCACAACTCTTTAACTTCCTCCTTGTGGACAGGCTTCTGTTTACTTTCATCATATTGTTTATTTTCTATCCTTTTCACAGTTCCTTGTGTCGCCTTTTCTTTCATAAAAATACCCCTAGGGACACCTTCCTTCTCATTTATAGTCCTATTTCTCAACCAGTACTTACTCTTTTCCTCTTCAACTACAACAATAGTTAGTCTCTCTATTTCCTCTTCAGTAAGTTTCCTCATACTGCATTAAGTAGGTATTTCAACAGAATGTAGCTCTATATATTCTTCTTCAGAGTTAGAAAGGATTTGTTGTTCATCCATATGGACATTGTATTTTTTATTTGAAACATCATACTCATAACCTTCATCCTCTGAAGATGAGTACCTCTCCTCAACATGGTGAAAATTATTTGAAGTTAGATATATTGTGTGGTCTTCTCCATCGTTTCCCATCAACATTCCTTCTTCTTGCATTCTTTGGGCTACAACACAATAATCTGGTGAATGTGCCTTATCACAAACTTCGCAGAAATAATTGTTACTCACCATATAAGTTCCCTTCCTCCTTAATGGATTAGGAGTCTCTTTTTTTCTAGGCCTTTCTATTATAGGTTTCCCATCTTTCCAGTTTGTGTTATAGGGCATGTCATGTAACCTAAGTCTTTCGTTTCTATATGTGTTCTCCTATTTGTATTGATAATTATTGGTTTTTTGAGGAGTCCTAGGGTTGTCTCTTTTATTGACTATCCCAACAACCTTCCTGTTGTTTTCAATTGTTAATGCTATCTTTTGAGCTTCAGCAAAATCTCTTAGGAACCTATTTCTCAGTTCAAATCCTATTTTAGGATTGAAGGCATTCAGGTAAACACTCAATGCTATAGAGTCTGGCAACTTTGATCCAGGAGGTATTCTATTCTGCAATTTATTGAATTTTTGGTTGAAATCAAAAATTGAATCATTTCAACTCTTCTGAATTCGTATTAATTCATGAAGAGCAGCATCTGGTGTACTTAGATTCCCATATTACTCGAGGAATCAGTCTTGAAATATTTGGAGAGAATCAATAGAAGCTATTGTTAGGCTATTGAACCAATCTCTAGCTTCTTCAATAAGCGACATCATGAATAGCCTCATATGTAAATCTTCATAAGGTACATCCAAATATTGAATGAAGGAATTAAAACTCCTTAAATGATCCTTAGCAGTGATTGCATTACTCCTTGTAAACTTAGGCACCAAATTTCTCCAACTTCCATCCATAGGATAAGGGTATAATTGAAACCCTACCAAATCAAATTGTCTAATCATTGTCGTATACTGATGGGGGGGGAGGGTTAGGTGGGTTCTAATATTGGTACACCGGGTTATTGTATTGTGTGTTATGATGTGGCACATGATGTTGACCAGGAGGTGGATGTATATTTGTATGTTGTGTGGGAATATGAGGTGGGTTATTTGGCTATCTATATTGATTCCCTACTTGATGGTGAGGGACCCCAAGCGGATCAGAAGGCCCTGCACCATGCTTACCCTGCTTATGAGGTGGTACATACTTTGGGGAGCAACCAACTACCTGAGTGATGTTTTGAGTTTTCTACAATTTGAATTCTCATTGCTTGTATCATCTGGACCTTCTCCTGTTCTTCTCTTTCCTTTCTTTGAGATTCAAACTGTGCTTTTACTTCATAAGTTAAAGATTCATAATATTCTTGAGGAGTCTCATGATCATTGGGTCCATTTTTATTACCTTCCATTTTTTGGTCATGTTCATGCTGAATTCTGAGTCATTCAGCTTCAAATTTAGCATGCCACTCTACCTATTTCTGAGGATCGTAAAAAGGATTCCTTTGATCTTGTGAGGTACAAGGTTTTGGACTTGAATTATCTCTCCATGTATCATAACAACCATATTTTTCACCATGTGTTATTGATGATTTGTCTTTTTTCATCATGAACATGTCCTCACTTATCCCTTTACCCTTGTCAACCTTATCATCCTTGTGTGTCCACTTACTACTGCCAGCAGGAGCTCCAGTATGACCTCCCTTGTATTAAGATCTTCTTCCATTCATATTTGAACAAATGCAATTTTTTTGTCAGAGTCACCACTCACTTTTTTCAAAAGTGAGAAAGTGATTGATGTTTCTTATTCCCAGTGGAGTCTGTACAAGGTTTCTGACTCTATGATTAAGGCCCTAATTCTGAAGTTATTCCCCAACAGAGTCATCAATTTTTTAACTCTCAAAAATGCAGGTGGAATGCCTCAAGAAGCTGCCAATCTCTTGGTACGTTTTAGGGTAATAGACAAAGCCAAATGATTTAAGCTTTCTACTCTTCTAGGTGGGTGTACCTATATGAATTGGGCAGACTTTACTTTTGATCTTCTCTTCCTGCAGTGATTTGTCCATGATGGCAGATGGAAGTGGAAAAATAAAATAAAATTTGGTATTAATTATATACAATATCCAAAGCTAAATCCTAATATGCTTAGTTAACAGATGTAAGGAAAATGAGTGAATTTAAATGGTGAAATGCAAAGACTAGTGCCTTATTGGGTATGCAGAGTCAAATGAAATAGAAATGGGCAACCTCTTTCTGGAAAACACTCAAATTGCTAGCATATATTTTGTTTATAACTTGTATAAACATGCAAGACTATGATTACTAAGCTCTTCTTAATGATCCAGATGAATTTCCCTGATTACCATGATTAATCAAAAATATTTAATCCCTCGAAATAACCAGTTAATTAACCACATAGATACAACAAATGTGCACTGATAAACTGAATATAAACTTGTTATACCAATTTAAATAACCAGAAAAACCAACCCTAGAGACAACTTAATAATACTTTCAATAAATTCAATAGACAATTGACACCAAAAATGAGCTGCAACATCAACTGATTCTCATTAAAAAATCCATTTTGAAAACATGCATCATGGTCTCTGTTCTATGGAAATTCTATTCCTACCCTACCTACTGATTTCTCTCTACTGTCTAATGATTCATTTACAATCGCAGATGGGTATTTATACATTTGTATATGAATAGACACTTCGCTTTGCATTCCAAATGTTGGCCAACAATATTCGGGTTTCAATTAATCATTCACCAAACACTCACCAAGACATACCACAGTATGCCAAAGGCAAATGTATTGTCGAATGTCATCCTTTTGTCCATCGATGTAATGTTATGCCATCCTATCAACACATTGAGTCTTGCTGACAGTCACCCTTCATCATATGTGTTTTGTTGTGACCTTTGTTGTTAAGGAGATGTTTTATAGTTCATATTATGTCCCACTAAAAGTTGTCCTATGGTAAATTTTCTGGTTTCCAAGACAATTCTGAGTCAGGAAGAGGTTTCATAGAATACCTTTATCTTGCCGAAGTACCCCATGGTAATTTATTGGTTGCTGAAACGTAACCACCTTTTCACCGATGAATCCATTTCTCGGCGTGACCTTCAAGTTTCTCACTGATGAAATTGATCTTACCGATGAAATAAATTTCATCGACAAGACTATGAATCTTTGAAAAGACTCAGACCGATACCAAATGTCTCACCGAAGTATTCAATCGGTATAACTTTCAATTCTTGGTAGAACTTACGCCGAAGACCTCTCCTCTCACCAATGCATATCTCTATTAGTGTGACATTTTAGTCGGCGAGACTACATAGCTTCTTCTCGATAGCCTTTTGATAAAATTCTTTCATTTTGTCAGCAAGATCGAAGCCACCTGCCAAGACTTTACTTTGATGCACCTTAGTTTGGCCGATAGGCCT
Source organism: Sequoia sempervirens (assembly GCA_007258455.2). Classification (NCBI taxonomy): domain Eukaryota; kingdom Viridiplantae; phylum Streptophyta; class Pinopsida; order Cupressales; family Cupressaceae; genus Sequoia; species Sequoia sempervirens. Next base: position 177,178,950 of record VDFB02271358.1, read on the forward strand.
CCTCATGCATTGGTCAGTGAGACACAACCCATTCAGTGAGACCACACACTTAATACAATTTGTTTGGCCGAAGTGTTTTCTCGTTCTATGCGCTGATCAGTGAAACATGAAAGATCTCACTAAGACCTCACCCCGAAGAAAATCTCTTACCGATGTGTTCTTTATGCTGTTGGTCAGTAAGACAATATGAAATCGGTAAGACACTACCCCAAGACCCCTTAGTCTAGCCAATACATCAATCTGTGTGCTATTCGGTGAGACAAAAATATTTTTCTAAGACCTTAGTTCGACGACATGACTTCTGCTGATAAACCTTTAGTCGCCGAAACAATAAAAGTGTCCTGTGAATGGTGCCTGTATATGAATCTCAATCACTGTGACATCAAAGAAGTCTCACTGATAGACCTACAATAGATATATGTTAGCAAAAATGCATTATGAGCTAGGGAGACCTTGATTTCTTCATGCCGATATGGACTATGATGTGAAATACTCAAACATAGATGGATTTTATGGTATAAAAATGGGCAGAATGTGAGCAAAATATTATGAAGAGAAGCCCTGAGCATATGGTGAAGAATCGATTGGAAACTCAGGGGTATGAACAACATGTAAAATGTATCAGAATTTTATAGTTCTAACATAGCGACATATCATGACGATTGACATGCATGATTACTAGCTTCTCAGCGAGGTCCTAATTCTAGGATTTAGAAAAACAATGATGTATCATGATAAGGGCTTTATTTTTTATATTATGGAAATCATGCTACTAGTTTCTCAAGGATGTCCTAGAAACAAGATTTAGAGAAGCAACGACATTTCATGAATTGTCCTTCTTGTCTTTTTTTTCTTTTGGTGTATTATGACAAAAGACTAGGGCAATCATGCTCTTAGTTTGAGTCATGATCATCCTTTTCTATGACTGCTTGTCTGATGTGATAGAACAAACTTGCACACCTTGATCTATGTCATATCATGGTGTTTGTTGGCCATTACAACAATTTTCCCAATGATGATTAAGAGCAATAAATATTAAAGTCCTATGGTAAAGTTTTGAAGGATTTGGTCTAGGAATTAACATGCATCTCCTTCGGTCTAGTCATCTTCTCTCCTTTGGTCAGGTCATCTTTTCTCGCCAGTCTAATCATCTTCTCTTGTCCATCTCATGATGATATCCTGTGACATACAAAAACATAAATCATACATGATCATATAAAACATTGAATTAGGTCCATACATACATCATCCATAAAATTAAATCATATACATGTCATTGCATATCACATTCAAATTTGCATAAACATGACATCCATTCAAATAAATACATTATGTATATCATCATCACCATCATCAAAAAACCAATATAACACATAAATAAGCATGGCATCATCATGGCATCATATCATAAACAAGCATCATAGAGCATACATAATACCACCATCCATCATAAATCAACATCATACATCACATATACAGGTATGTGCAGGATCATCATTGAAAAAACATGCCCTTAAGTGGCAAAAAATTCATAAAAATTAGTGTTAGGAAACTTGACATAAAAATTTGAATAAGTTATCTATATTTTTTCAAAAATATGTAAGAATAGAATCTGTAGAAAATTGAATGTAGTTTCTAAACTACTAAGTTTATTTAAAAATGAATAAAATCTATTTGGTGAAAATTTGAAATTTCAATGCAGTAGTACTTAAATTTCAGGGAAAAAATAAGAAGTAGGTGTCTGTCTGACCACCCTAACCACAAAAAAATGATAATATTTTTTTATAATATTTTGTATATAAGTAGAGGACTCATGTCCAGATGTGATGCATATTTTTTTTTAATTTTTTTCAAGTAAATAATTAATTATGAATTTTTTATTACAACTTTTAAAAAATATAAAAACTCGTATGTCTGACCACCTTAACTTGGTCAAAATTTCATGAAATTTAATTTTTCTTTTTTTAATCTTATAGTATGTGAACCATAGAATGTGATGCATGTTTTGGATTCAAAAAATGTGATACTATTTGAAAGTTATAGATGTTTTTCAATCAGCCTATTGATCAGGACTTTAGTCATAATTATAATAGAAAATGAATAATAATTATTTATTAAATTCAAATTAAAGCATAATTTATATTGGTAGAAAGCTAAGAATCTCCTCTAAAAACCCTTTTTGTTTCATCAATTTTGGGTAAAAAAAAGTTGTTAGCCACATACCCTGCAAATACCCATAATATTGCCACTTTTTGGCCCATCATGATCCTACACATACCCATACCATAATGCATAAATCAAATAACATAGAATAACATACATGTAGGCCACATCAAAACTACATCATCATATAATATCATCTCAAAAATATACAATGTCACATGATAGAGTCAACAGATATCCCAAAAATGGAGCTTGCAGGCTAAATGATCTATACATAATGTGTCATAATATCGGAACCAAATGTAGCAAACATGCCCCTAGGGGTGGCCTTCATCATCCCCTCGTGGCGAAGAGTGTGGTAGCTACAACTCTATGACTGGCACTGAAATGATGGGTGGACTTGTAGCAGCCTCTGTCTATGCAACCAATGGAACTAACATAGATGGCATCATCTCCACAGTAATAGACACCTATGATGTCACTACGGCCTGACTCTGTGATGCTAACAGATCTACCACTGGTGGTTGTCTCTGCACTGAACCAATGGACCCATGACTGTGGCTCGAGTGATGACTTGAGGTATGCCTATGAGAGTGGTGGGACATGTTCCCTAATGTGTGTCCTAACAAGGTAGACCCTTTTGTACTCGTATGACTCATGTTGCTACTCCCACTCCCTGATCGGTGGCCACTGCTTGTCCGCATCTATGACCATGACAATGTAGGATCTTGTCTCTCAGGAGGCACTTCCTACTAATATAATGTCCTATACTGCCGAGCAGCCTTGTGCTCACCCTAGCTAGCTCATGAGAAATATCCCCAAAAGGCCCTGTGCATAATGCTGCAAACTCTATGCACCACTGAGTTGAGTCCTGCTGATGGATCACTGCCTGATCCCACTCTACCCAAGCCACCTCTAGCTCTGACTATAGTGCTAGGACCTATGCAGTACTCTCATCCAATCTCCTCTGAAGGTCTACCACCCTATGGTCTATCGTGGCATCATGGGGCAGTGCCAATCTAGAGGGTAACTCCTCATCTCCCTCCACCATCCTCCATCTAAGAAGTCTCTCAACCTCTTCCATGGCATCATCATCATCATCGTCATCCTCTGATAGATCCTCTCCACTGACTCCCTCATCTAGAGGCACATCTACCTCTACATCCTCCTCCTATCTAGCCTCCTCCTCCTACATCGGCTACTCTTCCTCCCATCTCCCCTCCTCCACCACATCCTCCTCCTATCTCCCCTCCTCTACCACATCCTCCTCTTGTCTCTCCTCCTCTCTCTCTCCCTCCTCGACCACCTCTAGGATAGCATTTAGTGCTACTCTCGCCACACATGGACATACCCTCTGACCCTGTCTCTGACCATCTCACCTCCATCTCAGTCCATCTCCTCCATCATCTCCATCATCCCCATCATCTCCACCCTGGCCTCTGTCCCTACCTCCATCCCGGCCTCCATCTCTCCCCCTGCCTCCATCCTTGCCTCCATCCCTCCCCCGGCCTCTGCCCCTATCACTACCTCTGCATCCCTTCTTGGCCCTCAACACATGAGGTATCACTGACCATATATCCATAGGTGTTGGCCCATCAGGATCTATCAATGGAATTGGTATATGTGCTTGCCACCATAGATCATAATCTATTGTGGTCCCAGGATCTATAATTCCACCTCTCCATCCCCATGGCTGGGCTCCTAGCCCATTGATCTGCTACTCGGTGAAGGCTACTGGAATGGCTAGCCCCCAAGCATACTCTCAGGAAGATCGAGTGTATTCAGTTGTCCCTACAGGTACACCCTGCTGCTCTCTGAACTATCTGAGGACACGCTATGGTAGATACATCTCTATGATCAGCTGGATTTTCACTATCTTGCCAATCAAGTATTGATACTATCTGCATAAGCTGAGATGGTCCACCTCGTCATCCCACTACTGGCAGTCTCTGTATGGCCTCTAGATAAATGACACCATAGCATCAATCTGGTGATGCCACCAACCCGTCTCTCCCATCTACATGTGTTGTAAAGCACCAGCATAGTAATAGGCATAGGGCATCCCCTTAGCTAGTTGTGGTCTCTAAATGGGTGGTCGAAATATAGCTATGTGCTCCCAAGCCCAAATCATCATCAGTGTAGTGCCACATGAGATACTCTTGGATCTTTGGTAGATGACCTCGTGCAGCTGGTGGTAGAGTGTGCTGAATAGACAAGGGTCCCAAGCATACATTGTCCTATCTCATCTCATCCCAACCAAGACGTCTCCCCAGCCAATAGGGAACCCATGACCTCGACGGTTAGGAATCAAAATGCTGCCAATAAGAGTCACTAGGAATGCATCAAAATGAGCATAGTGCTCAACCATGAACTCCCATCAGATCTCCTATCCTTGGATGTCGATTCCTATACCCTCATCTTGATAATATGCCCTAAAAGTCTGCTCACCATGGCAAGGGTCATAAATGATCCACTCTCCTCAGATCGACACTCGTAAAATGTGGTAGACATCCTCCAGTGTAATAGTCGCCTCTCCCGTCAATAGGTGGAAGGAACATGTCTCAGAATGCCAATGCTCACACAACACAGTCATTAGTCCCCTATTTTCTTGAATAGCGGGCATATAGGCAACATAGAATAGACCTAGCTACATCATTCATCATCACTCCTGTGGAGTTAGCTGGTCTTCTCTCTCGCGTGTAAATAGCGGAAAGATTCCTCTGCACAAAGTCAAACAACGCACCAGTACTTTCTAGGAAACTGTCAATGTCATCAAAAGCATTTCAAATTGAAAAAGTATCAAAATCAGCCCTAGTCAAAGCAAAAATCAAATGTGTCACGTTGACTGCAATTGTGTCACAAAACCTACAATTAACTTCTCATATGGAGGATGGTGGAGGGAGATGATGAGATACCCTCTAACTCGGCACTGCCCCATGATGCCATGACAGAACAGAGGGTGGCAGACCTTCAGAGGAGATTGGATGAGAGTACCACATAGGTCTGAGCACTGCAGTCAGAGCTAGAGGTGGCTCGAGTAGAGCAGGATCAGGTAGTGATCCGTCAGTAGGACTCAACTCAGTGGTGCACAAATTTTGTAGCATTATGCATAAGGCCTTATGGGGATATTTCTTGTGAGTTGGCCAAGGTGAGTACGAGGCTAGGGTAGTGCATGAGATTATATGAGCAGGCCGTGCCTCTTGAGCAACGAGATCCTACATTGTCATGGTCATAGATGAGGACATGCAGTGGCCACCGATCAAGGAGTGGGAGTAGCAGCAAGAGTCATACGAGTGCAGGAGGGTCTACCTCATCAGGGCATACATCAGGGCACAAGTCTCACCACTCTCACAAGCATGCCTTGAGTCATCACTTGACCCACAATCATGGGTCCACTGGTTTAGTGCAGAGATCAGTACAAAAGTAACCACCAGTGGTAGATCCATCAACATCACAGAGCCAGGCCACAGTGACATCACAAGTGTCTATTACCGTGAAGATGATGCCATCTGTGTCAGCTCCATTGGTTGCACAGATAGAGGCTGCTATAGGTCCACCCTTCATTTTAGTGCTAGTCATAGAGCTACATCCACCACACTCTTCCCCACGAGGGGATGATGAGGGCCACCCCTAGGGTCATGTTTGCTACATTTGGTTATGATATTATGACACATTATGGATAGATCATTGAGCCTGCGAGCTCCATTTTTGGGATATCTGTTGACTCTATCTTGTGACATTGTATATTTTTGAGATGATATTATATGATGATACAATTTTGATGCAGCCTACACGTATGTTATGCGATGTTATTTGATTTATGCATTATGATATATCTAATGTATGATGTTGATTTATGATGGATGGTGGTATTATGTATGTTCTATGATGCTTGTTTATGATATGATGCCATGATGATGCCATGCTTATTTATTTGTTATGTTTGTTTTGTGATGATGGCTATGATGATATGCATAATGTATTTATTTGAATAGATGTCATCTTTATGCAAATTTGAATGTGATATGCAATGACATGTATATGATTTAATGCTATGGATGTTGTATGTATGGACCTAATGCAATGTTTTATATGATCATGTATGCATTTATGTTTTTGTATGTCATAGGACATCATCATGAGATGGACAAGAGAAGATGACCAGACTAACAAGAAAAGATGACCTAACCAAAGGAGAGAAGATGACCAGATTGAAGGAGATGCATGTTCATTCCAAGACCAAATCCTTCAAAACTTTACCATAGGACTTTAATATTTATTACTCTTAATCATCATTGGGAAAACTGTTGTAATAGCCAACAAACACCATGATATGACATAGATCAAGGTGTGCAAGTTTGTTCCATCACATAAGACAAGCAGGGTGCTATCATAATAGTGGTTTACAATTCTTGAGAGGAACAAATTTTAGCTGAAATCACATATTTTTAGAAAATATAATGATTTAAGCCTTAAAAAATTCCATTTTAAGGATTCCAATTGAAGAGGGTTTGATCAAATCACCTTAGATCAAAACCCCTTGGATAGAACCTCGCTAGTTTTAAACCATACCTATAAATGTGTCTCCTTTACACCTATCAAAATGCTGATTATAAATCACTTTTGATTTAGATTTTGGGGATCAAATGAATTCATTTAAAATTTATTTCAAATGATTATGGTATTCCTCATAACAAGCTATCCAATGAATATAATTTTAATATGTTTTGGTTTTGTTATGTATTTGTTTTTTAAGTTTTATTAAACATAGGTTTTTCATCGAAAATGAATTTCTTTGTTCTTCATATGTGGAAAAATATAAGATTATAAAAAAAAATTGAAAAATATGAGTGCACCAAATTTTGAAGTCCTTGATCCAACAAAAAATTAAATTAAATTTTGACATATACAAAAAAAGTTACGCATTATACAGTTGCACCTCAATTGTAATCCGTTTGACTTTGAAACTTGATTAAGGAAAAAATATTCAATAAAAATTATCTAACCAAGTGGAAGCACTGGATATTAGAGTTAAAAATCTAAATTTGAAAGAATTATAATTTTATCCTTCATGGAAAAAAAGTTATGTATTATACGGTGTGCATCACTTTTTAAAAATGTTGTTTTCTGAAAAAAATTAATTTTCGTGGGAGATGGAAAAAGAAGTGAAATTTGATTCCAAAAATTTTGAAAAAAATATTTTTAGAATCTAGAGACAAAATTTTATGAGACTCTAGTTTGCACCATCTTCAAATTCCTCACAATTTAGCTGCTATAGGTGCTCAAATGTGAATATTTAGTTAAAAATAATAATTTTAGTGTCCAATTTGGCCAAAAATTGTAAACCACTATTATGGGATCACCCAGCAGTCATAGACAAGGATGATCATGACTCAAACTAAGATGTTGATTGCCCTAGTCTTTTGTCATAATCAACCAAAAGTAGAAAAAGATAAGAAGGACAATTGATGAAACATCGTTGCTTCTCAAAATCCCGTTTCCAGGACATCCTTGAGAAACTAGCAGCATGATTTCCATAATATAAAAATAAATCCCTTATCATGATACGTCGTTGTTTTTCTAAATCCCAAAATCAGGACCTCGCTAAGAAGCTAGTAATCATGCATGTCAATCATCATGATATGTCACTGCTTCTCCAAATCCTATTATTGGGATCTCGTTGAAAAACTAATACATGATAAAAAGCCAAAAGAAAAGTGCCAAGTGTTTTCCAAGTGCATCTGGATATCCATTGTTCTAATGTCAAGATGCCAGGTTTGATGATGATGAGATGTTAGAGTGTGAAAGTTTTGATGATGCCTAAATTCAGGAAGGACACATCCTAAATAATGTTGACGTCGAGAGGATTGATCCCTAAATGTCAAAAGGGGTCCCTCAAAAATGATGATGATGCCTAGGAAGGACACATCCTAAGGCATAAATGACAGAGTTTGTTCTTCAGAAGGACACATCTAAAGAATACTTATGTCAAGAGGAGTGATCCTTAGATGTCAAGAGGATCCCTCAAAATGTTGAATGACAGTGACGATGCCTAGGTAGGACACATCCTAAGGCCTAAATGACAGAGGTTATCTTGCAGAAGGACACATCTGCAAGGTAACCAAGAGTTGACTGTTTGACAGGTTATGATTATTTGACTTGTTTTGACCGTGTTTGACTCGTGTTGACTATATGTCAATATTGTCATGACGATATGATTGACCTGCTAATGAGATTGTCATGCTGAATAAATGATTGTTTCACTTTGTTTTAGGAGTTTTCCCATTTGAAAAATGATTTGTCTTAACGTGAAGACTTTTTATGTGTGTTTTAGTGTAGTGCCATGAACCCTAATGGATTGACCTAGTGCGGCCTCAGGGGCTCATCAATAGATGGCCTTGCCTATTTCATACACTCAGAGACCTCGTAGTTCAACACAACCAATGATTTTGTATTGATGACCAAAGATTGCGCCATGATTTTATTTTGACAAACATAAAAGGACTAACCTAATGTCTCAGGGACTTGAAAATGAGCCTTGCCTATGTAGCAAATGCATAGAGACAATGTAGTTTGGACAAATGACAAAGACTGATTGATTGACATGACAAAATTTCAACGGGAAATGACTTTGTTTTTGTATTTTTCTAACATTTTGACTTTGTAAGGGATTTCTTTAAGACATTTTTCAAATTTTTAGGTATTTTTAAGGACATTTTATGATGTTTTTGGTTTTTCTTTAGGACATTTTGCAATGTTTTTGTCTTATTTTTTATTTTGACTTTTTGCGATGTTTTTGGTCTATTTTCAAGACTTTTTGTGATGTTTTTGTCTTTTTTTAGGACTTTTTTCCATGTTTAAGTATTTTTTCATGACTTTTAGCAATTTTCAAAACCATGTGTGACATCCACTGTAGTTACATGATAAATTTTTTGCTCCCAGTTAGGTCCAAAAATTAGCCAAATTGAAAGGACGTGAAAGGGACGTGTCTGTAGTACTAGATGGACATTAAAGAGGACTTGATGTCAAATATTTATCAACCATGAGAGAAAGGGTATAATGTCATGGCAATTGGTGTGATAATGGAAGGAAATGTATTGCATCTTAGGCCAAGGTAGACAAAGTAAGAGTAGATGGCAGAGCGATGATTGATTACACATGACGCCTGTTTGCTAGGTTTTCACCATGGTACCTATCCAAAGCACCTGTTTGCCAGGTTTTCACTATTGGACGAATCATTTTTTTTACTATTTTTGTCATTTTTCTTATTTTTTTGGTGTTGCCAAGACGTCTGTTTACCAGGTTTTCATCAAGGCAATGATTTTTTATCATTTTTCATTTTTTTTGTATTTTACGGTATTCATCTCGATCTCTTGATGCTATGCGTAGAACTTTCAGAGATGTAAACTATTGATAGGATCTATTAGTTGTTCACCATCTGGAGTTGCCAGCTGATAAGCTCTAGAACCAAAAGAAGATATGATGACATAAGGACCTAACCAGTTTGGTTCAAACTTTCCTGGCTTTTTTCTATCATCCTAGTTCTTAGGGTTCTACATGAGGACTAAGTCGTGAATGTAAAATTTCATGACCATGACTTTCTTATTGTAACTAAGGAAAATATGGTTTTGATATGCTTGAGATGGTTTAGAGAGTTTTTCCTTCTTTCCTCTTACATCTCTAGCTCATATAGGCACGACTGTCTGTACTCTTCTTCATCAGTTAAACCCTTCAAGGAGACTCGTAGGGAAGGAATTCCAACCTTAATGGGAAAGATGGCCTTAACTCCAAAGACCAGGGTGAAAGGAGTGGCTCCTATAGGCATACGAATGCTAGTGCGGTAAGCCCACAAGGTTGGGTTGAGTTCTATATGCCAGTCATGACCAACGTCATTGACAATATTTTTGAGGATTTTAACAATAGTTTTATTTGATGCCTCAACTTGACCATTTCCTTGTGGGTAATATGGAGATGAAAAATGGTGTTGGATATGAAATTTCTCACATAACTCATGAGCGTCTTGGTTTTTAAATGGAGATCCATTGTCAGTGATGATGGATTACGGAAGGCCATACTGGCAAAGGATATAGTTAAGGATGAATTTGGATTTTTTTTTGTCGGTTATGTATGTTAGAGGGATGGCTTCGATCCACTTCATAAAATACTCAGTGGTGGTGATAATGAATTTATGGCCTTTGGATGAGGTTGGATGAATCTTACCCATGAGGTCGAGTCCCCACTGCACGAAGGGCCAAGGAGAAGTGATTGGCCAAAGTTCTTGTGTTGGAGAGTGAATCAAATCACTATGAATCTAGCATTGGTGATAACTCCTAACATATTCTAGTGCATCTTTTTCAATGGTTGGCCAGTAATACCCAAGTCTCATTATCTTTTTGGCTAGAGTAGGACCACTCAAATGAGACCTGCATATACCATCATGTACTTCGCATAAGGTTGTACATGCTTCGTTGGTGTCGAGACATCTAAGGAGGGTGTCATCAAAGCTACAATGGTAAAGGGTGTCACTGACAATGGCATGTCTTGTAGCTTTTCGGATAAAGGACTTCTTCTAGTTATTGGATAGGTTACATGGAAGGGTTTGGGACTTAAGGTAGTCATAAATATCTTGGTACTAGGGAGAGTTAGGACCAACAAGTTTGCAGACCATCTCTAACTCTAGAATGTCATAGGCAGGAACCAACAATTGTTCTATTAGGAATTCTAGCTGAGGCATATTGCTTGGAATATTGAGGAGAGAGCCTATTGTAGCCATGGCATCTACTGCTTTGTTCTATTCTCTCAGAACTTGTTCAAAAGTTATCATATGAAAGTATGCGTGGAAACTGTCAACCATTCATTTGTAGGGCATCAACTTCTCATATTTTTTATCATAGTCATCATTAACTTGGTTGATGACGAGGTGAGAATCCCCATAGACATGTAATGCTCTGATTTTCCATTTTATTGCAATTCTAAGTCCTATAACCAACTTGCCTCATATTCTACCACATCACTTGTGCATGGGAAACCTATGCGGAAATAATTATGAATGGAGTCTCCTTGAGGGGTGATGAAAAGGATTCTTTCCCCCGAGCCATGATTTGTGTGTGATCCGTCAAAGTAGAGTCTCCATGGTGACTTAGGTTCCATATGGAATATTGAATCATCTAGAAAATATATCACTTACAGATGATCACTTTGTAAAGGTGCATCTGCTAGCTGGTCTGTAATGACTTGTCCTTTTATTGCCTTTCTTTCTACATATTGAATATCATTTCACTCAGAATCTTGACCCATTTTGCCAGACATCTTGTTAATGCTGCCCGAATTAACAGATATTTGAGGGGGTCGATCTTTGCTACTAGTTGTGTCTAATGGCTTAACATATAATGTCTTAGTTTCTGTGCTAGAAAGACTATGGCTAGATAAGCCTGTTCAATTGATTTGTAGTTTAGTTCATACCCGACCAATGTCTGACTAATGTAATATATTGCTCTTTCATTTTCTTCATGGTTGTTTTGTGCTAACAATGACCCCAGTGCTGAATTAGTGGCAAAGATGTATATGATCAAAGGTTTTCCATGAATGGGATGCATGAGGACTAGTGGTGACAGTAGGTAATCCTTGATTTTCTAAAACGCTTCTTGACATTTATCTATCCACACAAAGGGGATACCTTTGTCCAACAGCTATTGGAATGGCTGAAACTTGTCAACCAATTGGGCTATGAAGCGCCAAATAGATTGTACCCTGCTTTGTAGAGTTATGAGTTCACTGATTCCTCTAGGTGGAGGCATGTCTATGATGGCTTTGACTTTTGGTGGATCAACCTCAATGCCTCTTCGAGAAACTATGTATCCCAAGAGTTTACTTGATGTTACACAGAAGATACATTTCTTAGGATTTAGTCTGACTTTGTATTCTTCCAGTCGCTTGAAAATTGTGTCTAATACCTTTAGGTGATCTTTCCTTGTTACCGATTTAGCCAATAGGTCATCTACATAATGTTCCATTATTTTATGCATCATGTCATGAAATATTATTGTCATAGCCCTTTGATAAATGGCACCAACATTTTTGAGACCAAATGGCATGACATTCCAATAGTATGTACCTAATGGGCAAGTAAATGCCATTTTGTGCTAGTCTTCTAGGGCAATACAAATCTTATTATAGCCAGAGAAACCATCCATGAGGGACAAAATCTCATATCCTACTGTGAGGTCAACTATGATATCAATATTTGGTAGAGGAAAGTCATCTTTTGGGCATGCTTTGTTGAGGTCTCTAAAATCTATATAGACTCTGATCATTCCATTTGGCTTCATTACTAGCACAAGGGTAGATATCCATTCAGCATAATCAATAGACCTTATGAATCTAGTGTCTAGAAGTTTCTTCAATTCGGCCTTAACAGATAGAGCAACCTATGGATACATTTTGTGTAACTTCTACTTTACTGGTTTGGCATTGGGAAATAGTGGCAGATGATGTAGAACCAGTTCTGGATCTAGTCCCGACATGTCAGCATAGGACCATGTGAAGTTGATTTTATGTTCTACAAAGAACTTATGAAATTCCGGTCTCTCTTGTGTTATAGGAAGAAAGTCCAGTCCTCCATATTTGGGCGCCTCAAAGAGGTTTTCACCCACAGATACGTCCTTTATTTTTACTTTTTTTTATCAGAAGGTGCCTTTCGGTTTTCACCTAAAGACGTTTCATTTTTTGTTTTATTCTTATTTTTACTTTTATGAATGGAGGACGAAGCAGTCTCACCGAAGTAGGCCGCACAATCTAGGTCAATAGAGAATCATGCCTTGTGATCACCACAGGGTATACCCTCATGTAATCCCATAAATTCTGTAATTGCCTCATCATTCTGAAAGGTGTCCTGGACTGGCAAGCCTTGTTGGTCCCAATCGATTAGTTGAGAATAGACTAGGGAAAAGCAATCATCAGTGTTGGTGAATTGAGGGGAGGATGTAGAAAGCATGCACATGGATTCAACGATATTGTAGATGAAATTATCATCATCCAATTCTACATTAGCCTCTATCCAATATTCCCCTTCACTAGTCTCATATTCGTTGTCAAAATAAGGGGTGAAGGACTTAGAGTCATGGCTGTTAGTGTTATCTGGAAATTCAGATGGAGTTGATTGATGGTTATGAGGTTCAGGTTGTGGGTCTTGTATGTCATGGGGGAGAGAAATGGAACTGTGACTATTTGGTGCATGATCAATTTTAAATATCTACCAGAATTTTTGTTCAGAGGTAAGCTCCCCTTCTTCAATGAACAAATCATCGAGGCAACAGTTACTTAAGGATTTTTGGGAGCCAAATTCCCACTCTTGGGAGTCAATTTTGGTAAAGGTTTCTTTAGCGATCTTGACACTTTCTGAAGCATGCACGCGCTCACTCGAAAGTCCACTGGTACATTGGTCATCATTGTCGGGAAATCCGTACCCTAGTCCAAGATACTTTGGTATTTTAAAGGATTCTATGGGTTCTCTTTGTCTAGTTTTATTTCTGCCTAGGCCACTAGTTCCATCATAGCCCTTAGCCTTCATCATGTCATATCCCTTGCCATATTTCTTGACCAGTAATGGTGGTAGGTCTACCATTTCCTTATAGAACCATCCTGTAATATCAGCAAGGTCTTCATTACTGATGTCTCCCCATTTTATGAAAATTATTTTAGGTGGAACTTTGAAAATGTCCTTGGGTTCCATTTTGAAACATGTTCATCCATAGACTTTTGGAGGCTTGGGTATTGTTGTGATGCTATATGTCATATGTATTTTTAATTCTCCATAGCCTAAGTCCTAGATCGTGACATTGGATTCATACTTAGGAAGTGTGGAAGATGGTGGCATGGTGGAGGACATGAACAGAGTGGACGTGGAAGATGGTGTGAGTGTGGATGGATCAATTTACTTAGAAGAAGAGGGGTTAGGAACTTCTCGATTGATGGGCAGTCAATTTTTAAAAATACCCCTTAGGTTGGTGCAATATTGAAAAGGGTCAGGGTCTCCATATATAGTGATTTATGTGCCATCAAAAGGGAACTTTAAGCATTGGTGATACATGGAGGGCACAACTTTTAGGGCATGAATCCATGGACGACCGAGCAAGATGTTGTAGGGTAATTCTAGATCTAGGACTTGGCAAGTTGTATCCACAATGACCGGTCCCACTCTTATAGGAAGAGAAATAACGCCTCGTGAAGAGAATTCTTCATCATCATATGCTTTGATTACTATACTCTTTGTAGAGTCTATTCATGCATCAGAAAATCCTAGAGCCTTAACTAATTTCAAGGAGCATATGTTCAATCCTACTCCGCCATCTACTAAAACTCTTCTAACCTTGTGCTTATGGATGAAAGTTTCAATGTGTAATGCATCATTGTGGTTAGTCTTAGGTGATGAGTAGTCTTGATCAGAGAAGGTGACATGGTGAAGCAGCTCGAGTATAGAAATTTGCACGAGATTTTTTCCAAGTTGGTTGATAAGGTTAAACTGACTCTTAGGTTGCCCTTGCTTTGTGGTTGAGGCGAGTTGTGAGTGTTTAGGAGATGGGCTAGCTATGGTGATTTTGGGTTGCCTAGCGGGAGGTGGACCAGCTATGGTGACCTTGCCACTTTGAGTAGTGGCATTGCATTGGGGTGCTCTCTTGATTGTAATGGTATTGATGTATTCATCATTAGTTTAGAAATTATTTATAATAGGTCCACCAGAATAGTCATACTTGGCATGGGAAAAGTTAGCTTGATTATTATTTACATGTGGACCTATCGTGGAAGCATTATTAGAACCATGGTATTGTAGTGGATTCTTATGAATAGTATGGTCTGAATTGGAGGAAAATTGTGATCCACCTACCTCAATGATATGACTCTCGATAAGATCTTGTACTAGGTTTTTCAGTTGTCGATAGTTAGAGGTTTTATGTCCTTTTTCCTAATGATAATCACAAATTGCATTATTGTCCCACCATGTTGGTTTGAATTTTCCTGGGTCATAATGTTTTGGTTCTTGAAGTGTGATGATACCATTCTGAAGACATTTCTTGAGGACTTCCTCAATAGACTCACCCAAAGGAGTGTATGTGTGACCCCTAGGGAATTGTCTCATTTGGAGATATTGTCCTTGGTTACTTTGGCCGCTTTGGTTATTTGAAGGGAAATTGGTAGGGGGTGTCAATATCGTTGTTGGCTTGTTTTGCTGTTAAACCCCTTTGAGGGCCAGTACAAGACCCATAGTGTTTGCAGCCTTAGCGTCAACAACACTGTCATTTGTAACATGTTTATTTTTGACCTAGTATTTATTTTTGTCGGTGGGGGGATTCGTATTTGTGTTTTTGGGACCGTATCTTAGTTCTCCCTTTGCAATAAAGGCTTTCTCAATGTCACACCGACTAGCTAGACTCCTCCATTTTTGAAAGAATGGGATGAATGTCTCACCAGCATCCTCTTCTGTGAGATTGCATAAGCTAGTAATGGAGGTGTCCATGTCAATGTTGTATGCGTAATTTTTTATGAATTTTTGTTTAAGCTCATCCCATGTTTGGATATCCTTTTGAGTGGAAAACCATTCAAGGGAAGGACCCACCATACTTTTGGAGAAAATTCTCATCAGTTATGTTTGTTCATAGGCGACGTCCATACTATTGGTTGCAAATTCACGAACATGTTTGATGGGGTTTGTCTTGCCTCTGTATTTTGTAAAATTGGGTGAAACATATCCCAGAGGAAATGGTGGCATGTATAAGCTCATGTCGAATGGGTAGATGTTTAGATCATATGACACTTCTAATTTCTTGCTTGATATTTGTATGTTTTGGATAGTTTTCTCTAGACCAACCATTTTTTCTTGCAAGGCATCTATTATAGGATCGTTTGTGGTCCCATGCATAAGATTGATGGGTACGCCATGGGTCCCCATTCATTGTGCATGGATATTGGTGTATTGTGGTAGTATGGATTGTTGTGACATGTATGATGTGTTCGGATTGGTGGGTTTTTGGTATTGAAAGTTTGGATTGGGGGTATGTTGGTGATTATGAATACGGGATGAGTATGTTGGGATGTGTCCCCCAGCCATTTGTGTCAATATTTGTGGAATATGGTGACCATGAATATTTTGATGTGCGAGTGATGCCATGGGTTGTGTGTTTTGACTACCTTGTCCAAATTGTTGGGTTTTGACAAGAGGAATGGTCGTATTTTTTCCTTGGGATTTGATGGTATTAGACAATGTTGACGTGTTCACATTTTGCTATTGTCCTTGAATAAATATATGTTGTTTACCCCCACCTAAAGGATTTTGGGAGATACCAATGAGAGGGTATGTTGAAGGTGTACTCATGGTACTCAATGTTTTTGTTAAAGGGGGATTGGTATGACTTGATGATGCCCCCGTGGCATTTACCATAGTGGTAAAAAGAGGATTAGAGTAACTTGCCCACATTGCTAAGGAGCTGAAGGTGGTTCCTGCTGATTATGACGATGTTGTGGATGTTGTGGGCACTATGACAGATTGTGACCCTCCAATGGATGTAGTGTTTATTCAGTTGGAGCTGTTTGGCATTTTGGAGGTAGCATGTACTGTCATTGTAGTGTCAAAGAAAGTATTGCTCGTAGTATTTGGAGGTTGACCACTATTTGACATGTTATGTGCATTGTTGACATTAAGGTCTAGAGATGTTGGTCTCAATGTGTTAATTATAAGAAAAATTAGATGTAGAAACAACTCTCCTAACGTCAAAACCTTAGGGAAGAATGTAGAGATACCTTTTAAAATTACAATTATAGTCCAATTAAGATGCACATGAAAGAGATAACAGAAATAGAGTATTTGACACACATATATGGACACCAGATTTACGTGGGAAAACCCTTATGGGAGAAAAACCCACCACACCAAGAGAAGTCACTTTGTATTATAGTAACAAATAATTACATACAAAGTTTTGACTTATTTTTTTGATGCCAGATTACAACAACTTTCACAATGATCAAACTTGTACAGGAACCTTCAAGTTACAATCTTTACAAAATAGAAATCACTCTGATACAATTCAAACTATTCACACAAATGTTCTTCTAACCAACCGAACTATCAATCATCTGCAACTACAAACTATATTCATGTCATTCCCTGTCTGTCGAGCTTCCTCTCAGAACTGCCACAATGAACTGTCTTCCAATGGTTCCCATTCAGCTTCTCTGATTGGTCCACGAGACTCCACATAGGATGGTCAAATGGTCAAAAGGAAATCAAGCTATGTTGGCATATCAGTGAGACATTGACCGTGTCTCCTCGATGCCAACACAGTCAGCATTCGATATTTCCAAGAGTTCATCTTATTGGCAAGACATTTTACTGAGCTCACAAGTTGCATCGACTTCAGTTTTCCTTTCGGCAAGACTATCACTCTTCGGTGAGACCACATACTGATATTCAAAGTCACATCAAAATGTCATATCATCAGCAAAACATTTCACTCTCACTAAGACCTCCCACCGAGTCTTCATATTGTTCTGAAGCATCCACCAGTTAGTGAGACTCATTGCTTTTGCCAAGACTTCATACTGAGGTCCATAAGTCACATAGACATGAGTATTTACATCGAAAAGAAAATCATCTTTCATCAAGACATCTTATCGAGTTCTTTAGGTTTCTCTGAAGCCTCAAGTCATACCGAATAGTCGGCAAGACTTCTTTCCATCGTTAAGACCTCACAGCGAGATATTTTGTGCTACCCCGAGTGTACACCATCGATGAGACATTCCTTATCGATATAAGTCATACCAAACTCCAAGACTTTCCTTGAAGACTTCATATTAAACACTATCGGTAAGACATCCATATCAGTAAGACTTCTTACTGAGCCATCTCATGTTATACCGATGTATACTGTCGGTGAGACAAAGCAACTGTCACTAGGAGTTTATAACAAAACCTCTGAGTTACCTCGAAGACACCAAGTGAATGCTATCGATAGGTAAGACCTCATACCAAAACATTAAACCTTTCAGCCAAGTCTCTCTGATATACAATAGAATGGCCTATCGGCCAGAGATCTCCACAGGTGATGAGAGGTCACACCAAATGCTTCTTGTCACAATGATAGGCTCCTTCGGTGAGACAAAATCAAGGTCACAGTGACCTGTACAAATCACAATGTGTCAAAGTTGCTAGTCAGCCAGACATTAACAATATCACACCAACTTGGCTCCAATAGAGGTTACAGCCTATGATGATTTAGGCACATATTTCCAATAATCTCCCACTTGATGAAGATCACACAAGCACCTCCAAAGCACAACAAAACTTACTAAAAATCATGGGAACTAAGGCCCATTGAACTGACACACCACCTGAACTTGTATGTGCTCACTGGCTTCGTTAATGCATCTACAACATTCTCTAGAGTATCAAATTTTTCCAAACTGACCTTTCCATCCTCCACCATATCTCATACAAAGTGGTACTGTACATCTATAAGTTTTGTCCTAGCATGGAAAGTAGGAATCTTTGCCAGACAAATTGCACTCTGACTATCACAAAAAATAGTTATTTTCCCTGCATCAAAACCAATGTTAGAACACAAACGTTTTAACCAAACTACTTCTTTACAAGCATGAGTAGCTGCCATGTATTCAACCTCTGTAGTGGACAAAGTGACTATAGCCAGCCGCTTACTCATCCAACTCACTGCACCACCATTCAACATGAAAGTATATCCATTGGTGGACCTCCTACTGTCAATGTCACTTGCCCAATCAGAATCTACATAACCTCGAATACTGAGAGTCCTCTGTGATTCAACCAAGTTCCCATGGTAACACAAAGCAAAATATGAAGTGCTTTTCAAATATCTGAAAACTCTTTTCACAGCATCCCAATGTGTCCTTCTAGGATTAGCCATAAATTGACTAAGAACTCCCACTGCTTGGGCAATGTCTTCCCTTGTACAGACCATTGCATACATAAGACTGCCAACCACACTAGCATAGGGTACATTGGTCATGTCCTCCATATCAGTAGGAGATTTTGGACAGTCTTCAATAGATAGCTTCATTCCCTACAAGACTGGAACAACTAGCTGCTTGCAATCATTCATGCAAAATCTCTCTAGAATAGTCTTGATATACTTACTCTGACTTAGCCAAATTTTTCTACTATTCTTGTCCCTAGTTATCTCCATCCCCAAAATATACTTTGCTGCACCAAGATCTTTCATTTCAAACTTAGCAGACAACTGAGACTTAAGATCGTAAATCATCAACATAGAGAGCAATAATAAGAACTTGATCACTTTCAACTTTATAATAAACACAATGATCAGATTTTGATCTCACAAATCCCAAAGACAATACAAAAGTATCAAATTTTTGGTACCACATTCTAGGTGACTGCTTTAACCCATACAGAGACTTTTTTAACTTGCAAACCAGTTCTCTTTACCTTTTTCAACAAAGTGCTCAGGCTGAGACATATAGATTTCTTCTTCAAGATCACCATGAAAAAACATTGTCTTCACATCCATCTGTTCGACCTCTAAGTCATACACTGATGCAAGTGACAAAAGAAATCTAATGGATGTCAGCTTAGCTACAGGAGAAAAATTTTCCCCATAATCAATTCCCTCTACCTGGGAATAACCCTTCGCAACCAACCTCGCCTTATATTTTTTGACACTGCCATCTAGAACAATCTTCTTTTTAAATACCCATTTGTAGCCAACAACTTTTCTACCTTTAGGCAAGGGCACCAAACTCCAAGTTTCATTCTTTTTCTAATTATGCCATTTCTTCATTCATGGCTTCCAACCAAGAGTCTGAATCGGACATTCTAAATGCCTCTTTTACAGTCCTAGGCTCATCAGTGCTAAAAATTAAAGCATAGGCACAAGTAGAATCTATCAAAGAGAACCCATACCTATCAGTTTGTTTTCTTTCACAGGTTGACCTCCTCACTTGCTGAGGCTAAGGTTCTTCTTCTTTAGAACTTTTAGAACTACTTGAGCTCTCCTCAGTTTTAGGTACATTTTTAATTTTTAATTCCTCTTTCTCTGATGTAGGAGGAATTACAACTACATCCTTATTGTTTTTTGACTTTGTATCTAACTGTAGATCCAAGGTAGAAGGCTTCAGATCATGAAAGATTACACTTCTGTTGTATACAACCTTCTTTGTTTCAGGATTCCAAAGCTTGTATCCTTTTATGCTAGCGCTATAGCCAATAAAAATATATTTGACAGCCATGTTCTCCAATTTAGATCTTTTGTCATATGACACATGAGCATATGCCTCACAGCCAAAAACATGAATATGTATTAAAGATGGCTTCTTACCAAACCACATTTCCAGAGGTGTTTTCTCAACAAGAGTAGAATTTGGAGAATGATTAATCAAGTAATATGCAGTAGCAATAGCCTCAACCTAGAACTTCTCCTCCAAGCAAGCACTACTCAGCATACTTCATGCTCTCTCCATCACTATCCTATTGAACCTTTCTGCAACTCCATTTTGTTGTGGAGTATAAGGTGTAGTCTTATGTCTTTTAATCCCATGGTCTTTACAATACCTCTTGAAATCATCAGAAAAAAATTCACCACCATTATCAATCCTGAAGCATTTTATTTTTCTTCAATCTGATTTTCTACAAGGTTTTTAAATTCCTTAAACTAACTGAACACTTTTGATTTACTTTTCAAAAAATAAACAAATGTTCTTCTCGAATAATCATTAATGAATGATACATAGTATCTTGACTTAGACAAAGAAGAAACATTCACTGGACCAAATACATCAGAATGAATATAATCTAGCAAACCAGAAGATTTATGAGGACTAGAATAAAATGAAACATGGTGTTGTTTTCCATATATACGATTTTCACATAATTCAAATTCAAGGTTACAATCTTCAAGCCCCTCAACTAGGTTTTTGTTCTTCAAGGTTTTTAAACCTTTCTCTCCATTGTGGCCTAGCCTATGATGCTAGAGCATAGTATTTTTTGCTGGAAGTTTAACTTCCATAGAGTTTACACAATTAGGAACATTTCCCTCTTTTCCTCCATGAGTAGCTTTTTGTGACTTTACAAAGACATTGTTACATTGAACAACATGTGCATCCAACTTGTACAAGGCACCAATATGAGCACCCCTTGCTAGCACCATTGAGCCTCTAGTCATCTTGCAGCCATTTCCAGAGAACGTGACTTGCACTCCAATATCATTTAGCATACTTACAGAAAGTAAGTTTCGAGCCAGACTTGGTATATGTATTACATTATTGATTCCCTTCACTCTGCCATCAGCGAATTGGATTCTGACTCTTCCATGGCCAACAATCTCTAAGGTTGAATCACTTGCCAAGTACACCTTTCCACCATCGTATTATTCATACTTCATAAACCAGTCTCTATGAGATGTCATGTAGAAAGATG
The DNA here is from genome assembly GCA_007258455.2 of Sequoia sempervirens. Classification (NCBI taxonomy): domain Eukaryota; kingdom Viridiplantae; phylum Streptophyta; class Pinopsida; order Cupressales; family Cupressaceae; genus Sequoia; species Sequoia sempervirens. The sequence goes on from VDFB02271358.1 coordinate 177,200,572, forward strand.
CTTCAGAATCAATCAGCCAGACATCATCTAATGCCTGTGTAGCCAAGGCTACAATGAAGGTCTCTCCATCACTATGAGAAGAATCATTTTCGGAAGAATACTTCTTCTTCTTCTTCTTCTTCTTCTTCTCCTCTTTACAATCCTTTTGGAAATAACTAGGTTGCCCACAATTCCAACACTTCACCTTGGACTTCTTGCCAGGAGACTTTGATCTCCCCTCTAATTTTGATTTAGATTTCTTGTCCTTCTTCTTTCCTTTCTCTTTTGATCTTCCTCTAACAGCAAGGGCCTCCTTCACCATCTCAGAAGATTTCCTTCTCATCTCTTTTGATAACAAAGAAGCAACAACATCCTCCATCTTGAAACTGGATGTTGTACTCCCAATAGCTTTCACTAGGTGATTCCATGAATCTGGCAAAGAACACAATATCAGCATACAACGATCGTCTTCATCAATCTTCACACCAACAAATGTTAACTATGCAATCAACATGTTGAATGCATTTAAATGATCAGCAACAGAACCTCCTTCCTGCATTCTCAAAGTGTATAACTTCTTCCTCAGGAATAGTTTATTCACCAAGGACTTCCCCTGATAAATAGATGCCAGTCTCTTCCACAAGGAAGATGCAGTCTTCTCTTCATGCACATTGAGAAGAACGAAGTTTGCCAAACAAAGCCTTATTAGCCCCTTAGACTTTCTATCTGCAAGGTCCCAATCTTCTTGCTTCATGCCTGTAGGTTTAGTTCCAGACACAACAAGCCGCAAATCATGATCCACTAAAAGATCCTCCATTTTGAATTTCCACAACTCAAAATTTTTGCCATCTCAATCTTTCCTGACATGCTTGCCATCTCAATTTGTAATTAGAAATTGATAAACTTCTACATGACTCCCACTAAATGGAAATTGACACAAAAAAGCCAACGTTCCCACAAGGATAACACAATTGGCCAGGCTCTGATACCACTTGTAAGGAAAATTAGATGCAAAAATAACTCTCCTAACGTCAAAACCTCAAGGAAGAATGCAGAGATACCTTTTAAAATTACAATTACAGTCCAATTAAGATGCACATGAATGAGATAACAAAAACATAGTATTTGACACACATATATGGACAACAGATTTACATGGGAAAACCCTTACGAGAGAAAAACCCACCACACTAAGAGAAGTCACTTTGTATTATAGTAACAAATAATTACATATAGAGTTATGATTTATCTTTCTGATGCCAGATTACAATAGCTTTCACAATGATCAAACTTGTACAAGAACCTTCAAGTTACAATCTTTATAGAATAGAAATCACTCTGATACAATTTGAACTATTCACACAATTATTCTTCTAACCAACCGAACCATCGAGCATCTACAACTATAAACTATATTCATGTCATTCCATGTCTGTCGAGTTTCCTCTCAGAACTGCCACAATGAACTGTCTTCCAATGGTTCCCATTTGGCTTCTTTGATTGGTCCACGAGACTCCACATAGGATGGTCAAATAGTCAAAAGGCAATCAAATTGTTTTGGCATATCAGTTACACACTGACCATGTCTCCTCGATGCCAACACAGTTAGCATTCGATATCGCCAAGAGTTCATCCTATCGGTAAGACATTTTATCGAGCTCACAAGTTGCATCAACTTCAATTTTCCTTTCAGCAAGACTATCGCTCTTCGGTGAGATCACATACCGATATTCAAAGTCACATTGAAATGTCATACCATCGGCAAAACATTTCACTCTCACCGAGACCTCCCACCAAGTCTTCATGTTGTTCTGATGCATCCACCAATCGGCGAGACTCGTTGCTTTCACCAGGACTTCATACCAAGGTCTATAAGTCACATAGACATGAGTATTCACATCGGCAAGACAATCATCTTTCACCAAGACATCTTATCGAGTTCTTTAGGTTACTCTGAAGCCTCAAGTCATACCGAATAGTTGGCAAGACTTCATATTAAACACTATCAGCAAGACATCCATATCGGTAAGACTTCGTACCAAGCCATCTCATGTTATACCGATGTATACTATCAGTGAGACAAAGCAACTGTCACCAGGAGTTTATAACAAAACCTTAGAGTTACCCCAAAGACACCAACTGAATGCTATCAGCGAGACATTCATATTGGTAAGACCTCATACCGAAACCATAAAACTTTCGGTCGAGTCTCTCTGATATATGATAGAATGGCCTATCAGCCAGAGATCTCCATGGGCAGTGATAGGTCACACCAAATTCTTCTTGTCACAGTGATAGGCTCCTTTAGTGAGACAGAAGCAAGGTCATAGCGACCTATACAAATCACAATGTGTCAAAGTTGTTAGTCAACCAGACATTAACAATATCACACTGACTTGGCTCCAATAGAGGTTACAACCTATGATGATTTAGGCACATATTTCCAACATTAATGTCGAATCCTTGAGGTAATTTGGCTCCTTGACTTAAGAGTATGGCCAAATATCTATCTCTGTCATATACAACCATTTGTTCCATGAATTGAGAAGCCTTTGGGTCTTGTGCTGTTACCTCTAGGTTTTCCTCAAGTATTTGTCTGTATACATCCTTACATAAGAAGGTTTCAAAGGGATCATTTGATGAGGATGGTATTATCATGAGAGTTTGATTGTTTTTGTTAGCAAATGGATCATCAAAAGTCCAATTTGGGTCATACGTGGGATTGTTGACAGTGGAATTGGGGTCTTATCGAGGGTTTTCCATTTGTTGTTTCTATTTTTGGAGTCTAGTTTCCACCATAAAATGAGATTTCTCAAATGAAGATGACAACTAAATGCAAGGATGACACTATGCAAGGTCTAAGTTCAAAATGACGACTAGGATGAATAATATTTTTGGATTTTTGGGAATAAAGTATGCAAGGTATAACCTAGAATGCAATTTTAGAAAAGGATACCTAAGCACTTCTAAGCTCAATCTTTGTTTTCAATTTTGGTTACTAAAGGACTTTGTTGAAAATGATAAGATGACAAGGTCGAAATGACTAGTGAGTTTTCCTAACTAAACTTTTGAGTTGGAAAAAAATCTCACAAAAGGGGCAATGACTGAAAAAGGGAGTGATGATTAAGTCCAATATAAACTAGCTTCAAAAGTAATGATGTTGCAAATAGTGTTGAGGTCTACCTAATCCAAAGTATGCAAGGATGAAAACCTAGGGTAAAGCGAATGCCTAATGTATACAACTAAAATTTGAAAGATGAGGCCTATGCTCAAACTAAAATTGAGCAATTTCAAAGTTGGTTTCTAACAGAAGCCTTTTGGAAACTGTGTTTGATAAAAGATTGACAGAGTTTAGACTTATTTTGGACTTTGTAAGAAGATTTTGTTTTGTCAGGTGAATGCATCATTTGAGACATCAAATGCATCTCAGTATTGCGAATGCAGTTTGGTTTTAGTGAATGCGGCTCTAGGACTGACAAATGCGGTTGAGTATTGTAGATGCAGATCTATAAGGTTTAGATGTGTCGCGATGCATACAGATGCGGTGTTTGAAATGTCTAATGTGGTTTAATAGAGTGATTGCATCTCAAAAACTTGAATGTGATTCAATAGATGCAACACAGTTTGTTTTCTTGACGTATTGTGAGAAAATTTGATCTGTCTAATGGTGAATGTTTTGTCCAAAAATGAATACTGTTTCAGAAATCCAGTGAGCACTTAACAAGCACAATGTTTTGGATGTAAGCAAGCACACATAAGACAAGTACAATCCTAAAAGGCCAATAGGCCAAGGATTTGTATACTTGGTATATCCCACCGATATACCTTAGATTGGTGATAAACACCTTCCTTCTCGAGAGTGGATAGCTTAGAATTTTGGTGGAATTGGCTCCCCTCCATGGCTCATTAACATCATTCGAGCACACCAAATTTGAATTATTGGGTAATGACTTCCCAAGAACTGCTATCTCTACTCAAGGGGATTAGTAGTGAGTGTCTTCGGGCATGATATTGTACCCTCCACTATACCAAGCAATGACCAAAGAACGGTTGGACTCTAAAACAAGAGGCATTTAATATGGGCATTCCATTCATAGGGTATGATCCATGCAGTGAGATTCCCCTTTTAGATCCAACTCGTCGGAACCATATGTGTGATTCTTGGGCTTTCCCCAAGAATCCACTTTTATATACCGGCTGGAATTCCCTGGGGTTCAGGGTGCTACCAATCTGAGTCATCCTGGGGTGAGTACTTTTTCCCTCCAGAACAAACCCAAGTTCTAGAGTTATTAATCATTTCTCTTGCACCCAGGATTGCCCAAAAGTGCAAGGGGAGAGGATACTTCGATTACTAAGTCTGGAGGGTGAGAAAAAAAAATAAGGTGGGTTTGGTTTTCTGATCACCTAGTTTTCACAAGGTGAGAGCATAATCACCTACCACCTTCAAGTACAGTCAGATAGAATCAAACACGTGTTCATTTTAATGCACTAAAATAAGTCTTTTCTACACTAGAAATTGCAAACATGTTTGAGAGATAAGTCTTCGACTAACGAAGCTGCAAAACCACAAGTTAGTAGTTTCATCCACCAATCTTGGACCCATGAAACATAACCGCCACATGCTGTAAACTACAATTAGTAACACAAATCTATACTGGGTAGAATGTAGAAAATAAAACTAGAATGCTAAAGAAAATAAAAAGAATAGAAAAACTCCAGAAACCCGAATGCAAATGAGAAGAAAATGTTACCAGGAAAATGCATCACAATAGAGCGAATGCGTCACTTTGTGTTGTGAATGCAGCTCGAGAGTTCAAATGCGGCTCTCTAGAATTTGATTGTGGCACGTTAGAACAATTTTGGTGTTTGAGTCTATGATTGCGTCGCAATGCATCAGATGCATCACGATTAAAAAAAAAAAATGTGTCGCTTCATACCTGTACCTACAAAAATGATAGAGAACACATGAAAACCGTATGAAAATAATAACCAAAAAAAATAGAGTCGTGTTCACGTCAGGTTCACCAATGTAGATAGGGAAATTCAATTAGGTTTAATGCATTGAAAACAATAAACTAATTAAATCTTATCAAGCACAATAGAGTACGAAACAACATTAACATCACAATAAGAAGCACAAATGAAAACCAATCTCCATGCTAACTCGATTTATCTCCATTGCTCTTCTCCACCTACATGAGAATGTGAGATTTTGAAGGGTTGACAATGGAGGAATGTTGGATGCTCATTCCTGTAGCATAATGACTTGACGATGAAAATGACAAATGGGGAGAATGATAGATAGAGATGGAAGACTAATTTTGATAGAGTCTAGATGCTAGACAAATCAACCTCCTTAAATGGATTGTGAGAGGCTATATTTATAGAGACGTGATGTTGACGAAGATAAGATTTGACAAGTTTCAATATAGATTTGATTTTTGACAAAAGAGGAAATACAATGAGATGAGATAAGATGTCAAAAAGATAGAAATATTTTGATTTTCTCTTTTAAAGGAAATAAATCCTGAAAAAAGATGAGAAGGATAATTGATGAATTATCTAATTAAATAAATTAATTAGATACACATGAGTTTTAATTTTGGAAAGAAAGCGAGAAGATCTTTTTAGGATTTTATTAATTAAATAAATATTTGATTTATTCAATTAATGTTGAATTTATGATTTCATTAATTAAATAATATAAATTATTTAATTAAAATTAGAAGAATAAATAGAAAGGATTTAATTAATTTAATTAACATTAGAGGAATGGATGGATTATGCATATGAATTTAGTTAAATAAATAAAATTTATTTAACTAATTAGATGATGACATGGGTACCTAGGGAAAAACATGCTATAAGATGTCAAAATGATGCAATGTTGGGACAAGGTGTTGTAAGACGACATTTTTGGGTGTCTACACTAATAATCTCAAAGAAATCCTAAAGAGATGGAATAACAAGAATGATGCCAGATAAAAGAACACAAGAAGAGCACCAAAAAACAATGTCTTTACTTATATTGAATCACCCAATGTTGCAACAATTCAAGTATTTTCAGTATTATAGCACTTGCTCACAAAAATTATAACTTCCTAACTTAGCTCTAGCTCTTGTAACTATCACTTAACTTTTTCTAACCCTTAAAAATGAATCTTGATCCTCAATTTATAGATAATTCCCCACAAGGTCAGCCCAAATTAGGGTTTACATAAAAAGGTCAGCTAAGACAGGTAAGCCTAGAAAGTTTCTAATAAACTAAAATTTGCATTTAATATTTGCAACTTCATCTAGGTTGGCCTAGACCCTTTCAAAATATTTCTCTTTGCGGGCATAGAGCTCAAGTTCTTCCAATTGGTAAGCTGGAGGTCACATGTTTGGCACAAAAATCTAGGTGGTAGCAAGCTGGAGATTTTCTTTTTCCTTGTCAACTTCCAGTTTATTGGATAATTCTTTAAATTTTCCCAATATCTCCTTCATATCCTCTAGATTTAGAACTGGAGTAAATTTAATTATTGTCTTATGATTTTCTAACTCCTCCAAATATTGAGGAATTACCTTATTCCATTCATTTTGTAGCTCATGATATTTATCCAATTTTGAAATATAGATTGCAGCATCTTCCAGATTTTTTTTCATAACTGATGCACCATCATGAGAAGAATAAATTTTGTGCCACCACCCCTGCAACCTACTTATATTCATATTTTTTTGGCCAAACTTTCTCCTTCTAGTCACTATCTCTAGGAAGCTGATGCAACCATCATATATTTCCGTTACCTTCCCCTGTATTTTTGTTATCTTCTATAGTACCTTGGAAAGGAGTTCCTTTCTATAATTCCAAACCTCAATCCATTCCTTTACATTTTCAACCTCATCATGGGAAAGGATGTCTAGCTTGGCCAATTCATTCTTAGGCACCCACAAAATTTCATTGTCTGTTGTTTCATTAATCTTCTTGCAATTTGTAACAACTTGCGAGATATGTTCCAAAAACTCAGAAGCATTGGTGTAATCTTTAGAATTTGCTCAATTGCCTCATCTCCTCTACTACTGACATCCTAGAGCCAAATCTGAGTACAATGCATAGAGGACTTCAATCTTTCAATTTTTGTAACTACCTCCTTAGGCAACAATCCTTCTGGCACAACCCCTTCACTTCCTCTATTTGCAGAGGCTTCATCAAGTGTTGTACATATTTGTAAACCTCCTTCAGTTGCTTTTGTAGTTTTCCTTCTCCTCTGTCTCTTTATCCAATCTCCTCAAAATTTCTTGGGAAGATTCTTGGAACTCTTCCTTTTCTTGTTCCTTGGTAGTAGGCCCTAAGTTGATTGTTTGCACCTTGTAATCTGATGGCCTAACATCATCCTTGAACCTATTTACTGCAGGAACAACCACATGTATACTTCTATTATTAAATTAATCTTTGGACATCATAGAGACTGTCCTAGCCCCTTTCCTTTGCTTGGGTTTTCCCCACTATTCAAGTAGGTTATCCTAGCTTGGGGTATCCTCCTATACAATAATTGGCTTCTTGCTAAGCCTCTTTTCTAACCACTTTGGAGCTGCAAATGGTTCAGCTACCACCTCCTTGCTAGGACTATCAACCACATTTACTTCAACATCTTGCTCTGACTATAGTTGATTTTCTTGCTCACCTTTTTCCTAAGGACTATCAACATCTTCCTCTCTATTTTCTTCTTCCTCAGGGTGATCTTTTTGGTCATCAATTTTTACCTCTTTTGGAGACTTTTATGCCCTTCCCTGAACAACCTCTGATCCTATGGTCTTACTTTCTGCTCTAGAGGTGGACTGTCCCAGTTCTTGTACAAACTTCTTCCAATCTCCACTATTGGGAGTGGATGTCTCTCCATCTTCTTCATTCATCTATTTAGGGTTGTTAGAAATGTTCCCTTCCTCATCACTCACCTACTCAAAAAATTGTACATTTTGGTGTCATGAAGGAATGGGAGAATTATTTCCTATAGCTTCTCTCTCTTCTGCATCATCAGTAGTTGCCTTTTTAGAAACTTGCACCTCCCTATTGAAATTCTCACTTCCTCCACTAGAGAAACCTTTTGTTTAGGAGAATTTTTCCTAACATATACTTGGGGCTTCTCCCTTGAACTCTACAAGTCCACAACCTTTGCTATAGAAGGAGCATCTATGGAAACCTCACCCTTCTTTACTTTGGCAGTCTTCTGCCTCTCTATGATTATCTTTCTTTTCCTCACCAATTGTGAGGTTTCACCTTCTTGAACAATAACACCAACTTGAGGAGCCCTCTTACTCTGAAGAGATGGTTTCTCTCCCTATTTCAATGGTACTTGGCTCCTTGTTCTCCTTTTGATGGACACTAGTTTATCGACCTCTTCATGGGCCTCCTCCTCATGAGGTTGAGTAGCTTCATTTTCCTTATTGGTTTCAGTCTCCTCTTCATCATGAGACTCCACGTCTCCCATTAAATCATAGGTGAACTTAACACTTTCTGCTTCCAATTCCAATGCTTTGTGTTTCACCCACAATCTATATTACTTCTTCACTAGTTGAGTAACCTGATTCAAATTTGTGATTTCTTCCTTATACCAATTGATTGGAGGAAATGGCTTGTTTCTGTATGGTTCAAAGTCATGATGTTGAAGCAAGTATACATCATCATCTTGTACCTAATCAGGCACCTCCTCAACTTTATATAGTTTGAATGATTTCAAATGAAGCCTTGAGAACCTTCTTCTTATTGCTTCAAATTCATCTCAAAAATCTTCCCAATAGTCTTCGATGTGGTCTTTATGCCTGAAAGTTCTATTGGTCTATTTCATAGCCTTGCCATAAGGATCATAATTACTTTTGTTGGTGTGGGAATACAACTCAAATTGTGTCATTTCTTTCTTTGAATGTTGAGCACTTTGAATAGAAGGACATGCCTCTAAATTTCCTATCCTCATTGGTAATTCTGATCCCAATCCCTTCTTCTTTATATTTGCTTGTTGTAGGACCTCTTCAAAACTTATCATTTGTCTTGTTAGCTCTAGCATTAGAAGTTTTTTGGTGGGATACCTAGGTAGTCTGAGAGGAATAGCTAGAGATCCTTGTACCCAAATGTATGTGAACCTCTGGAATTGAATAAACCATTGGCCATATTGATTAATCAAATCCATACCATCCGAGGAGACCCTGATGTGAAGATCATCCTGCAACAATCTGGGAATGTGCATGAAGAAGGTATCATTGGCCCTTCTATAGTTGGATGTTTTATATTGTAACTGTGGGTAAAAATTCCATACTCTATCCTTCCCAATGTTTCCCTTGCAAATGATACCCTTTTACTTGGTCTTGTGTGCCAACATTTATACAAGATATGATGTCATTGTGAATTTGTTGGTTTCTTGCATACTCCTTAGTTGGGCATCAAGATTATTGCTTATGATTCTTTCCCAATGACAGTTCTTGTTTTCCACAATCTGTGTGATAGGATGGAGCATCCAAGTGTGAAAGATATTGGCCTCCTCCACTCCCATGAATCTTCCCAAAAGAGTTATAATGTCATGGTATTCTAGCTTGAAATCACTCATGTATAGCTACTTGGGCCAGTTTGAGTAGTGCAGCTTGGACTTTAGGATCCACGCATTGTTCATAATCTCCAAAGATTTTTTGGGGTCCTCTTCATAGAACTTGATAGATTCCACAATGTTGATCTTCTCAATGAGCTTGTAATGAGAGGCAATGTTGAATACCTCAGCAATGCACTCCTTGGTCAGGTTGGACATGACCCTGCCTTGAGGCCCAACGATGATTCTTGTCCTTGAGTCATAATGTTTTTCACATTCTAAGACCAACTCAGGGCATAGTTCCATGGGAGGGAAACCTACCACTTGTACTAATCCATTGTGAGTGATCTTTTAAGCTAGCTCAGTTGGTGCATTCCCAAACATCCTTTGCTAGAAATCATCATAGTCTACATGGCCCATGTTAGTATCTTCAATCTTTGTCGCTGGCCAAATTCCCTTGAAGTCGTACTTCTACTTGTACTTGAGAAGCTTTCATCTTGGTGATTTTGTTAGGAGTAACCTCAGCCTGTATTTCTTAGAGACAAGACCATAATCATGATAATGCCATTAACCTAAGTAAATTAATCATTCAAATTATAATGGAAATAAACAACATTATCAAATTGCAGAATGATGCATGAGTAAATCTACTCCAAATAACTTGATACCCATTAAGAAGTGTGAAGAAATCCTCATATGGTAATTATGGAAATCACCCATAAATGACACCTTAAATTCTAAGACCATAGAGAAATTTTGGATAATCTGAGCATGCTCATATTTCTGACTAGACTATGGATCGACTAATCTGAGCTAGCTCGGATTCACCGAAGTTCTTCATGTTACTTGTATTTTGGTTGAGAAATCCATTGGACTTATCAACAGACCAAGCTATTAATATATTCAATCACTGATAACCCCTCAAATACTTTGTGAATCATCCACATTCAAAGATTAAGTGACTTTTGGCTTGATTGTTCATGAGGTTCAGGTACTTCTAGAGACCTTAGATTACTTAGGTGTTCAAACTATAGTTTGGGTAATCTGAGCATGCCTAAATTTACTGATTGAAAGCTAGGCCTAAAATTCAACTAAGTGTTTATTGATTAGGTTTAATATTTTGGGTTGCTCAAAGAATATGGATAATCTTAGGGTGCTCATATTCTCTAAGTGGATTAGGGCTCAAAAAATTGGAGGTCCCTCAAAATTTCTGAAATAGGTTCAAGATTGAAAATTCGTTAAGTGCTTTTCCAAATCGATAAACAATGAGGATTTCCTCACAAAATTTTGAATGATTGCCACCTTCAAATGAAGTTTTGGAGTGATTCATGGGGTGTTTCTAACATTTATCCATTGATTCTTCAAATAAAATGAAAAATGTTTTGTAAAACCAGGGTTTTAGTTTGATTTCACTTGATAAAGCACTACCCTCTATTTTCCAACTTGAATCATGAATCCTAGGAAGAAAGCTTTGAAAACAAAAGATAAATTCATGCATCCAAACAAAGTCCACGTTTAATTTCAGAATTCCCACCAACTTGAAGATGAGAAGGAATACCTTTAAATATCACGTAGCAAAGGAGAATGTAACTGAAGATCACAAGAGGAGGGTACCAAACCTTAGGATGATCACTCAGAATAGAGAAATCTTTGCAACAAAGCTCGATTCTAGCAAAGGATAGAAGGAACTCTCAATTTTCAATTGACAAGGATACAAAATGATTCAAAATGAGGGCTAAACCCAAATATAAAGCCATTATTTCATAATAAATAACCTTCATTAATGCTTGACAAGACACTTGAAAACCTTGGAGATGCAACATGAGCTAGGATTCAGGTAATCCAAGGTAGCTTATATTACCTGACCGGACTAGAGATTGGGTAATCCGAGGTACATCAGAATTACCAAAACTCTCCATAACTTATCCAATTTTTCCTATTTTTTAAACTTTTGATCATGAGCTAACTTCTAGGAGCTTAGACCATCACTTGGAGCTACAAGAGGACATCTCAAATGCAAGTTTATCGTTAAGCACTTTGGTAAATCAAGATCAAGACATAGAGACTTATCCCTTAAGGGGATGAAGTCAGGACCCTATGAAAAGAAAATGAGAAAGAAAAGCAAGAAAGAGGATCCCTTCTTTCAGCGGGGCATGTTTTCAAAAACTACACAAGGAGTATTAGTCATTGCATGGATCTAATTCTTGTAGCTAGTTTTCCTAATAAAGTAGTACACCAGATGACACTGGTAGAGAATGAATAGTTGAATAGAAAAGTACAAGAGCTATTAAGGAAGGGTTTGATTAGAGAAATATTAAGTCCTTGTGCAGTACCTATTATGCTAGCACCTAAGAAGAATGGGGAATGGAGGATGTGTACCAACTCTAGAGCCATAAACAAAATCATAGTGAAGTATAGATTTCCTTTTCCTTGGATGGATGACATTAGGGATTGTCTGAGTGGAGCTAAATAATTTACAAAGATAGATTTGAAGAGTGGATATCATCATATCGGAATCAAAGAAGGGGATGAGTGGAAGACAACATTGAAGATAAATGAAGGATTGTATGAGTGGTTGGTGATTCCTTTTGGACTAACAAATGCACCGAGTACTTTCATGAGGCTAATGAATGAGGTATTGAAGAAATTATTGGGTAAGTTTGTGATTCTCTATTTGGATGACATCTTAATTTTCAATAAGACTAGATAAGAACATTTGTTGCATATAAGACAAGTTTTGCAGAGGTTGAGAGAAGAGTAGTTGTTGATAAACATTAAGAAGTGTAGTTTCATGAAGGGAGAATTAGTATATCTAGCATTTGTGATATCTATAGATGGATTGAAGATGGATCTTGAGAAGATAAGAGCAATTTTTGAATGGCCTACACCAAAAAGCATTGGTGAGGTAAGATCATTTCATGGATTGGCTTGTTTCTACCAAAATTTCATGAGGAATTTCAGCTATATTTGTAGTCCTATGATAGAAACAATGAGAGGATATAAGAAAGATTTTAGGTGGACATTTGGAGCAGACCAAAGTTTTGAGTTGTTGAAACTTAAGGTGACTAAGCAACCTGTGTTGGCTTTACCAGACTTTAATAAGGTATTTCAGGTAGACTATGATGCAAGTGGAAATACAATTGGAGTAGTATTGAGTCAAAAAGGGAGACCGATAGCTTATTTCAGTGAGAAATTGAATGATGCTAGGAGAAGGTATTCAGTGTATGACTAGGAGTTTTATGCCATAGTTCAAGCCTTGAAGAAGTGGAGACTTTACTTGTTTCCTAAGGAATTTTTGTTGTATATATTAGTGTAATTAATATTTAATTACACTTGCATAAACTTACTTAGGTAATATTTTAATTCCTAGGTTAATTATTCTCATCCTTATCTTGTTGAGCTATCTTGTTGCTCAAGATAAGATTAGGGTTATGCATACTTTTCTTTTATAAATCAAATCATTCTCATGCAATTATGAATTCCTAAATAATATTATTTTGTACATCTTTTTGCAATAGCTTTCCTTTTTCTGATTTTCTCTTTTGTGGAAGGTTTTTCTAGTTTGCATGTTTGATCTTGGTTTCTAACATGGTATCAGAGCCTCGATTTGTAGCCCCTTGTTAGATTTTTTGGAGAAATACATTATAGAGCATGTTCAGGGTTCCTCGAGGGTTTCATTTCTTGAGCATATTCATGCAACATCTTGGATCAGATTAGGATTTTCCATTGGATTTAGAGCACTGGAAAAGGTCATAAATGGCTTTTATTTCATTGATTTTGGTCATTGTCAAAGAAATCTATGAGAGTTTCAAGTTTGATGATTTTTTTGAGAGATCTAGGGGTCACCTAATTTTCTAGGAATTTTGGGCCAAAACAAACCTCGCCGTTGGATTCGCAGCACCCAAAAACCTCTGTTTTCATATAAAATTTGTCAATTTTGGACACAGTCGACTAGGGAGGTAAAAAAAAATTGTCTGAGGGTTATACGGCGCCTAGGCATAGTTTTTCGAGGTTCAAATTTTGAAAAAAATAATCAAAAAATCAAAAAAACTGGCAGATTTTTGCACCACCAATTATAAATAGATCATGCCACCACCACTCTGCCCTTCTACCACCAAGAGTGGCCGCGTTTTCATCTACCACCAGCGGAGACACCCGAGCGATGCTCTAGTTTTAGCCCTTGTGATCCCTAGTTCCAAGTCTCCAGTCACATTGGAGACCGATCCCCATGCCTCAGCCCCTTGCCAGAGTTTTAGCACCCGCCCTGGTCACATTGGTGACTGAGGGCTCCACTGAAGCCCTCAGCTGCTAGCCCCCTGGTCTACCTAGTTGACCAGGGGCTCTTTATTTTTAGCCTCTGAGGGCTTATTGGAGGCATATTTGGCAGTTTTGGAGCACATTCATGAAATCACCTATAACTTGGGCATACAATGTCGTTCTTTTGCAAACAAGATATCGTCAGAAAGCTGGTTTGATGAACTTCATAATGGTGCAAGTGCAGTTTTTTGGTTTTTCCTTTTTGATGCCTTTTTAGCCTCAGAAGTCACATGTTGTTTTCACTCTGGGAGACATCTTTTGACTCGCTTATCCCTTTTTTTCCATTCTTGCGGCATTGGAAAGCTAGTTCAGCCCTCTACACAGATCTAAGGTCTTTTTTTTATGCACATTATCATTCTCTCCTTTTATAATCATTGGGTTATTGTAATAAATGAATTGAGATAAAGTTCCATCAGGGGGGTTTCTTGCATAATAATCTAATTAGAGTGTGCATGCACTTTGATCTTCATCTTTTTTTGATGAAAACTTGCATAGGTTATATCTAGTTTCTTAGTTTATTTTGGCCACATTCTTGCTCTTGCTTGACACATATCAGATTCATAACAGTTCAAACTTTATATTGAGAGCCTATGGTTAATGATTTGCATTGGATTCATCTCAGTTTGAGGGCCATGTTTTTATGGTTAATGCTCCAGAGTCTTTATGGTACTTGTTCCCATGGAAGATTTTTAGTCTCAGTTTGGCATCGGCATCAAGATACATAGTTTCCAGATTCTTTCATCATTTTGTTTACTTTTGCTTCATAGATTCTAGGGTTGTTCTAGTTTGTGAGTTTTCCAGTGTTCCATGGCATCGGGTCTACTGTCGCATTATTATGATTCCTCTTTGGTTTCTTGTAGACAAAAGTATCTTTCCTTGCTTTCCAAATTTTGGTTCCATTGTTACTCCATAGTGTTCTTCCAGTGCTTCTTTGCAACAATCATCTCATTGTAGGGGGTTTTGTCCCATTGGGTTTTCCTTCTCTACCTCATTATTGCATTTATACATGGGTATCTAATCAAGACTTGTTGTTGGGACCCATTCATTCATTCTTTCTTGCATTCATCAAAGTTTTAGGTGTGTGCTTTGTTAGTCTCCCTAAGTTGCACTTATGGGGGGTGTTGGTGTAATTAATATTTAATTACACTTGCATAACTTTACTTAGGTAATATTTTAATTCCTAGGTTAATTATTCTCATCCTTATCTTGTTGAGCCATCTTGTTTCTCAAGATAAGATTAGGGTTATGCATACTTTGCTTTTATAAAGAAAATCATTCTCATGTAATTATGAATTCCTGAATAATATTATTTTGCACATCTTTTTACAATAGCTTTGCTTTTTTTGATTTTCTCTTATGTGGAAGGTTTTTCTGGTTCGCATGTCTAATCTTGGTTTCTAACAATATACAAATCATTAGGCATTGCAATATTTGAACATTCAAGGTAAGTTGAATCAGAGCCACATGAGATGGGTGGAATTCTTGTAGAGTTATACTTTAAAAAAAAAAAATAGGAGTGGAAAGTCAAATAGAGTTGTTGATGCTATGAGTAGGAGAAGGAATTTACTGGCAGAGATGAGAGTGGAGGTACTAGGCTTTGATGAATTGAAGAAATTGTATGAGGAAGACCCAGATTTTTGCAAAACCTTGGAGAGATTTTAAAGAACCAATCTTGGAGGATAAGAGTCAGTGGTTGGATTATTTCATTTAGGAGGATATGCTGTTCAGAGGGAATTAGTTGTGTATACCCTGAAGTTCAATGAGGGATAGCTTGGTGAAAGAGAAACATAGTGGAGGATTGACAGGAAACTTTGGAATTGATAAGACAATAGCATTGGTAAGTGAGAATTACTTTCAGCCATAGATTCATGAGGATGTTAGGAAATTTGTGTAGAGTTGTAGAGTTTTTCAAGTTGCAAAAGGGAGTAGTTAGAATGCTGGATTGTATAAGACTTTAATAGTTCCAAAGAGACCTTGGGAGGATATCAGCATGGAATTCATACTTGGCTTGCCAAAGATACTAAGAGGTAATGATTCTATATTTGTGGTGGTGTATAGATTTTCTAAAATGGCACATTTCATACCTTGTAGGAAGACAACAGATGCAGTACATGTAGCAGACTTGTTTTTCAAGAAAGTGGTCAGATTGCATGGATTACCTAGGAGTATTGTTTCAAACAGAGATACAAAGTTTGTTGGTTACTTTTGGAGGACACTTTGGAAGAAGTTAAAGATAGATTTAAAGTTCAGTTCTACTTTTCACCCATAGACTGATGGATAGAAAAAGGTAGTAAACAGGAGTTTGGGGAATTTGCTGAGATGTTTGGTTGGAGAGAAGACTATAAGTTGGGATTTAGTCCTTGCAGAAGAAAAGTTTGCTTACAATAATTCAGTGAATAGGAGTACCATAAAGACACCTTTTGAGATTGTTACTAGAGTTCATCCTAGAGGTATATCAGAGTTGTGAGACATTAGTAAGGAAGATAAAAGGAGTGTAGAAGCAGAGGAATTTGTAGAACATATGAAGAAAGTGTGTACTCAAGTAAAGAAGCAATTGGAAGACATGAACCAGAAGTATAAGGAGTGAGCAAATGAAAAGAGGAGACATAAGGATTTTGAAGTTGGAGATGAAGTGATGGTGTATTTGAGGAAGGAAAGATTTCCAGTTGGCACATACAATAAGCTCAAGATGAAGAATTTTGAACCCTATAATATTTTGAAGAAATTTTATTTAGGAAATGAATATGAAGTAGAGTTATCAGATGGCATGGGTATATCACCTATATTCAACATTGCAGATCTACATCAGTACCATGAAGTAGAATTCTGTGATGACACTAAAGAAAAATTGGATAAACAATTTCCTAAACAACAATCAAATGAGATAGAAGAGATTTTGGATATCAAAGATGGGAGGAAAATGCATGGAAGATAGTACAAAGAATATCTTGTGAAGTGGAAAGGAAGACCAGTGGAGGATTCTTCTTGGATTTCTTAGGATGAGGTACACCGTATTGGTTTTCCTTTAGCCCCAGCCAAGTGAGGGACTCAATTTTTAGATAACCACAAATTTCTAATGCATGAGCATCCTTGGTTCCTTGCAATCCTACATCAACCAAAAATATTTTCATTTCAGTTTTTTTCTTATTCAGTTCTTGTTGAGCTCAATTTTGTAGATTCAACATTTCATCATATTTTCTCACCGAACCCTGCACATCTATGTTTCATCATAGACATGTTCATTTTCCCTTATTCCAATATTTTAGAACGATTGGATCTTTTTTTGGTAATTTATCACTTTTGGATTAAGTGTTAGTTTCTAGAACAGAGCACCAGAGTAGTTTCAAGCCTAAATTCTAATTTTGTCTCTTGCAGATCCTTTCTATAACTTATGGATCCTTGCGGTGTGTTCCAAATTGTTCCAAGGAGTGTCCCTGACCTTAATTTTGGTTTGCACTTCATCTTATTCACCTACCGACGAGAAATTCAAATTTAAGGCCAACCTATTTCACACACATATTATGTTTCCTTCATCAAAGATTGTAATGATCTTTAGTTGATGCAGAGGATTCTAGATCTCTAAATATGATATAAATCATTATAACAGATCATTAGGATAGGAAATTTTTAGGCAAGTAGATGAATATTGGATTTGATATGTCAGATTTCAGCTCATGTTAGGGAGCATATAGGAATATTGTATTTTGAGCATGTTGTATTAGGGTTGTGAACCCAATCTATGAACTCAGATGTTGCCAGTTGATTGCAACTGAAATTTATAGTAATATGAATTTTTGAATCTACATTTGCCTCCATATTTTGTGTGGGTTCTATTGTGTAACTCTTGTTGCATAGTCTGGACTGTTCTCTTTGAGGAACCTTGATGCAGAGTGGTAGGGATAGCAAACACCCAACTATGATGGAAAAGACACTCAACTTAAATGCTTCTATAAAATACTCTTATAGACCTTGGAAACATTGAATCATGTCTTTTTGGATCAGAATAAGGTGTGACAACTTCCTAGCACTTAGGTTTCAACAAACTTCCACAAACTATGGTGAATTAGGCACTTTTCTCCCTTAAGGCTAGTAGTCTTACCCGGTAGGACAGTCAATATAAAATCCACACGGAGGACTTAAAATACACCAAACCTATGGATTTAGACATCCAAAATGGACCTCTACCAAGTCTCAATACCTTTTCCCATGACTGTCAAGGCACAAACCACAATAAGCCATTCTACCGCTACTCCAAGAGACCTAATTCACAGACCTACACCTGGGTCTTGACTATCTAGGCTCTCCCCTTCACCTCAAAGAAAAAATAAAAATCCTATAGGTTTTCCACACCTGTTACCATCATTCCTAAGTTCCTCTTAAACAGATTCTTCAGAATCAAGCAAAAACTCACTTTTTGCTTGTCAATTAGACTTATCACATAAAGATGTCAAGCCAAAAACATTGAACCACTTCCTCCAATGAGCCTTCAATTCTCCAATACCATGATCACATGATGGTACACCCTTATATCTTCCATCCCACTGAGATTTAGCAATTTTACAATGTGGGAATGGAAGAAATATTCATTTTTCACCCAAAACCCTGATTTTAAGGGTTTTCAGACCACCAAGGAGTAAAATTATGATATCTCCCTTAATACTAAATAAAAAATCACCACTCTAGCACCAAAAGAAATATTATTCAATCCTATTTCCAACCATTATAGGCTTTCATCATAAAAAAAAATGTACAAATTGTACCAATCACGTGATCAGGAAATTCCACAGGAAAAACATGGGGTTTGAGACCACCCGATAGTGAAATGGGGATATCTCACTCAATTTTCAATAAAATCACACCATTCCAACACCAAAAGAAATTTTATTCAATTATATATCCAAAAATTATAGGCTTAGAGCATGTAACAACACATATAGGCCGTACAATGTACGGGATTAGCAATTTCTTTATGAAAAACATAGAAAAATAGCAACTTCTTCTTAGAAACTCCTTCCAAACTTGTTCAACAACCTCAAACTTGAGGAATTACATCAATATATCATTGGAATACCTTCAACCACTTCTAATAACTAACCAACTACCTTAACCACCCCTTTGTTCAACTCTAAAATGACAATTTTCCAATGCTTGGCCTTAATCATCCACTTACAACATGATTTTGTAAATTCCTCTTAATTGAACTACTAAGACCCCAAAAGCCTTCCAATACAATAAAAATGGTCATTGAGACCTTATTCATAAGAAAGGAACATGAAAAAAAAACCTACATTATATCCTATCCACTAAGATCACCTTGTCAACATGACATACATGGACAACTTATTACAATGCAACATATTTTAACATATTTTACACCTTCCTCATTGCATATTGCTTAAAAATCTTCAAATCCACTCCATAAACCTTCAAGACTCCCCTTTACATTCCAAGGTGATGGTACCCCTGCACCATACACCCCCCCATAGATAAACTCTTGTCCCAAGAGTAAAATATGGCTCCTTGTCTCCTCATTGCTGCTCCATGCATATCCAAACCTGCTACTTGCCTTTTCCTCACACTTGGATCAAAATTTTCTATCCTCCTAGCCCTTACACCTACAAACAAACAAGGGTTAGAAACATAGAGTTCTACCTTCTTCTTTGCTCCATCTCCACACTTGTATCCATCCATCTTTGCATGCATACGCTGCCCTCTCTTCACTGTCATTAGACCTTTGCACCTTTGTTCCACTTATTCTTTCCTCACCGTGATTAGACCTTATTCATTGTCATTGTTGTGTATCACTATTTTATCAGACTCACCAACCCCTATGCTTGCAAATTTCACATGCTTGTCACCATTGCTCATTCTTATAGGACACACAATGGTCCCCACAGTAAGCACTTCCTGTTTTCCAAACACTTCACTCAGTTTTCCATACTTATGCACTATCCTATCATCATTCTCCTTGACTGTATCAGACCTAGATGTGAATTCATCACTCACTCCTTGTAAAACCAAACTCCTCACTGTCCTCCCATCATTCACCTTAACTAGATCAGACTTAGGCAAGAGTGCTTTCTCTGCCTTTTGCAAAAACAAACTTTCTCTTGTCCTAACACTATTTTTTAGTGCCTTCCATACTGTCACAACACCATCAACTTGCTCCAAACCTGAAATCACATCAGACTTACTCTTCTTAGGCCTTAAAGGATCCTTCTTACCAAACATCACCACCTTAGACTCACCCTATCTTCTCCACTTGTTTTCAAGGGAGTCAACTTAAAACTTTTGTCATCCTTCTTAATGGTATATGTGTTCTCCCAGCCATCATATATAGACCTTCTATTAAATTTCCAAGGTCTCCCCAAGAGCACATGACAACAATCCAATGGCACAATGTCACATAAGATTATATCCTTATACTCTCCAATCTGGAAATCAACATATGCCTACTCATTTGCCACCAAGTTTTTACTATCATTGATCTAAGAAACTCTATAGGGTGCTACATGAGGTATCTTTTCCAAACCCAACTTATCTACCATCTCAATTGAAGCAAGATTATCAGTTGATCCTAAATCCACTACCATCCTACATACTTTACCTTGTACCTTGCAATTGATTATAAAGAGTGCTTTCCTTTGTAGGGGTTCTTCAAGGATTGGTGCCTTGAGCAATGTTCTTCTAATCATCAAACTCTCTCCAACTTCTAATGTAAGGTTCACTACATGTGAAGTCACACTCTCTTCATCCTCGTGCACTATTTGATTCCTCTTCTCTCCACCATAAGAGCTTGAGCCTTGCTTTTCAAGGCATTTGAAGGCTAGATGTCCAGGCTAGTTACAAGTATAGCATCTCCCTGAGAACTAGTAGGAGCCTCTTCCTCCATTAAATCTACCTCTTGAACCTCTCCATCCACCTCTGAAATCAGATTTCTCTTGATCCTTCTTGTCATCCCCTTGACTCTCATTGTTTTCCTTTGAATTAGGATTGAATCCTCTTCCTCTAGAAGTGTTGCCTCTTCCACTTGCTACCTTCTCTTGTCTCCTCTTTAGTTTCTCTTCTACTCTCATGGCCATCTGGAAACATTGTTCAACTGACTTAGGTGCCAAAATGTTGATCTCATCCTAGATGTTGTACCTCAAACCATTCAAATACCTAGAAACCATTTCATCCTCATCTTCTTCATGCTTAGTCCTTATACTTAATTTATAAAATTCTTCAGTATATGATTGCACATCCAAATATTTTTGTCTAATATTTTTCAATTTCTTAAGCAATTGAACATTGTAATTAGCATGAAGAAATTTACCATTCATTTTAGCCTTCATCCTTTCCCATGAAATGATCTTTCTCTTTCCTTGTCTCTACCTTTCCTCTTGCACAAAATTCCACCATACCAATGCATGTCCCTTCAATCTTGTTTTGGCTCTCTACACCTTAAGTCCTTCATGAACATCTTCACTATCAAAGTAGTTTTCCATAGCCCCAATCCAATCCAGGAGCTCTTCACTATCAAGTTTTCCTCCATACATAGGAACATCTATTTTTCCATGCCCATCCTTCTTCATAGCCTTCAAAAGTTTGATTGTTCTTGCATCATTAGGGTCCATATCCTCTTCTTCACCAAGAGATTCTTCTTCCTCTTCATTTTCACTCACATCCTCTTCCACTCTATGCTTTGCCTTCCGAGTAGCCATATCTCTTTTTAAGGCTTCTATCTCCCTGTCATGAGTTTCAATTTTCCTTGCAACTACAATTCCTTTAGGTGTAATTTTCATAATCCTATCTCTTCACCAACCTGTAAAACCAATCAAACAACAACACAAGATCTATTCCCTTGCTTTGATACCACTATGATGCAGAGTGGCAGGGATAGCAAACATCCAACTATGATGGAAAAGACACTCAGCTTAAATGCTTCTATCAAATACTCTTACAGACCTTGGAAAGATTGAATCATTTCTTTTTGGATCAGAATAAGGTGTGACAACTTACTAGCACTTAGGTTTCAACAAACTTCCACAAACTATGGTGAATTAGGCACTTTTCTCCCTTAAGGCTAGTAGCCTTACCCGATAGGATAGTCAATATAAAATCCACATGGAGGACTTAAAAGACACCAAATCTATGGATTTAGACATCCAAAATGGACCTCTACCAAGTCTCAATACCTTTTCCCATGACTGTCAAGGCACAAACCACAATAAGCCATTCTACTGTTGCTCCAAGAGACTTAATTCATAGACCTACACCTGGGTCTTGACTATCTAGGCTCTCCCCTTCACCCCAAAGCAAAAAAATAAAACTCCTATAGGTTTTCCACACCTGTTACCATCATTCCTAAGTGCCTTTTAAACAGATTCTTCAGAATCAAGAAAAAACTCACTTTTTTGCTTGTCAATTAGGCTTATCACATAGAGATGTCAAGCCAAAAACATTGTACCACTTTCTCCAATGAGCCTTCCATTCTCCAAGACCATGAAAAAATGATGGTACACCCTTATATCTTCCATTCCATTGAGATTTAGCAATTTTACAATGTGGGAATGGAAGAAATATGCATTTTTCACCCAAAACCCTGATTTTAAGGGTTTTCAGACCACCCGGGAGTAAAATTAAGATATCTACCTTAATACTAAATGAAAACTCACCACTCCAGCACCAAAATAATTCTTATTCAATCCTCTTTCCAACCATTATAGGCTATCAGCATAAAACAAAACATATAGATTGTACCAAGCACGTGATCAGGAAATTCCACAGGAAAAACATGGGGTTTGAGACCACCCGATAGTAAAATGGGGATATCTCACTCAATTTTCAATAAAATCACACCATTCTAATGAAAAAAGAAAGGTTATTCAATTATCTATCCAAAAATTATAGTCTTAGAGCATGGAACAACACATACAGGCTGTAAAATGTACGAGATCAACAATTTCTTTATGAAAAACATAGAAAAACAACAGCTTCTTCTTAGAAACTCCTTCCAAACTTGTTCAACAACCTCAAAATCGAGGCATTACATCAATATATCATTGTAATACCTTCAACCACTTCTAAGAACAAACCAACTACCTTAACCACCCCTTTTTTCAACTCTAAAATGACAATTTTCCAATGCTTGGCCTTAATCATCCCCTTACAACTTGATTTTGTAAATTCCTCTTAACTGACCTACTAAGACCCCAAAAGCCTTCCAATACATAAAAAATGGTCATTGAGACCTTATTCATAAGAAAATAACATGAAAACCAAACCTACATTATATCCTATCCACTAAGATCACCTTGTCAACATGACATACATGGACAACTTATTACAATGCAACATATTTTAACATATTTTGCAACTTCCTCATTGCATATTGTTTAAAAATCTTCAAATCCACTCCATAAACCTTCAAGAATCCCCTTTACATTCCAAAGTGATGGTTCCCCTACACCAAACCTCCTATCGTGTCTGTAGACATGTAAAATGTACTGATTGACATTATGCATCTGATCTTGATCACTAACATCTTTTCATCCTGAATCATCCTTCGGCCTAACCATTTAATCAAATACCTTTATCTGATTAAATTCATCAATATTGCTCTCTTAATTAAATAAATTAGTTATCTAATTAAGTCACCTTTTCTCGATAATTAAATTAATCATTCTTTATCTAATTATCCTATTTAATTAAATAATTAATTTTATTTGATTAAATCGCTTAAGTCTATCTATTAAATTCAGTAAATTAAAACCTTATTTGGTTTAATCTAGCATCATCTATTTTAATTAAATAAATCAAAATCCTTATTTAATTAATTCCTTATCACATTCTTCTCATATTTGATTTAAATAAATCCACAAATTTAAGTCAAATAGGTCACATCATTTAATCCCTTCATTAAATTAATTAACCTTGATTAATTTAATCTCTCCTCATGTGCCATCCTCAATATTTTACCACTTGCACATGAAAATAGATTTAATTGATTTATTAAATCTCTATTTTCCTCAACAAGGCATCTTTTAAGGAATATTCTTGTGCGAACCCCAATCCTAGTACCTACAAAACAACAAGAATAAGTAAGTTAAACAAGAGATTGCAAGCTAAAACTAGGATTCTCCATGAAATCCATTTGCAAACTTCAAATTAGGAAATAAAACAAGGAAGAACACAATAAGACAAGGAAATATGGATTCATTCCTAATTAGAAAAGCAAACACATGATCCCATGGGGGAATTGGTGCCAATTTGATGTGAAAATTGGCCCTTTCCCAATTCCTAAGATGCAAACTTGATATGTTGATGATGATTGATCCACTTTGATGGTGAAGGATGAGAGCTCCAAGCCAAAATCTGCAAAAACCTAGCTAAGAACTCAATGGTGATAGATGAAAATGGCTAAATATTTTAGCATAATAACTTTGCATAATTTGTGGATGATCAAATGAGGATATGAACTCTTTATTTATAGAATGCCAAAATGGATGAATGTCCAAATTTGAGCAATATGGGACTAACATTCATCCAATGGCATGATGCCACTTGTCAATCTATGAATGGATGGAGGATGTGCAAGATTTGAGAATTGTGCCAATAAATGCATATTTTCTAATTTCAAATTTGTTGAAATGACTTGCAAGAGGGAATGAAAATTGCAATAAATGCCACTTGGCTCAACGCAAAGGACATGTAAGATGAAGTTATTGCCTTGTTGGATGTACATGTTGACTTGGAATTTTTGAATTCAAATTTGGAGAATATTCCCAAAAGATGCCTTGTGAGGAAAAATAGAGATTTAATAAATGAATTAAATCTATTTTCATGTGCAACTTGCAAAATCCAGGGGATGGGACATGATAATAGATTAAATTAATCAAGAGTTAATTAATTTAATATGAGATTTAGATGATGTGACCTATTTGAATCAAATTTATGGATTTATTTGAATCAAATAAGAGAGGAATATGATAAGATATTAATTAAATAATGATTTTGATTTATTTAATTAAAAGAGATGGTGTTAGATTAAATAAAAAAAGGTTTTAATTTATTTAATTTATTGGATAGCCTTTAGAGATTTAATCAAATTAAATTAATTATTTAATTAAATAGGGACAATTAGATCAGATGGATTGATTTAATTAACAAAAGAGGTGAATTAATTAGATAAAATGATTTATTCAATTAAGAGGGGAATATTGATGAATTTAATTAGATAAGGGGATTTGATTGAATGGCTAGACCGAGGGATGATTTAGGATGAAACGATGTTAGTAGTTAGGATTAGATGCACAATGTCAATCGGTATATTTTACGTGTCTACATTTTTCTCCTCTTTGAATCAATGTACTTGTTGCGTTGGTTCAAAGAATAAGCGATCTCAATGGAAACCAAAATTTTTGATATTTAAAAACTTGCCCCACTACTACATGGTGAGAGAGAACATGCCATTATAATGCCCCCTCGAGAGATTGGACGAAAAATTTCAATTTTTGGGTGATCTCACGAAAAAAGAGGACAAAGTACCCAATAGGTCTGAAAGGGCTTTGGGAGGCTAAAAAATGTGTCTAAATGAAATAAAATGATGAAAAACAAGCCTCAACTGGATGAAAATAGGTTCGGGGGTCCAAAACCGTAGTAGGATAGCCAATCAGGGTGAAAAAAACCCTAATTTTTAGGCTTAAAAGGGGCTCGAGGGGTCACTTTCAAGTCTCTTTCAAACACTTCCAATAGTAACCTTGAGATTTGAGCTCAGACCTCCCGATGATATGGCACAATAATAGCTACCTCTGCACATTTCCAATTGAGTTTGGACGTACCAGCGGCCACCTGGCATCGGGGCACCGGTAAGTGGTCCTTACCTTAGCTTCGTTTTTCATTTATTGCATTATTTAATGTCTTAAAGGGTTAGTCTATCAGCAACGGTGCTATATAGCACCGCTCATAAGTCAAACTGTGCTGCTCAGTGTTAAATAGCACCGTGGCAGTGCAATTTGGAGTTTAAACACTCTGATGCTGAGCTTGGGGCTGGCGGGTGGATTTGCAAAGTGCAATGCAGCGGTGTCAATTTTTCCCAAAGTGCGATGTTGAATGATAAAGTGCACCACGACAATGTGATTTTGCAGTTTTAGGGCCTAACATCAGAGTTTGATTAGAAATCAAACTGCAATGCCATCACGAGTTGCACTGTTGGAGAAGTGTTTTGAACATGTGACAAAGAATTTTTAAAAAAATTTAACATGGTGACCTTCCTTGGTGTAGGACACGGTGAGGGAGATCTACTCCATAAAACATAGGTCAAGGGACCTAGCCAGTTATTTGCAGGACTTGAACAATAGGGACCAGGATTGACTCTAGATTGCAGTGTTGTGGCACATTGCTTACACGACGCCCGTGTGCACTCATTTAGGGATGTTGTCAGCACTGGCCGAGAGAAGGCACAATGAGACTTCTTCATTCCATCTTCCCACTGGTGAGGCCACTATCACCCTAGAGGACATTTGGTGCATTTTGTGATTGTTGATTCACGGTCGTTGGGTGATTTTTAACATGGATGAGGGGCACAAGGCCAACTTCAGAGTCCTCACTATAGATGAGATTGTGTTTTACGAGGGGCAGATAGAGCTTGAGCGGCACAAGATCCTAGCACCTCCCTATGTTGGGTGATTGTAGCCATCATTTCAGGTCTTGTTGCCCCTGATAAATGAGGGAGATATTTCAGTCCCAGTTGGGGCTACTGCTAGGAGAGGATGGTTCGAGACAGGCCATTTCATTTTTCTTGGGGGTCTGTTCTTCTAGCTTCACTATATAGAGACCTTCATGAGTACATCTATATGGATGGCAGAGCACTCAGAGTAGGGGTGACTCTTCTTCATGTCTGGGCATGGGAGCACATTGATGTGATGCAGTTGTGCATTGTTTCAATTCTGATGGTGCCAAATGATCCCCTCATGTGGTGATACAGAGGTGATGTGTCCTTCACACACACCGGTGAGCACAGGATCTCTTATTGGAGGAGAGTCTTGGATGAGATGTAGGTTTTTACCTATGATCATACCTTGGTTGGCCTGGATGGGCTGACGATGTTGATCAGATGTTCTTCTGCTGCTAGGACCATTATATGAAGGGGTGGAAGCACACTATGATTGAGCGGTACCTGCTTGGGCGTGTGTAGTGTTAGTTCAAAGAGCCATAGGATCGGCCAGATGATGATTATGTGGTCATCTTCTCCTGCTCCATGACATAGTTTTCATGGGGGCAGTACATTCCTACTTCAGAGGTGGTGGATAGCTTTAGGTAGTTGGTAGCCTGACCATGGGCTTATGATCAAGGACTCGTAGATCCAGGCACTACCCAGGCCTACAAAGATTGCTTTTGGCCTCCACTTCGGTTCACGATTTCAAGTGCAATTTCGGATCCATGGAGAGTCAGAGGAAGAGGAGGAGGATGAGGTCAGAGAGCTGACATTCGATAGGATTAGCCAGTTGTGCCTCTAGTCTAGCTAGGGTAGGGAGACATTATGATGCCAAACCAATAGCAGGAGCCACCACGAGGTTAGGATTAGCCTTGGGTTCAACCATAGGTATAGCCACAGGTACAGCCAGCAAGATAAGCGGATGCATAGGATACTTTGATTGCACAACTGCAGGCCTGAGTCTAGGCCCTGATAGCTGAGAGAGATTAGGTGATGGCCGAGAGAGAGTAGGTTAGGGCCAAGAAGGATCAGGCCATATAGTAGAGATAGGCTGTAGAGCTATAGGCAACCACTGAGCTAGGCCAGAGATAACAAATAGAGAGTATGATAGCCTCCTCCTTCAAGGCTACAGTGTTAGTTCAGTCTTATAGGGATGTCGTCGGAGAGGCCGAGTACTATCGGAGGTACTATCACGAGGTCATACCCAGAGTAGAGTGGGTCCTAGAGTATTCAGAGTGGGCCAGCCACAAACCATCAGAGGGTCATGGAGACAGGGGTGAGGGCAGCATTCATAGGGACCGAGCTTGATCAGGATGATACGATACTTTCATGCCTTATGGGCTCATTTTTGATAGCCTGATGGGATTTTTTGTACTAATTGACATATATGTATAGTGATCTGATTTATTCTTTGTACTATGGCAGTTGTGTTATTGATGATGATATATATATGAGCCAGTGGTGATTTTGATATGATGCGATGTTTACTCTTCATTTATGCATGTATGATTCTACTTATATATGTTGTGCCATGATGCTATATGATGCTTATATGATGCTATTTGATGGATTTATGGATGCGTTTATTTCTGATGATGTACGCATTATGATTATGACTAACAGATCTATATTATGCTGACCTATGATATGCAAATGTGATGTGTAATGATGTTGTCTATATGATGATCTATTTTATGTTGATGCAAATGTTGATGTGATACATGATATGGAATGGAGTATGCAAAATGATATGGTATATATCCATGAAATGTTATGTGAATCATGCTTATATATGAATGGATTATGGATAGGTGTACATTTTGTATATGATGTAATGAATTATGCTTATATTATGTAATGAATGATTTATGATGCTATTTATGAGATGGCATAGATGATGTAATACAATGGTCATAGTATGATGCATATGAGATGGTTTCTTTAAGATGCTTAGAATAACAAATGTTATTATCCTAAACATATTAAATGATGATGTAATGTACGTGATGTATTTAATATGATGTACTATATGTAATGATATGATAATGTTTTATGCAAAATGGACTTAATGCATAGGACGACTTTACGAGGCTATGCTATTATGTATGTGATGGATTATCTTATAATTCCTATGTACCTATTGTTTATGATTATGTAGTATGTGATAATGCGAAATGGTTATGAAATGAAAATTAATGTTTATGCAGTGATTCATATAATGTAATGTGATGTAATGTGATGGATGAAATGTGATGAAATGGATGCACCTGTCTATGAAGAATGCCTATGATAACCTATTTATATGATGATTGAAATTCAATGCATGTGTTTCTATATGATATGTTAATGCAATATGGTAATGGTTTGGGAATGCTGGATTGATGATGATGATGGTGATGATGATGATCAACTATCATAGTACCTTGTTAGTGTGGTTAGCAAGAAAAAAGAAGTCATTTCAACAAGACACAAGATGATGCAAATGAAAATAATGATGATGATGATGATTACTTGCCAAGGAATTGGAATTTTCAAAGGGTCAAATTTTCTTATTTTTGATAACGCATGTGGTACAATGCATCAAGGTATAGAAAACTAGGATGGCGTTGTACCTAGTGTGATGGAATTTGACTTGTCAATCAGATAGGAGTATCCTTGTTCACACCTTGGCATATGAAAAACTTGCTAGGATGCAATTTAGAAGTTTCAAAACACCTCAAACCAAAACATAGAAAGGTGAACCTTTCAATGCAATAGTCAACAAGTTGTCCAAAACCTCCTCCCTACATACCTAACAAAGCAAGTATTCACCAAGGTTATATTACAAGAACGTCCAACAAGCATAGCAGAAAAAAAGATCATGATCGTTGCCCCATTCCTATCTCTCTAAATCCTTCATTCAGATATCATTGAGAGGTCCTTGGACTGAGTGCAATAAGATAAGTCAAAATACAAAGACAAAGTATACAAACAAGCTGATGCTCTTCAATACTGCTAACCAAAAGAGGATTGTTTTCTGAGGATAAGTACCAAAACTTATTGCCAAAAGATAATGCCCATTGTAGGAAGGATTCATCCTAGGACATGTTAGTGGATGGTGACATGCCATTTAATTTATCCAAATTGTTCTAAGAGATGATTGATATGGGACCGATTTTGGATGATGAGTTACCAATATGAAGAGATGACCAACTTGCTTAAACACTAACTTAGACCTAAGACTTGACATTTTGGGTTTTTTGGTTTTATTTAACCTACTAAACTTGTTTCTGATTGTCTTACCAAAGATTGAGGATGACAATCATTTATTATGAGTGATGTTATTGCGGGTGTAAGTGAGATGAGATGGATGGGTTTTTTTCAAATATTTGGATGTTTTTGGAGTTTTGCAATGTTTTTGAGGCTATTTTTGGTATTTTTCAAGATTTTGTAAATGTTTTGCATTTTTTATTTTCTAATGTTTTTGGGGTTTTCTAAGATTCTGACCAAGAGACTAACCTAAAGACCTATCCTAGGGGCCATGGGGGATGATCAACAGATTAGCCTTGCTTACATTATACACGCAAAGACCACGTAGTTCGACCGACGAGTTGATTGATTTATGGATGATGATATACATGATGAGATGTCAGTTTATTATGACGGACTCCTAAAGGACTGGCGTAAGTGTCTCAGGGGATGATCAAAGATCAACCTTGCCTATGTTCAAGCTCAGAGATGACGTAGTTCGACAAGACGACTTTGTTCTTGGCTTTTTGACTTGTTTTTTGGTTTTTTTTATATTTTTTGAATGTTTTTGGATTTTTTGATGTTTTGATATTTTTTGGATTTTGTGATATTTTGATGTTTTTGGATTTTTTGATATTTAGGAATTTAAGAATATACACAAATCCAATCCAATGAGAACATTCCCCCAGCGTGATGCAATAGACTACTTCGATAAAGGTAGGACAAACTGACCTTGATGATGGGCCGAGTAGTACTAGAAGGGATCATGATATGAAAATAGGACCAAGCTATGGTGCGGATGCGAGTGGATGAGTGATGTATGGAGACCTGGATGTGATGGATGATGAAAGAAAAATGGATGGATGATGCAGAACAAGCCATAAATATCCTAGTGGATGGGAAGTGCTTATTTACACAAGGTGCCTATTTGCCGGTTTTTCACCAAGGTACTTGCCCAAAGTGCCACCAAAGTGGTTTTCACTAGAGGACGATTTTTTCTCTTTACTATTTTTTTGATCCTTTTTCTAATATTTTTGGATTTTTTGCTTTATTGATTTTTTTGTTATCACCAAGACACCCGTTTTCCAGGTTTTCACCAAAGTAACCATTTTTTAAGACATTTTATGATTTTTTTGGATTTTTTGGTTCTATACCTTGAAAGATTTAGGCATAAATTTTTTTGAGATGAGAGCTATTCATGGGCTCTTGCAAAGGTTCTTCTTTAGGTGTTGATAGCTGATATGCCCCTAATTTGTAACTTGTTGTGATGATGAATGGTCCTAGCCAATTGGGTTCAAATTTTCCTTTGCTGCTTGGGTTTGGGACATTCTTCTGATTTTCTTTTAAAACTGGTTCTCCCACTTGGAATGTGTTGCTTCTGATTTTATTATTGTAGCTCATTTTGAGTCTATTTTGATAGACTTGCAAATGATTCAAAGCATCTATATGTCGCTCATCCAGTAGTTTCAGCTCATTCAATCTTGACACTTAGTAGTCTTCATCAGTGATGAGGTTTTGTAGTGATATCCTAAGGGATGGGAGCTCGATTTCAATGGGGAGTACCGCTTTTGATCCGTAGACCAAGGAGAAGGGGGTGGCATTGGTGGGTGTGTGGATACTAGTTCGATAGGCCCAGAGGGCAGGATTAAGCTGCAAATTCCAGTCACAACCTATGTCATTGACTATTTTCTTGAGGATTTTTATAATGGTTTTGTTTGTAGCTTCTGCTTGGCCATTTCCTTGGGGATAGTATGGGGTGGAGAAGTGATGTTGGATTTTGAATTTCTTGCATAGGTCATGGACCTCCTGATTTTTGAATGTTGTCCCATTATCTGAGATAATAGCTTGTGGAACACCATATTGACAAATGAGATAGTTTAGGATGAACTTATAAATCTGCTTCCTAGTTATATATGTAATGGGTATGGCTTCCACCCACTTAGTAAAGTACTATGTTGTGGTTATGATAAATTTGTGGCCATTAGATGAGGTGGGCATGGTTTTCCCAATGAGATCCAGTCCCCACTACGAGAAGGGACATGGTGTGATGATAGGATGAAGCTCTTGAGCTGAAGCATGGATGAGGTCGCCATGTTGCTGACATTGTAGACACTTCTGGCATGATCGTGTGCTTCTCTTTCCATTGTGGGCCAATAATAACCCATCCTCAGCAATTTCTTAGCTATGGTCATTCCACTCGAGTGTGAACCATAGATACCATTGTGTACTTCAATTAGAGCAGTTAATGCCTCCTTAGTGTTTATGCAACCCAATAAGGTTCCTTCTATGCTTCTACGATATAAGGTATCACCTAGGATGACAAATCTAGATGCCTTTTTAACAAAGGTTCATTTTAGGTTTGATGGTAAGTCAGCGGGTATGACTCCTATTTGAAGGTATGTATAAATTTCATGGTACCAAGGATCACCAGGACCAATGATTTTGCACACGAATTATGATTCTGGTACCTCCAATGTAGGAACGAGAAGCTGCTCTATCAGGAATTCATATTTTGGGACATTGTGGGGGATATCGAGCAAGGATCCAATTGTTGCCATGGTGTTTACTGCTCTGTTGTTGGTTCTAGGAATCTGCTCAAATGTTATTTTGATAAAGGATTATTTGAGAGTCTCCACCAATTTCTTGTATGGAGTGAGCTTGTCATACTTGGTCTAATATTCATCATTGATTTGATTTATGATCAATTGAGAGTCTCTGTATACTTTGAGAGCTATGATGTTCCACTACACTACTATTCAGAGACCTATGGTCAAAGCCTCATATTTTGCAATGTTATTGGTGCAAGGAAATGCCAGTTTGTAAGACCTTGTTATGCAATCCCCTTGTGGTGTGTTAAAGAAAACACCAGCTCTTGATCCATGCTGCATGTATGAGCCATCGAAGTATAGTTTCTAGTGGTTAGCTAAGTTGAGATTGAAAATGGATTCATCTGGAAACTTTGAGACAAGAGGGTTCTCAGAATAGATTGGTGCTTCTGCCAGTTGGTCTACGATGACTTGGCCCTTGATTGCTTTCTTCTCCACATATTCGATGTCATATTGTGATAATATCATCACCCATTTTTCCATCCTTCCTGTGAGCATTTCCTTTGATAGTAGATACTTGAGAGGGTCAATTTTGGCGATGAGTTTAATTTTATATGCCAACATGTAATGTCTGAATTTTTGTGATGCAAACACTACTGTGAGACATGCTTTCTCAATGAATGAATACTTTAGCTCATGCCCCACCATTGTCCTACTAATGTAATATATAGCCCTTTCCATTCCATTTTCATCATGTTGAGCTAAAAGAGCTCCCAAGGCTACTGCTGTTGTTGACACGTATAGAATCAATGGCTTTCTTGGGATTGGTGGCATTAAGACTGGTGGTGTTAGTAGGTATTCCTTGATCTTGTTGAATGCCTCTTCACACCTGGTATCCCATTTGTACACTACTCCCTTGTGGAGTAAGTGAGAATACGGGTTTTGTTTGTCTGCCAATTGTGCTATGAATCATTAGATGGATTGGAGTCTGCCTTGGAGACCTCTTAGTTGCTTTAATGTTTTCAGTGCCTCCATCTCGAGGATTGCTTTTACTTTTGTTGGATCCACCTCAATACCCCTCATTGACACTATATATCCTAGGAGCTTTCTTGATTGTACTTCGAAGATGCACTTCTTTGGGTTTAGTCTGACCTTGTACTCCTCCAGTTTGTTGAAGATGGCACTTAGGGTTGCTATGTGATATTTTCTCCTTCTGAACTTTGCTAGAATGTCATCAACATAGTCTTCAACCATCTTATGGATCATGTCATGGAATATCAATGTCATGGCCCTTTGATATGTTTCTCCTGCATTCTTTAAGCCAAATGGCATCATGTTCCAATAGTATGTCCCCCATGGACAAGTGAAAGTTATTTTATGTTGGTCCTCTTTAGCTATCATAATCTGATTGTACCCTGAAAATACGTCAATTAGTGACAACATCTCATGTCCTATTGTCATGTCTACTATCATGTCAATGTTGGGAAGCGAGAAGTCATCTTTTGGACATGCCTTGTTCAAATCTCTAAAGTCTATGCAGATTTTGATATTTTCGTCTAGTTTTGAAATAGGTACCAAATTTGACACCCATTCTAGATAATCTATTGGTCAGATAAATCCTGCATCTAATAGTTTTTTTAGTTCCATTTTGACCAATAGAGTGATCTGAGGATGCATTTTTTGAAGCTTTTGTTTTACAGGCTTTGCTTCTAGATACACTGCTAAGTGGTGAACCACAGTCTTTGGATCAAGTCCTAGTATGTCAACATAACTCCATGCGAAGTTTATTTGTCTTTCTCTTAGGAATACCGTTAGGAGCTCTTGCTCTTCTGATAGTAGTGATTCCACATAGAATGTGATATGTGGGGTCTCCTCTATTCCTAGGTTGACCAGATTGCATTTTTCTACCAAGAATGTTGACTTTTCCTGATGAATAGCTCTTAAAGGAAGATTGAATACCCCATCCTCGGGTGCCTCAGAGAGCTTTTCACCATTGGATGCATCCTTTCTTTTAAATTTTTCTTGTTAGAGAGTGCCACAGTGTGGTTTTCACTCAAGGACTTTGATATTATTCTTAATTTCTCACTTTTGCCATTGAAGGATTCAATCGTTTCCCCATAATAGGCATGTGTGTCCAACTCTATTATGAACCTTGCTTTATGGTCCCCACCTGGAATGTTATCCCGTAGTCCCATGAATTCTGAGAGTGCCTCATTGTTTTCAAATGTATCAAGAACTGGTGGTCCTCGTTGGTCATAGTCGATGAGTTGGGGATATACTAAGCGGGTCTCATGACTTTGGTGGTCTGATTCAAAAGATATGATGCTAATCATGCAAAGAGTGGTATCCTCAAATAGCCTAGGTAAGTTGGTTGTGCTATCCTCGTCATCACTACTACTACAAACGTCGGTTATATCAAATGTAAAGTTATCTATGATGTGACCTATAGACACGGGTAGGAGTAATTCTGCTATGGTTGGCTAAGGAGGATTATTAATTGTTCTAACCAAAGGAATTCTGCCATGTATGGTTATACTTAGAGGGGTACATCCAAGGCCAATATTTTTTATTGGTCACGTCTCTAGCATGATAGGTATTATAAGCCCATTGTTATTTTGACCCAATCTTTGATTTATGTCGTAGCCCATTGCGAGCATCATTTGTAGGCCCTTGCTTCTGTCATCTATTGGTAAATTAGGCATTGGTCTTTCATCTTGATATAGCATGTGATATGGATCTACTTCAATAACCTCCTGAACAAGATCTCTCCAACTTGTAAATTCAAGATAGTCTGTAGGAGACATTTGGGATGTGGAAGCTTCACTTGTTTGCGGGCATCCCCATGATCTAAGAGATTGTGGTAACTCTTCTACCACAAAAGAATTATTAGGGAGCTTGTAGTTTCCACAACCGTTATCTTGGATAATGAGCTTGATGTCAGAGATGGTGGGGATGGTGGGAGTGGCAGGTGTCTCTATTGCAAAAGTGGATGCGAGAGTGGCGGGATCAATGTATGGTGTGGATGGACCCTCATAATTTTTTGGTACTTGGGGGATTTTGTAATACTTTGCTTAAAATATTTTGTAATAGGAGAAGGGTTTAGGATCTCCATGGATGGTAACTTCTTGTCCGTTATGTGTAAATTTCACACATTGGTGGAAAGTTGGTGCTATTGCTTTCATCACATGGATCCATGGACATCCTGGGAGGATGTTATATGGCAAGTCAAGGTCCAACACCTGACAAGTGGTTTCCATGATGGTGGGCCCTACTTGAATAGGGATTTTGATTGTTCCCTTAGACAATCTTTCTTGGTCATCATATGCTCTTATCGTGATACCCTTTCCTTTGTTGATAGAATCTTCTGATATTTTCAATTGCTTGATGAGACTGAGGGAACATATGTTCAAGCCCGTACCTCCATCCACCAAGACCCTTTTGATTTTTCTCTTATGTACTATGGCTTCCAAGTGAAGTGTATGGTTGTGAGATGGTTGAGCAGGGAAATCTTGGTTGGAGAATGTAAGAAGATTAGGTGTAATGATATTTCCAACCATAGGTTGGAATTTCTCTGCATCAAGATCTGTGGGGATAGTGGATGAGGCCAATGCTTCTTCAAAAAATTTCTTATGGGAAGCTGATATTTTTAGCAACTCCATGATGGAGATTTGCGTCGGCATTCTTTTGAGTTGATCTAGGACATTGTAGCCATTAGGGATGAATCTAGATGCAGGGAATTTATTTGGCTAGGATGATCCTATGATGGTTAATTTGCCTCCTCTTGTGGTGACTCCGCAATCTTCAGCATAGGTTCCCTTGATAGTAATGACCATGCAGTTTTCATCTAGGGAGGCGACGACTATTTCATACACATGATTTACATTTGAATGGGTGCCTTTCCCTTTATCTTTGTTATTATTATTCCCTTTGTTGCCAGGATTCAACATTGGATTCATATATATCTTAAGATCCTGGTTTCCCATAGGTTGTTCCATGTTTATGATTATTTTATCGATGAGATCTTGAATGATGTTCTTCAATCTCATGCAAATCTTTGTGGTATGGCCTTTGATTTTATGGAATTCACAGAGTTGATTCTCATTATACCAAGGAGGTTTCACATCTAGTTCTTGGTAATTCTCAAATGTAGGAGGCTTGATGAGTTTTTCCTCTATTAGTTTTTTCATTATATCTTCAAGTGGTTCCCCCAAAGTGGTGTATTTTCATTTGGGATAACTTTTGCATTGGGGTGGTCCCCTTTGATCATTGAGATTATTGACTGTTGGATTGTTGTTCGGTTGTTGTGTTGCGTGATGATTGTTTTGGTGTTGAATTTGGATTTGTGGTACGGGTGTATTTTGGCGAGGGGCATTAATGACCACCTTGGCATCGATGACACCATCATTAGTAATGTTTTTGTTCCTTGCCCATTTGCGAGGTTTATCATTGTAATTGGATGGTGGGTGGTTGTTTTGTTGTTCGGGGTATGAAGTTGATCCTGGGGGTTGATTCATGAGGGCTCTTTCGATGTTGAGCACCTTGGGGATCAACTAGTCATATGTGGTGATTCCCTGAACCTTGAGATGAAATTCCAAGAGGCCTTCAAGGTTGGTGATGATGGTGCAAACTTGTTGTTCTTCTATCATGGTCCACTTGCTCTGATTAGCCTTGGATCGCCATCATTGTAGGAATGAAGCAAATGATTCACCCTTTCCTTGTTTTTGAGCTGAGAGTTCTTCTAGAATAACATCCATTGCAATGTTGCATGCATATTTTTTTATGAATGTGTCTATAATTTCTTGGAATGTCCTAATGCCTGAAGGTAAGTGAGAGAACCATTCCATAGTGTGGCCTACCAAACTTCTAGGAAATAGCCGCATCAGATAAGTATCGTCGTATGCGACTTCCATGCAATGAACATAGAATTCCCTAATGTGATCTTCAGGGTTTCCCATCCCTCGATATTTGTCAAATTTTGGGATCTCAAATCCCTTAGGGAATGTTTTCATTATTAGGCTCCTATCAAATGGATAGGGACACAAGTTGCTTGGTGTTTTGGTTGTTCACCCTGATTAAAGGTCAAGCACTTGTTGCAAGAGAAACCTGATTTGTGTCGTTACATCATTTTGTGGATCAGGGGGTGGGATGAAGGTGTTCTAGGGTGTTTCAATTGTGGGTTGGATGGGTGGGTTGTTTGATGTGTTGTTCAATGGTATTTGTATGTTTTGTCAAGCTAGGTAGGCTTCCACCTATTTTTGTATGAACAATGCCTGTTGTTGAACTTGTTGTTGTTGTGCTAAGATTTGTGCTTGTTGTTGCACTTGTTACTATTCCAACAATGCTTGTTGTTGTGCTTGTTGTTTTTCCAACAACTCTTGTTGGACTGCCAATTCAGCTGCCTCTTGCTGCTCTTGATATTGCTTAATTAGTTATTGATATGCTTGCAATTGCATTGCTTATCTTTGTGCAGGAAGTTGCGCTTGTGCTTTTGCCTGTTGTGCTTGATATTGAGCATTTTCCTAAGCTTGAGCTTGTGCTTGCATTGCTTCTGCTTGGGCTTGTGCTTGTGCTACTTGTTATTCTAATAAAGTTTGTGCTTGAGCAGCATTTTGTGCTTGCAATGTTTTCAATGTGTGTGTGGCTTCTTGTTTTTGTTGTAATAAAGCTTGGGCTTGCGTGACCTATTGCACTTGTAATGCGGCTTGTGTTGCTTGGGCAGCTTGCGTAGCTTGAGTAGCTTGTTGAGCAGCTAGGTGTACGGCTTTTTGTTTTTGTACTTGTTGGAATCCCCTTTGAAAATCAGCTTGTAATGTCGTGTTGTATTGGCTTGATGTGGTGGAAGTTGGTGGTGGTGGGGGTGGTGGTGGATTTAGAATGGCATTTGTGGTGAGCGATGATGTCATGTTGATGTTTCGAGTGTTGGATGGTGCCGTTGATGTGGTGGTTGTTCCTTGGGAGACCATGATTTGTGATGTTAGGGGGGTGTTTGATGATGATGCAATTGCTTGTGCATTTGTCGTCTATTGTTGTGATGTTGATGACAAATTTTGAGTGTTTGGCATAATGCTTTGATTGATATTTGGGATATTGGTTTGATTGATATTTGGTAGAGGGAGAAGCCCTAAACCAAGGAGTGGTGTGGATGATAATGGTAATGGTGGAATAGGTGGAAATGTGAGGGGTGCGAGTTCTTGTGAGAATGTTGTGGTGTCAAATATGCCCCCTGGTCCAAACATATCTCCCTCTTCTTGTGAATTTGTGAGGAGACGATTTTGAGGTGTTGCGTGAAAAAATGATGATGATGGGTAATGATGAAAAGTAAGTGGGACATTCTTATGTAATGGGTTTTCACATATTTTTTGTTCCAATGTGGTAGTGCATCCAAGTTTTGATTATTAACAAGGGGGTGTGCTTGAATAGCATTGAGAAATGCATTTCCCTTATTAATATTGGGTTGGGTTGGAGAAAATGATGTCATGATTTGCAGAATGTTTTGTGTGATGTTTTGGGATGGGGGTGTAGATGAGATGGGAATGGTGGATGAGATTGGAAGAAATGATGTCTCGACTATGGTACTCACACCAAAATCTGAAGGTAATTTGTCCCCTTGTTTTGCTAGCTCAAGCATGTATAACGAAGGGTTAAGCCTCATCATGATGTTGATGATTTTATGGTTCTCCAAATTTTGGAGCATTTCAGTCATTTCTTCATGAGACATTCCAAAGGTAAGATCCTCTCCTTGGTTTTCTTCTTGCAGATTTTGTGATGATGAGATGGTTAATGGATTGTTTGATTCGGCAGGATTCATTTCTATGTTTATTTGGCTAAGATCACTTGAAGCAGGTGTTTCTTTGTTGGCTTCCATACTCTTCTTGTATTGAGATCTAGTTTGAACCATAAAATAAGGATCAATTTTTGAGAATATGGGAGATGAATCTCTTGATTCTTTGGATTGATATTTGTTTTATGCCCAAAGTAAAATGTTCTTTAGGAAATTTTGAGGATCGAAAGGTGATGATATGATGATGATGTTTAGGGATGGATGATATGGATTTTTTTGGCTTTTGATAAATCTTAAATAAGATACTAGGCTTTTGGGACTTTCAGATATGTTTTAGATTTATATTTTGATTTGATTTTGGGATTTGGGATTTGTCCTTGATTTTGATTTCTTTTTTATTTTGAATAAAAAAGACCCTAAGATGTTGGATGATGATCTAAGGGATAGATTTGTTCAAAGGAGGATAATTTGAATATGTGCGGGGAGAAGGATGCATCTACCCACACCTATTCAAACAAAATGATAGCTTCACTAAGCATATGAAGAAGGATTTATCATCATATACTAAGCTAAACAATGATGACTTTGACTAAGCATATGCAAAAGGATGCATCTACACATACCTAGCCAAAGGTGATTTTGATAAAGTCTTCAAGGATTTAATCTCAATGATTTTGATGATTTTGATTTTGCTAAAAAGCCTAGCATTAAGGATGATTTTCAAGATTTTCCAAAAGGTGATGGTGAGATGATGTTTGTTTTGATGTTTTGAAGGATGGGTGAAAAATATTTTGATTTTCTTTGATCCTAAGATGAACCTAAAAAAGACACTTTGTTTGCCTAGACCTAGGTATTGAAGAACACGCAAATGCTTCCTAGAGACCTTTATAACCAAAGAATGATTCAATTTGAACATGCATTTTCATATTTTGAACCAAGGATTTCCTTGAGAATCGTGAGTCTTCAACACACATGAAATTTCATTTTGCTTAGCTTTGCTTAATGGCTTTATTTTACCAAAAACACTTTCTTTGATTAAGTTTTCAAAACTAAGTGTCCAATGTCTTGATTTCTTCTCATCCCACAAGGTATTTTGTGTGGAATTTTGATGAAATCAAGGCAATATTTTACCTATTTTTAACTTTAGTAGACAAATCGAGAAGTAATCCAATGTTTAGAAACATCTAAGGATGTGACTCCCAAGGGAAAGAAATAACATATGGATTGAATCAATTGTATTTGTCTTCACAAGGGTTTGAAATTTTGGATGATGACGTTAAGTGTTTGTTTTCAAAGTGTTTTCGTACAAGAAAAGCATTTTGTAACCCAAGAATAAGTACAATCCTATGGATGTGTAAGACAATATTTGTTGGATTCCCACTTGGACAAGTCTAGCTATGCTTATGTTTAACAAATGGTTAGATGCTTGACCCCACTGGCTCCACTCCACGACACTCACTTATACAGGGCAGCCAAGCATCAACACCCATGAAACTCCCATGGCATGTTTTCCATTTCTACTAAAAGACCGTAAAAGTGTGGGGTGGCTTCAGAACGACCGTTCTTGCACCAATAAATAGATTAAAGGATTTTGGAAAATTCTAGCACATGGGTTTTAATAAGGACTTTCCATTCATGGAGATTGATCCATACAGCAAGAGTCCCCTTTCGGATCCATCATGTCAGAATCAACTACGTGATATTGGAATTCACTCCAATACCCACATTTAAATACTGGTTGGAAATACTCTTGGCTTTAGAGTGTTACCAGTTGAGTCGTTCCCTTGGGTGAGTACTTTTTCCCCAAGGCAGGCCCTCTAGGATAAACAAAAGTGAATAAAGAATAATATTTGTAACTCGATCAATCTATGTTGGAAACAAAGAGAGAGAATATATGCAATAATTCCCCCACTCACACTTGCACAAGATGTTCAATTTTAAACCCAAATCGAAGTGTGGA
Organism: Sequoia sempervirens; assembly: GCA_007258455.2. Classification (NCBI taxonomy): domain Eukaryota; kingdom Viridiplantae; phylum Streptophyta; class Pinopsida; order Cupressales; family Cupressaceae; genus Sequoia; species Sequoia sempervirens. Next base: position 177,241,634 of record VDFB02271358.1, read on the forward strand.
GATGATTGCTTTGTCTCACCCTAAAGTCATGAAAAATGTCTTTTGATTCTCAAGATCACTATAAAGCACGACAAAAACGCATACGTCCTTTTTCAATGAATTTATTTTAAGTAAGCCTTCACGAAAACAAAGTTGCACTTGTTCTTTTTAAATCCACCAAGAAAAATGTGAGTTCCTTTTAAGTACTAAAAGACAAGTGAGAGATACTTTGTTCAATTTTTTATCCAAAGAAACAAACTCTAGTATATTGTGATCCTAATGTTCATTTTAGCCTTTACAAGAAGAAATTGAAAAGATTCTTTTTTCTAGACCTGTTAGCTCTCAAAAACGTAGGCGAGATGCCTCAAGAGGCTGCCAATCTCTTGATATGTTTTAGGGTAACATACAAGGTCAAAAGAATTTAACCTTCTACTCTTCAGGTGCTGCTAAACCTAGGCGGGTGTACCTTTCTGAATGAAGCAGACTTGACTTATGATTATCCTTCTTGCAATGATTTGTCCACAATGGCAGATGGAAGTGAACAAATGAATTCAAACTTGATAAAAATAGCAATAGCAATCTTCTAAATATAAATCCTAAAATGCTCAATTAATAGATGTAAAGAAACTGAACGAATCCAAATGATGAAGTGCAAAGACCAGTGCTTTGTTCGATATGTGGAGTCAAATAAAATCAAGATGAGCAACACTTCTCTGGGAAAACTCAAATTATCTAGCATGTATTATGTTTACAACTTGTATAAAAATGCAAGACTGTGACTACTAAGCTCTACTTTAATCATCCAGATGAATCTCCCTGATTGCTGTGATCAACCAAAAGGATTTAATCTCTCCTTGAAAGAACCAATCAATCAATCACACAGATACAACAAATGTGGATTGATAAACTAAAAAAAAACTTGTTATATCAATTTAAACAACCAAAAAGAATCAACTTGGAGACAACTTAGCAGTACTTTTCAATAAACTCAATAGATAATTACAATCAGAAATAAACTACCACACCAACTGATTTTCAAGAAATTTCCATTTGAAAACATGCAACATAGTCTCTGATATGATAACTTTATTCTATTGTATCCATTCCTAATCTACCTATTGTATTTCTCTAAAAATCTGATGATTCATTTACAATCGGGAATGCAAATTTATACATCTACATCTGAACAGACACATCGCTTTGAAATCCCATGTTGGCCTACTACCAAATTTGGGCTCATTTCATGTCAGCCATAGTATTTGAATTTTATTAATCAACACTGGAATAGTCGCCAAGACATATCGTAGTCATGCTGAAGGCAATTAAATCGCTAGTCATCGCCCCATGTTCTTTGTGCTTCGCCATGACCCAGCTACATTTCCCTTTTCCTCATTTGCTTTTGCCATGACCCAGTGATGTCAGGAAGACCTCTCATAGAACACATTATGTTTCATTGAAAGCCCTCTTTTATCTCTCGCGTTTCGCTGTGACTTTATGATATCGGGGAAATGTCATATAGAATACCCCATGTTTCACCAAAAACCCACATGATGCACTCCCAATCACCAAGACAAATCAATCCTCGTACCGATGGAAACCTTTTGTGTAATGTCGGTGAGACCAAAGGTCACTCGCCGAGACCTCACAATGATATCGCTTAGTCCGGCTGAAGTGAATCCTCCTACATTGTTCGGTGAGACCCCTCCCGATAACCTTTTGATAAAAACCTTATGTCGGCAAGACCCAACAAATTCGTTGAGACATCACTCTGAATATCACCAACTCCTACCAAAATAACCTTTTGCACAAGTCTGTGAGACACCATGGAATTGTTATGACATTTCACCGAAACAGTAGGTTTTGCCGATAATACTTTCAGTGCATCGGTCGGTGAGACAAAAAATCCTCGGTGAGAACACATACCGAATACAACACTCATGCCGATAAGTTCCTTATCTATCTCCAAAACAACATGTATGTCTTGCCAAATGGTGAATGCACATGACTTGTGATTGTTGTGACATCTGATGAGTCTTGTTGATAGGCAACACAAACTCCTATTAACAAGACTACTCAATGGGTTAAGGAGACCATAATGAACCCATGTCGATAGGAACCGCAATATGAAAAATGCATGACTCAATGAATCCAATGGGGCAAATATGGGAAAAAAGTGAGCAGAATGATATGAAAACAAACCCTTGTGCTTATGATGAGGACTCATATGGAAACTCAAGGGTATGAAAATTGTGAAATTATTCAGAAATTTATAGTCCCAATAGTGGCTCTGTCTGGGGATGAATGATAGTAAGATCATTGCAAGGATCCAGATCTTTGGGTGAGCAAACCAAACACAAAATGAGCCAAAATGGAAATGAAAAAAACCCTAAAATACTGTGCATGGAAAGGAATTTTTAAAGAGGACCATCAAGAGTTGTCCATGCATTGGCAACCCTTAATCCTCTGTGTTTTAACTTCACCTGTTCTGAGTTGTTACGATCTGAAACTCAAACCATACTTTCCCCTGTCAAATACCTAGTTTTGTCTTGAGTTCATCAGATTCTTCTGGAAGACAATCATGCAACCTACTCTGTTACTGTTATTGAAAGTTCTTAGAGAATCATCATGCTTAGTCTGGGCCAAAATCCCTACATCCTTCTGCAGTTTGAATTCTTCATCACGATGGGACAAACCCCTGTTATTTTCAACATACAAAATGCATGCATATTAAATACAACATTCTTTATTACCTCTCCCACTGTTATGAATTGTGAAACATTCTCCCAGTTGTATTGAAAATTGACCATCAAAATGCTTGTCTTGAGAATCAAAAAATTTTGTCATATCAACACTGTCTGCAATAAAAAAATCTAAAACCTTTTGCACCTCCTTCAAATTGTCAATTAGAGAGAATATTTGAATATGACTCATATCTTCAATATCAAGCATATATGAACCAATCAAATATAAACCTCTATCATCCTTGGTATGCAGATAAAAGTCTTCTTCACATGAGTTAGAAATTTCAAAATCACATACCTCATCTTGAATGTACATAGAATTTTGATCAACACCAAAGGTTTCACCATTATTCCAAGAAATCCATTGGGGATCATAAGAATATTCACACAAAGATCTTTCACTATCAAAACAAATGCAAGTTGGACACAGAACTTCAAGATCACCCTCATGTGTATATCTCTGATATTCAACAGTTAGCAAATCTGAAATTTGCTCACTGCTAAGTGCACATGTTTCTTTATTTACATTACTATAGTTATATTCTTCACTTTTTTCATCATAAAAAAGAGGTCCAAGATCATCAGAGAATGAAAAATCAGAAATATTACTAGCACAGTCATTTGTTCCATAATTTGACACACCATTTTGTATGTCTGAAAATATCTTTTCATCATCATCAAGTGGATCTAAAAATACCTCTTCATTATCAAATGTATCTTCATAGTACTCAACTGTGGCTGGAAGTGTTACCTGTTCACTATCAAATGGATCCACATTTTCCATTACTTCCTCTTCCTAACCATCACAAGAACTACAAGAATCATCTTGCTGCAAATCAAAATCTACAAATCCATCTTCACAATCTGAATATTCAATGGATCCTTCATAATATACACTGCCTTCTATGTCATAATATTAAATGTAGGAAAGAAATTCAATATCCTCATCTTCCTCATGCAGGCTATCATATGAACCATATTGACTTGCACATGTCTCATCATTCATTGGCTATAGTGTATGAGTGATCTCCTATTGCTCATCCATGGTATCACCATTGTCTTCATACCTTTTCCCCTGCATGGTATTAATAAATTTATTCACTGCATCAAAGGTACATTGTTTTGATGAGTCTGGCCAATAAAATGGTTCGGGCACCCATGCTCCACCAAAGTACATCTTCCACACACCATTGCAATCATGTGCAACATAATTTTCAATTGGATCAGTACTAACTAACTCTGGATGGACTGATTCTATCTTAAAATTGCCAAGACCCACATCACATAAACAATTGATTTAATCTTGAGGTACACAGTCAACAACCTGGCTCATTCTTGGCTCCCTATAAAACCTGACTTCCTAACCATTCACTGGAATAGTTGCATAAGACAAATCAAACTAAATATTTCCCCCAATTGTTGTTGTCCACTATCTTGATAAGAGCATCCCAAACTAAGGAGGGGTATCAATTACTATTATATCTATATTATAAGCCACCTTTGGATAAGTATCCAGTTTGACTTCAACATTTATCATGATACCTACCACAGGAATAGGTCTATTATCCATTGCATAGCACTTTCCTTCATATGTATCAACCCACATGCCAAGCTGCTTCATAACTCCCACTGGCATGATATTTATAGCAGCACCAAAGTCTATCATGCAGTTCCTCAAAAAATTGTTATTAATGAGCAATGTAGTGAAAAAAGGATCAACTTGTGGGGGAGTTGTTAACACATCACTTAAACAAACCTCTGGGATATTTATTTTCTCCTACCTATTGACTGCTTCAACAGCTAGTTTATTTTCAGAATTCATTAACAATTGAATAGCATTGTCTCTGTATTCCTTAATTTTCATCATTTCAAGAAGTGGAATAGACATTTTTACCTGGGATAAGGCCTGAGTGAAGTCAAAAGAAGAGCCCTCCACCTTAACAATTTTCTTCTATTCTAGCATTTCTCCTTTGTTTTCTTCCTTTTCTCTTTTACTAGGCTGATCAGGCTTTTGCATCTCTTTATATAATTCCTGAACTTCCTACTTTTGGATAGGCTTCTGTTCATTTTTATCATGCTGTTTATTTTCTGGCTTTTCACAGTTCCTTGTGTTATCTTCTGACTCTCCATAAATATTCCCCTAGGGACACCTTCCTTCTCATTTATTGTTCTATTTCTCAACCATTATTTACTCCGTGCTTCCTCAACTGCAACAACAGTTAGTCTCTTTATTTCATCTTTGGTGAGTCTCCTCATACTACATGAGCAGGCACTTCAACAGAGTGTGGCTTTGTATAATATTCTTCAGAATAAAAAATGACCTACTGTTCAGCCATATGGACATTATATTTCTGATTTGAAACATCATACTCATAACCTTCATAATCTGAAGATGAGTACCTCTCCTCAACATGGTGAAAGGTATTTGAAGTCAAATACACTGTGTGATCTTCTCCATTTTTTTCCATCAACATTCCCTCTTCTTGCATTCTTTGGGCTACAACACAGTAATCTGGGGAATGTGGTTTATCACAAGCCTCATGGAAGTAATTGTTACTCACCATATAAGTTCCCCTCTTGCTCAAAGGATCAGGAGTTTCTTTGCTTCTAGGCCTAGTTGTTATAGGTTTTCCATCCTTCCAGTTTGTATTATAAGGCATATCATGCAACCGCGGCCTTTCATTCCTATATGTATTCTCTTGTATGTACTGATAATTATTGCTTTGTTGAGGAGCCCTAGGGTTATCTCTTTTACTGATTATACCAGTAGCCTTCCTGTTGTTTTCAATTGTCAATGCTATCTTCTGAGCTTTAGCCAAATCTCTTAGGAACCTATTTCTTAGTTCATACCCTATCTTAGGATCAAATTCATTCAAATGAACACTCAATGCTACAGAATATGGTAACCTTGATCCTCGAGGTATTTTAGTCTTCAATTTATTGAATCTTCATTTGAAGTCAAAAATTGAGTCATTCTTATTTTTCTGTATTCGCATCAATTCATGAAGAGCGTCATCTGGTGCACTTTGATTCCCATATTGCTCTAAGAATCTATCTTGAAATATATGGAGAGAATCAATAGAGGTTGTTGCTAGGCTATTGAACCAATCCCTAGCTTCTTCAGTAAGTGACATCATGAATAATCTCATATGTAAAGCTTCATAAGGCACACCCAAGTCTTGAATGGAGGCATTGAAACTCCTTAAGTTATCTTCAACAGTAATTGCATTACTCCCTATAAACTTAGGCACCAGACCTCTCCAGTTGCCATCCATTGGATAAGGGGATAATTGAATCCCTTCCAAATTGAATTGTCTGATCATTGTTGTGTACTGGTGAGGGGGAAGGTTAGGTGGATACTGATATTGGTTCATAGGATTATTGTATTGTGCATTATGTTGTGGGACATGGGGCTAACCATGAGGTGGCTGCATATGTTGTGTGGGAATATGAGGCAGATGATTTGGCTGTATGTAATGATTCTCTGTCTGATTGTGAGGAGCATTTGATTGATTAGAGGGCCCTGCACCATTATCACCCTGCTTATGAGGCGGTACATACTTTGGAGGGAAATTAGCTATTTGAGTAGTAATTTCGGCTTTTAGTAATTTAGGCTTTAGTTCCTCTATCTCCTTCCTCTATAATTCAAATCGTGTTTTTACCTCCTCAGGAAGCTCATGATCAAAAACTCATTTTGGTTACCTTCCATCTTCTAATCATATTCACGTTGAGTTCTGATTCGTTCAGCTCTAAACTCAGCCTATTTTTGAGGATTGAGAAAAGAGAAAGGATTTCTTTGATCCTCTGGAGTACAAAGCTCTGCACTTGAATTGTTTCTCCATGTATCATAATGATCATATGTTTCACAATGTTCTCTTGATGCTTTGTATTTATCTATTAAGCACATATCCTCACTTATCCCTTTTCCCTTGTCAACCTTGTCATCTTTGTGTGTCCACTTGCTGCTTCCACCAGGAGCTCCAGTATGACCTCCCCTGTATTGAGATCTTCTTCCATTCATGTTTGAATAGCTGCAAAATTTCTGTCAGAGTTGCCACTCACTTTTGTCAAAAATGAGAAAATACTTGATGCTTCTTATTCCCAATGGATTCTGTATAAAGTTCCTGACTCTATGATTAAATCCCTGATTCTGAATGTATTCCCCAGCAAATTCGCCAATTTGTTAGCTCTCAAAAATGTAGGCGAGATGCCTCAAGAGGTTTCCAATCTCTTGATACGTTTCAGGATAACAGACAAGGTCAAAATAATTTAACCTTCTACTCTTTAGGTGCTGCTAAACCTAGGCGGGTGTACCTTTCTGAATGAAGTAGACTTGACTTATGATTATCCTTCTTGCAATGATTTGTCTACAATGGCATATGGAAGTGAACAAATAAATTCAAACTTGATACAAATAGCAATAGCAATCTTCTAAATCTAAATCCTAAAATGCTCAATTAATAGATGTAAAGAAACTGAACGAATCCAAATGATGAAGTACAGAGACTAGTGCTTTGTTGGGTATGCAAAGTCAAATGAAATCAAGATGAGCAACACTTCTTTGGGAAAACTCAAATTATCTAGCATATATTATGTTTACAACTTGTATAAACATGCAAGACTGTGACTACTAAGCTCTACTTTAATAATCCAGATGAATCTCCCTGAATACTATGATCAACCAAAAGGATTTAATCTCTCCTTGAAAGAACCAATCAATCAATCACACAGATACAAAAAATGTGCACTGATAAACTAAAAATAAACTTGTTATATTAATTTAAACAACTAGAAAGAATCAACTTGGAGACAGCTTAGCAATACTTTTCAATAAACTCAGCAGACAATTAACATGAGAAATAAACTGCCACATCAACTAATTTTCATTGAAATCACCATTTGAAAACATGCAACATAGTCTCTAATATGAGAACTTTATTCTACTATATCCATTCCTAATCTACCTACTTTATTTCCTCTAAAAATTTGATGATTCATTTACAATCGGTAATGCACATTTATACATCTGCATCTGAATAGACACATCGCTTTGAAATCCCATGTCGGCTTACCGCCAAATTTGGGCTCATTTAGTGTTGGCCATAGTATTTGAATTTTATTAATCAACACTGGAACAGTCACTAAGACATATCGTAGTTATGCCGAAGGTAATTAAATTGCCAGTCATTGCCCTGTGTTCTTTGTGCTTCACCGTGACTGAGCTACATTTCCCTTTTCCTCATTTTCTTTCACCGTGACCCAGTGATGTCAGGAAGACCTCTCATAGACCACATTATGTTTCACCGAAAGCCCTCTTTTATCTCTTGTGTGTCACTATGAATTTATGAAATTAGGGAAACGTAATATAGAATACTACATGTTTTACCGAAAACCCACATGATGCACTCCCGATTGCCGAGACAAATCAATCCTCATACCGATGGAAACCTTTTGTGTAATTTCAGCAAGACCGAAGGTCACTCGTCGAGACCTCACATAGATATCACTTAGTCCGGCCGAAGTGAATCCTCCTACGCTACTCGGTGAGACCCCTCGCGATAAATTTTTGATAAAAACCTTATGTTAGCAAGACCCAACAAAGTCGTTGATACATCACTCTAAATATCACCAACTCCTACCAAAATAACCTTTTGTACAAGTCTGTGAGACACCACAGAATCGTTATGACATTTCACCGAAGTAGTAGCTTTTTCCGATAAGACTTTTAGTGCATCGGTCAGTGAGACAAAAAACCCTCGGTGAGACCACATACCGAATACAACACTCATGCCGATAAGTTCCTTATCTATCGCCGAAACAACATGTATGTCCTACTAAATGGTGAATGCACATGACTTTTGATCACTGTGACATCTGATGAGTCTTGCCGATAGGAAACACAGACTCATATTAACAAGACTACTCAATGTGTCAGGGAGACCATAATGAACATATGCTGATAGGAACCACAATATGAAAAATGCATGACCCGATGGATCCAATGGGGCAAATATGGGAAAAATGTGAGAAGAATGATATGAAAAAAAAACCCTTGTGCTTATGATGAGGACTCATATGGAAACTCAAGGGTATGAAAACTTGTGAAATTATTCAAAAATTTATAGTCCCAATAGTGGCTCCGTCTAGGGATGAATGATAGTAAGATCATTGCAAGGATCCAGATCTTTGGGTGAGCAGACCAGACACAAAATGAGCCAAAATGGAAATGAAAAAAACCTTAAACTACTGTGCATGGAAAATAAATTTTAAAGAGGACCATCAAGAGTTGTCCATACACTAGCAACCCTTAATCCTCTATGTTTTAACTTCACCTGTTCTGAGCTATTATGATTGGAAACTCAAACCATACTTTCCCCTATCAAATACCTAGTTTTGTCTTTAGTTCATTAGATTCTTCTTGAAGACAATCATGCAACCTGCTCTATCACTATTATTGAAAGTTCTTAGAGAATCATCATGCTTAGTCTGGGCCAAAATCCCTACACCATTGTCTTCATACCTTTTCCCCTGCATGGTATCAATAAATTTATTCATTGGATCAAAGGTACATTGTTTTGATGACTCTGGCCAATAAAATGGTTCGAGCTCCCATGCTCTACCAAAGTACATCTTCCACACACCATTGCAATCATGCGCAACATACTTTTCAATTGGATCAGTACTGACTAACTCTAGCTGGACTGATTCTATCTTAAAATTGCCAAGATCCACATCACATAAACAATTGATTTGATCTTGAGGTACATAGTAAACAACCTAGCTCATTCTTGGCTCCCTATACAACCTAACTTCCTAACCATTCACTAGAATAGTTTCATAAGAAAAATCAAACTGAATATTTCCCCCAACTGTTGCTATCCACTGTCTTGATAAGAGCATCCCAAACTGAGGAGGGGTATCAATTACTGTTATATCTATATTATAAGCCACCTGTGGATAAGTAGCCAGTTTTACTTGAACATTTCTCATGATACCTACCACAGGAACATGTCTATTATCCATTGCATACCACTTTATTTCATATGTATCAACCCACATGCCAAGTTGCTTCATAACTCCCACTGGCATGATATTTATAGCAGCCCTAGAGTCAATCATGCAGTTCCTCAAAAATTTGTTATTTATGAGCAATGTAGTGAAAAAGGGATCAACTTGTGGGGGAGTTGTTAACACATCACTTAAACAAACCTCTGGGATATTTATTTTCTCCTGCCTATTGACTGCTTCAATAGCTACTTTATTTTCAGAATTCATTATCAATTGAATAGCACTGTCTCTATATTCCTTAATTTTCATCATTTCAAGAAGTGGAAAAGAGATTTTTACCTGGGATAAGGCCTGAGTGAAGTCAAAAGAAGAGCCCTCCACTTTAACAATTTTCTTTTATTCTAGAATTTCTCCTTTGTTTTCCTCATTTTCTCTTTTACTAGGTTGATTAGGCTTTTGCATCTCTTTATATAATTCTTGAACTTCCTACTTTTGGACAGGCTTCTATTCATTTTCATCATGCTGTTTACTTTCTGGCTTCTTCACAGTTCCTTGTGTTATCTTCTGACTCTCCATAAAGATTCCCCTAGGGACACCTTCCTTCTCATTTACTGTTATGTTTCTCAACCATTATTTACTCCTTGCTTCCTCAACTGCAACAATAGTTAGTCTCTCTATTTCATCTTTGGTGAGTCTCCTCATAATGCATTGAGTAGGCACTTCAATAGAATGTGGCTCTGTATAATATTCTTCAGAATAAAAAAGGACCTGTTGTTTAGCCATATGGACATTATATTTCTGATTTGAAACATCATACTCATAACCTTCATCCTCTGAAGATGAGTACCTCTCCTCAACATGGTGAAAGGTATTCGAAGTCAAATACACTATGTGATCCTCTCCATTGTTTTCCATCAACATTCCCTCTTCTTGCATTCTTTGGGCTACAACACAGTAATCTGGGGAATGTGGTTTATCACAAGCCTCATAGAAGTAATTGTTACTCACCATATAAGTTCCCCTCTTGCTCAAGGGATCAAGAGTTTATTTGCTTCTAGGCCTAGCTATTATAGGTTTTCCATCCTTCCAGTCTGTATTGTAAGGCATATCATGCAACCTCGGCCTTTCATTCCTATATGTATTCTCTTGTATGTACTGATAATTATTGCTTTGTTGAGGAGCCCTAGGGTTATCTCTTTTACTGATTATACCAGTAGCCTTCCTGTTGTTTTCAATTGTCAATGCTATCTTCTGAGCTTTAGCCAAATCTCCTAGGAACCTATTTCTTAGTTCATACCCTATCTTAGGATCAAATTCATTCAAATAAACACTCAATGCTACAGAATCTGGTAACCTTGATTCTCGAGGTATTTTAGTCTTCAACTTATTGAATCTTCATTTGAAGTCAAAAATTGAGTCATTCTTATTTTTCTGTATTCGCATCAATTCATGAAGAGCGGCATCTGTTGCACTTTGATTCCCATATTGCTCTAAGAATCTATCTTGAAATATTTGGAGAGAATCAATAGAGGTTGTTGCTAGGCTATTGAACCAATCCCTAGCTTCTTCAGTAAGTGACATCATGAATAATATCATATGTAAAGCTTCATAAGGCACACCCAAGTCCTGAATGAAGGCATTGAAACTCCTTAAGTGATCTTCAATAGTAATTGCATTACTCCCTATAAACTTAGGCATCAAACCTCTCCAGCTACCATCCATTGGATAAGGGGATAATTGAATCCCTGCCAAATCGAATTATCTAATCATTGTTGTGTACTGGTGAGGGAGAAGGTTAGGTGGATACTGATATTGGTTCATAGGATTATTGTATTGTGCATTATGTTATGGGACATAGGGCTGACCATGAGGTGGCTACATATGTTGTGTGGGAATATGAGGCAGATGATTTGGCTATATTTATCGATTCCCTGTCTGATTGTGAGGAGCATTTGATTGATTAGAGGGCCCTGCAACATTATCACCCTGCTTATGAGGCAGTACATACTTTGGAGGGAAATCAACTGTCTGAGTAGTAATTTGGGCTTCTAATAACTTAGGCTTTAGTTCCTCTATCTCCTTCCTCTGTAATTCAAATCATGCTTTTACCTCCTCATGAAGCTCATGATTAAAAAACTCATTTTGGTTACCTTCCATCTTCTTATCATATTCACATTGAATTTTGCTTGGTTCAGCCTTTAGTTCAACTCTAAACTTAGCCTGTTTATGAGGATCGAGAAAAGAGAAAGCATTTCTTTGATCCTCTGGAGTACAAGGCTCTGCACTTGAACTATTTCTCCATGTATCATAACGATCATATGTTTCACAATGTGCTCTTGATGCTTTGTCTTTATCTATTAAGCACATATCCTCGCTTATCCCTTTTCCCTTGTCAACTTTGTCATCTTTTTGTGTCCACTTGCTGTTGTTAGCAGGAGCTCCTTTATGACCTCCCTTGTATTGAGATCTTCTTCCATTCATGTTTGAACATCTGCAAAAATTTTGTCAGAGTCACCACTCACTTCTATCAAAAATGAGAAAATACTTGATGCTTCTTATTCTTAGCAGAGTCTGTATAAAGTTTCTGACTCTATGATTAAAGCCCTGATTCTGAATGTATTCCCTAGTAGAGTCACCAATTTTTTAGCTCTCAAAAATGCAAGCGAGATGCCTCAAGAGGCTGCCAATCTCTTGATACGTTTTAGGGTAATAGAAAAGCTCAAAAGAATTTAACCTTCTACTCTTCAGGTGTTGCTAAACCTAGGCAGGTGTACCTTTCTAAATGAAGCAGACTTGACTTATGATTATCCTTCTTGCAATGATTTGTCCACAATGGCAGATGGAAGTGAACAAATGAATTCAAACTTGATACAAATAGCAATAGCAATCTTCTAAATCTAAATCCTAAAATGCTCAATTAACAGATGTAAAGAAACTGAACGAATCCAAATGATGAAATGCAAAGACCAGTGCTTTGTTGGGTATGTGGAGTCAAATAAAATCAAGATGAGCAACACTTCTCTAGGAAAACTCAAATTATTTGGCATATATTCTATTTACAACTTTTATAAACATGCAAGATTGTGACTACTAAGCTCTACTTTAATAATCCAGATAAATCTCCCTGATTACTGTGATCAACCAAAAGGATTTAATCTCTCCTTGAAAGAACAAATCATTCAATCACATAGATACAACAAATGTGCACTGATAAACTAAAAATAAACTTGTTATATCAGTTTAAACAAACAGAAAGAATCAACTTGGAGGCAACTTAGCAATACTTTTCAATAAACTCAATAGATAGTTGACATAAAAAATAAACTGCCACACCAACTGATTTTCATTGAAATCTCCATTTGAAAACAAGCAACATAGTCTTTGATATGAGAACTTTAGTCTACTGTATCCATTCCTAATCTACCTACTGTATTTCCTCTAAAAATTTGATGATTCATTTACAATTGGGAATGCACATTTATACATCTGCATCTGAACAGACACATCGCTGTGTAATCCCATGTCGGCCTACCACCAAATTTGGGCTCATTTCATGTTGGCCACAATATTTGAATTTTATTAATCAACACTGGAATAGTCGCCAAGACATATCATAGTCATGTTGAAGGCAATTAAATTTCCAATCATCGCCCCATGTTCTTTGTGCTTTGTCGTGACCGAGCTACGTTTCCCTTTTCCTCATTTGCTTTTGCCATGACCAAGTGATGTCAGGAAGACCTCTCATAGACCACATTATGTTTCACCGAAAGCCCTCTTTTATCTCTCACGTGTCACTGTGACTTTATGATATCGGGGAAACATCATATAGAATACCCCAGTTTTACTAAAAACCCACATGATGCACTCCCGATCACTGAGACAAATCAATCCTCATACCGATGGAAACCTTTTGTGTAATGTTAGCGAAACTAAAGGTCACTCGCCGAAACCTCACACCGATACCACTTAGTACGGCTGAAGTGAATCCTCCTACGCTGTTTGATGAGACCCATCCCGATAACCTTTTGATAAAAACCTTATGTCGTCAAGACCCAACAAAGTCGTTGAGACATCACTTCGAATATCACCAACTCCTACTGAAATAACCTTTTGCACAAGTTGGTGAGACACCACGGAATTTTTATGACATTTTACTGAAGCAGTAGCTTTTGCTGATAAGACTTTCAGTGCATCGATCGGTGAGACAAAAAATCCTCGGTGAGACCACATACCGAATACAACACTCATGTCGATAAGTTCCTTATCTGTTGCCAAAACAACATGTATGTCCTGCCAATTGGTGGATGCACATGACTTGTGATCGTTGTGACATCTGATGAGTCTTTCCGATAGGCAACACAGACTCATATTAACAAGACTACTCAATGGGTTAGGGAGACCATAATGAACCTATGCCGATAGGAACCGCAATATGAAAAATGCATGACCCGATGGATCGAATGGGGCAAATATGGGAAAAATGTGAGAAAAATGATATGAAAACAAACCATTGTGCTTATGATGAGGACTCATATGGAAACTTAGGGGTATGAACACTTGTGAAATTATTCAGAAATTTATAGTCCCAACAAGACCCAAATGACATTAGTGTTCTAAGAAAGAAAAGATAACAATTTCTTAAAGAAGTGTTAAACAAACACTAAAGTGTTTAAAAACACTTTGATCTTGTAAGATATCCTTGTCATGCTTCTCCTTTCTTTGCTTTTGATTTCCAACCTACAAGGGAGAAAATGAGTCAGATTATGGAAAATACAGAGATTGAAAAGCAAAAAATAAAAGAAAAAATGATCATTAATCAAAAAGCACATGCTAAAATTAATTTTCCACTTTTTACTCCCTTCCAGTAGTGCAACTCATGACTACGTCACAGTTTAATTTCCATGCGGTGCCCTTACAGGGCCGCTTACCATTCAGTATCGCTCTGTGTCGAGACAATGAGCTGAACTGCATTGCAATTTTTCCCAATGTCACAGTTTTGTTATTTTGAAAAAATCCAGCGAGTCAACTAGTCAAGCAACAGAGTTTATAATTCAAATTTTGATGATGGGACGAGTCCAACATTGCACTTTGAGTTTCCTGTTGTGCTATATAGCAAAGCTGAAGAGACAGCGGTGCCAAAACAGCGACGTTGAGCTCCCAACGTTGAAATTTTCTTGTGTATGGACAAAAATGCAAAAAATTGTGAGAAAAGAGATAAACAATGATATCCAGCCCTCCTTCTAGCACCAAATGTGTGAACCTCAATCCTACTACGTGCAAAACAACAAGAATAAGCAAGTTAAACAAGAGATTGCAAGCTAAAACAAGGATTCCCCATGAAATCCATTTGCAAACTTCAAATTAGGAAATAAAACAAGTAAGAACACAATAATACAAGGAAATATGGATTCAATCCTAATTAGAAAAGCAAAAACATGATCCCATGGGGGAATTGGTGCCAATTTGTTGTGAAAATTGGCCCTTTCCCAATTCCTAATATGCAAGCTTGATATGTTGATGATGATTGATCCACTTTGATGGTGAAGGATGAGAGCTCCAAGCCAAAATCTACAAAAACCTAGCTAAGAAGTGATGGATGAAAATGGCTAAATATTTTAGCATAATAACTTTGCATAATTTATGGATGATCAAATGAGGATATGAGCTCTTTATTTATAGAATTCCAAGATGGATGAATGTCCAAATTTGAGCAATGTGGGACTAACATTCATCCAATGGCATGATGCCACTGGTCAATCTATGAATGGATGGAGGATGTGTAAGATTTGAGAATTGTGCCAATAAATGCATATTTTTGAATTTCAAATTTGTTGAAATGACTTGCAAGAGGGAAGGAAAATTGCAATAAATGCCACTTGGCTCAAGGAAAAGGACATGTAAGATGAAGTTATTACCTTGTTGGATGTACATGTTGACTTGGAATTTTTGAATTCAAATTTGGAGAATATTCCCAAAAGATGCCTTGTGAGGAAAAATAGAGATTTAATAAATGAATTAAATCTATTTTCATGTGCAACTTGAAAAATCTAGGGGATGGGACATGATAAGAGATTAAATTAATCAAGAGTTAATTAATTTATTATGAGATTTAGATGATGTGACCTATTTAACTCAAATTTATAGATTTATTTAAATCAAATAAGAGAGGAATATGATAAGAGATTAATTAAATAAGGATTTTGATTTATTTAATTATAAAAGATGGTGTTAGATTAAATCAAACAAAGTTTTAATTTATTTAATTTAATGGATAGACTTTAGAGATTTAATCAAATAAAATTAATTATTTAATTAAATAGGGATAATTAGATCGGATGGATTGATTTAATTAAAAAAAGAGGTGACTTAATTAGATAAAATGATTTATTCAATTAAGAGGTGAATATTGATGAATTTAATTAGATAAGAGGATTTGATTAAATGGTTAGACTGAGGGATGATTCACAATGAAACGATGTTAGTATTCGGGATCAGATGCACAATGTCAATCGGTATATTTTACATGTCTACAATTCCCCAAGTTTGAATTCAAACTCCAAGTGGGATGAGTCCTTCCAACAAGGAATTTGATCTCTCTTACATGTCCTTTGCCTTGAGTGAAGTGGAATTCAATGCATTCTTCCTTCCCTCTTGCATGTGATTTCAACAATTTAAAAATTCAAATATATGTATTTATTGGCAGAATCCTCAAAACTTGCACATCCTCTATCTATTCAAAAGTTGACAAGTGGCACTGTTGGATTAGTTTTCATCTATTTCCTTGGTCTTGGTTTGCTATTAGGGTTTCGGGGCTTAAACCCTAGTTAGGGTTTCCTTTTCCATCTTGGTCGCATGTTGTATTTCCATGGTGACTGGTCTGGCCGGTGCGCGTCTCACTTAAAATCCTCCCCTAGCCTTGTCTCTCGTTCATCACTGGCCCCTTGTTACCACTTTCACCAACCCTACGTTGCCTTTCTTGTGACCTTTGGCACTTAGGATAACCTCTTGGCGACCCCAGCTTGTCTCCCCGAAATCTTTGTCGGCCAATGTTTGTTATGTCAGGGAGATGTCTCCACGAACTCCTCTTGGTCTCACTGACAAGTGCATGTGGAAGTCTCTCGGTGGCGGGTGCTCTTTGGTTTTCCTTTAGTGTAAGTTAAGTCTCCCGGTATGAGGTCATAGTGATATTGGTTTGGCACACCGACTGGCACAGGAAGGAATCATATTGGCATGAGTTATTCTCTCGGTATGATGTCATAGCAAATGTTCAATGTCACACCAACCACCGTTGAAAATTTATCCTTGGCAAGACATTCTGGAGGTCTCAGTGAACATAAGTGGTCATGTGGTTTTTTGGTGAAACTCATGGCTATCGATATAGTGTCTCAACGAACCCGTCAAGTCTTGGCGACTAAGTCTTATGAGGGACTTTCAGTGAAAGAAACATAAAGTCACAGCGACATCGCATAAAGGGTTTTCCTTCAAAGGCTCATCGGTGAGAGTTATTTTCTTCAGGGTAAGGTCTTCCTGACTCCCCTTGGTCTCCCGAGATCCTTTCTTGCCGCCCCCCACCATGCTCTTGGTATGACTTTTGGTATCGTTATGATCTCTGGGTGACTTCGTGATGTCTCTCCAAGATCTTTTGTTTGGTGGTCCTCATTCGATGTGTCGGGGAGATGTCTCCCTGACCCCTCTATGTCTCACCGATTGTGTTAACCATTTGATGTGACTCCCTTCGGCCATGGGTACTTCGATATGATGTCTAGCTGACCTGGCCAACTCTTGCCGACTATGTTAAATACTCAATGTAACATGCAGTTTTCGGCGAGAGGTTATCTTTTCTGTTAGCGATCTATGGCTTTGCCTCCCGCAAGGATAGCGATATGTCGACACGTGTCACGCTAAGTCCCCTTCCTCATTGGGGCCTACAACCATGAGGAAGGCCAAGTGGCATGATATATTTTAGTGATCGATGGTGGGCGTGGGAGTCATAGGTGGGAACCTGGTTCAATGGCTAATGAAGATTTAAAAGACAACCTCCCGATCACTGTTGATCGACAGCCGAGATTCAATTTCACATGTTTCTAGGGTTTCTGTTATGTTTGCATGTGAAGACTTGGAACATTCATGGTGACAGATGGAGGGTTGATGGATCCATCGAGCCAACATTCATGGTGACGACTCTAAGACAAGGACAACATGGCTCGAGTTTGGGTGCCCAGATTCAACGGCGGATTTGACATTGATTGTTTGGCTTCATTTGTGCAAGAATGTCTTTGTTGTAGCAACCCAACCAGTGACATTTATGAGACCAGAGAAGTAGTTGAAGAACATGGCAGTTGGGGTCTGATGTGGCTCTGAGCTAGATGGCATTCCCTGGACTGTTTAAAAGGAATTTCTAAATCATTTGTAAGGGCCTTCAGCCAGAGTATTGAAATCAAAACTAAGGAAAGAGCATTAGTCACAAAATCAGATTTTTATCAAAATTCAAGGTCTAGGGTTTTCAACCTATAAATTGTAAGGTCTTGGACACACCAGAATATGAATGTATTTTTTTAGATCTTTCAGTCTCTCCTTTGTATTGTGTAGGCATATTGTTAATGAAATTGATCAAGGATCATTTTATGAACTTGTGTAATACTTTGTTACATTGTTTGTCTTGATAGTAGCTCATGTTCAAGGAGCATGTTAAATTGCTTTTTATCATTTCAGAGGTTTCTCTGCATGGTCAGAGGATTTGATAAGCAGTCTCAAGAATCTGATCACTATTTGTAGGATTAATAAGGTTAATCTTGCAAAGGATTTATTTGTCCAAGTAATCATTCCTTCTGTTTGCAAATTGTCTTGACTCCTAGCCCAAGAATAATGGCACTAATCTGATATATGCTATTTGTCTTTAGGGTTTCAGTTATCTTGCTTGAGAACAATCATCCAAATCAATGTTTCTAGTCTTATGAATGATATATTTGTGTTGAGTTTCATTCTCTATTAATTTGTCTTTCTTATCCAACAATTTTCCATCTCTTGGATGAGTGTGTGCATTTTAACCATGGCTGAGAAAGCATCTTCTTAATCTTATATGAGCCTTGTAAGAGTATGCACTGGTTGCTTACAAGAAATCTTAAAGTGTGCTTAAGGAACACCCTCCTAGGTCTTACAGAGCCCGTAGTGAAGGAGAATGCAACAACTAGGTATTGCATCTCATTAGTTGGCCACCTGTTTAGCAATCATACAAGCATTGAGTGTGGCAAGCTCATAGGTGCTTGCTTAGACCTGCTGGCTAGTTGTGAAAAAAACCAATAGGAACTTTTCCATTGGCTAATTCTTAGTCCCACAATGCTCTATTTTGGACATTCACCCATCTTCTCATTCTATAAGTAAGAGGCTAATCTCCTCATTTCATCATCCACAATTTGAGTAAACTTACTATTCTCAAATCATTAGCAGTTTTCACCCATTATCATTGAGTTCATAGCTAGGTTATGCATATTTTTCTATAGGAGCACTTATCAAGCATCAACAAAGTGGATCAATCTTCATCACACATCAATCTTGCATCATAGGAGTTGGGAAAGGGCCAATTTTCACATCAAATTGGCACCAATTCCCCCATGGGATCAATAGTTTGCATGTTTTTTCAATAGGATTAGCTTGCTTTATTGTTCTTTCGTCTCATTCTTGCTTTATTTCTTATTTGAAACTTTGCTAATGGATTTCATGGGGAATCCTTGTTCTTGCTTGCATTTCATCTTCTAATGTGTTTGTTCATTATGTTTTGTAGGTATTAGGATTGGGGTTTGATAGTTTCTACACCAAAAAACCTTGAAGGAAGAGGGTGGAGAAGGTTTTTCCATAGTAATCAAACCAAAAATTGTTATAACAAAAATAAAAGTTGATGATGTGACTAGAGAAGTTCAAGCCTTGTTGAATAAGTATAAGGATATTGTGGTAGATGAACTCACTAACTCTTTACCACCAATAAGAGATGTGAGCCACCATATAGACTTCATACCAGGGGAAAACCTACCTAACAAAGATGCATATAAAAAGACTCCAAAATAGAATGAAGAGATGAGGAAGCAAATCCAAGAGTTTCTTGATAAGGGCCTCATAAGAGAGTCTTAGCCCATGTGTTGTTCCTACCATTTTGGCACCAAAGAAGGGGGGATATTGGAGAATGTGCATCGACTCAAGGGTCATTAACAAGATTACCATAAGGTGTAGGTTTCCCATACCAAGAATGGAAGATTTGATGGATTGTCTAGGAGGGGCATGTTGTTTTTCTAAGACATACCTCAAAAGTGGCTACCACCAAATCAAAATTAGAGAGGAGGATGAATGGAAATTTCCTTCAAAATAAATGAGGGGTTATATGAATGGCTTGCTATGCCTTTTGGGCTTTCAAATGCATCAAGTACCTTTATGAGACTAATGAATGAAGTTATAAAACCCTTCATTGGTAAGTTTGTGGTTATCTATTTGGATGATATTCTTATTTTTAGCAAAACTAAAGAGGAACACTTGTAACATTTAGACTTGGTTTTGAAAAAGTTGAATGAAGAAAAGTTGATGATAAATTTGAAGAACTATGAATTCATGAAGGAAGAATTGCTATATCTTGTCTTTGTGATCTCAAAAGGCTCTTTGAAGATGCTCCTAGCAAGGTGGAAGCAATTCTCATTTTGCCTACTGCTACATTAGTAAGTGAGGTAATAATTTTCCACAACCTAGCTAGCTTTTACAAAAAAATTGTGAAGAATTTTAGTCATATATGCTCTCCAATCATTGACACAAGAAAAGGGGATAAAAGAAAAAGGTTTTTATGGTCTGATGAGGAAGAATTTTTTTTCCAATATTTAAAACAAAAGGTAGCACAACAAGCCATCTTCTCATTGTCTAACTTTAACAAAGTTGTCACAATTGAATGTGATGAAAGTGGGTATGCAATTGGGGCAGTATTGAGTCAAGAGGGAAGACTTGTTGCTTTCTTTAGTGAGAAGCTCAATGAAGCAAAGAAAAAGTATTCATCTTATGATTTGGAGTTATATGCTATGGTGCAACCATTGAAGAAGTGGAGACTCTATCTCCTTCCTAAAGAATTCATTATTTTTACTGGCAATCATGCCTTGTAGTTCCTTAACAACCAAGACAAGCTTAGCCATAGGCATGTGAAGTGGGTGGAGTACCTACAAAGTTACACCTTCACCATAAAGCATAAAAAGGTATATTCAAAAAAGGTGGTGGATGCATTGAGAAAAAGGACATTATTGATCCAAGAAGTTCAGTTGTAGAGTGTTGGGCTTGATGCTTTGAAAGGTATGTATGAATGGGATGATGATTTCAAAGAAATTTATGCTTCTTGTAACAAATTCAATGGCACTTTTCATGAAGAGTATTTTCATTTTATGCTTCAAGATGGTTTATTATTTAAAGGGGCTCAATTATGTATTCCCAAATGCTCTATGAGGACTAACCTGATTAAGGAAAGGCATTGTGGCAGCTTAGGGGGTCACTTTGGTGTGGACAAGACATTGGAACAGGTAAGAAGCATTATTATAGGGAAAAGATGCATAGTGATGTTACAAAATTTGTAGAAAGGTGTGTTTTTTGTCAAAAGGCCAAAGGTTGTAGTACTAATGTAGGTCTCTATCAACCATTTCCAATCCAAAATAGGCCATGGGAATCCATCAACATGGATTTTTTGATGGGGTTTCCTAAAACCCAAAGGAGCTTTGATTCAATGTTTGTTGTGGTGGATTGGTTTAGTAAAATGACACACTTTATACAATGTAAGAGTACAAATGATGCCTCATACATTGCAGGGTTGTTCTTCAAAGAGGTAGTTAAGATCCATGGACTACCTTTAACAATTGTTTCAGATAGGGACAGTAAATTTTTTGGTCACTTTTGGAGAACCCTTTGGAAGAAGCTAGGCACAAACTTGACTTTTAGCTCTACCTATCATCCCCAAAAATATGGGTAGACTAAAGTAGTAAATAGAAGCCTTGGAAACCTCCTTAGATGATTGAAAAAGGAAAATCCACACAATGGGATATGATCCTACCCCAACCTAAGTTTTCTTATAATGATTTTTTGATCCGAAGTGTTGGTAAAATCCCATTTGAGATTGTGTACGGAGTGCAACCTAGAGGGGTGTTTAAACTGAGAGATGTGAGTGGAATGGATACAAGGAGTATTGAAGGAGAATATTTTGTTGTTTCCATGAAATAAATACACCAACAGGTTAGAGATAATCTCTGAAAGAGTGTGGACAAATACAAGCATGTTGCTGCTAAGAAAAGAGAAGAACTTCACTTCAAAGTTGGAGATCTAGTCTTAGCTCATTTGAGGAAGGAAATACTCCCTAAAGGGAATTATTCAAAGTTGCAGATGAAGAAGATAGGGCCATGTAAAGTGGTCCATAGGTTTGGAGAAAATTCTTATGAAATTGAACTGCCTCCTAATGTTGCCATTTCTCCTATTTTTAATATATGTGATCTTTCCCCTTACAAATGGGATGTGATTATAGGTGAAAGTGTAGGTTCCTAAACACCTTAAAATGAAGAATGGATCAAATATTTTCCACCAAGTCAGTCTTTGAAGCTTGAGTGCAGCTTGGATACCAAAGAAGCCAAAAGAACAAGGCACAAGGTGTACTATGAGTACTTGGTGAAGTGGCAAGGCCTTCCTATGGAGGATGCCACTTGGATGATAAAGGAAGATATCAAAAAGCATGGTACAATAGTTGAAGGTCTGATCTCAAGTGGAACTTGAGATTTTTTTTGTTTAGGAGTATGGTGTAGGGCACCTAGTCTGAATGCAAAAGTGGAAAATTGTTAGTTTAGTCAATTTTGCGTTGTAATAAGGTCTATTAAGACCATGTTTTATTTTTTTGGTTAGTTTTAGTCATGTGGGGTTGATCTTATGAAAATTTGTCAAATTTTGTAAAAGTTACAAAAGTTGCATAAGCAACTTTGCATTTTTGGTGTGTAATGGAAGTTGAACCATTGGGGATTCAAATGGCAGTTAGACAAAAATTGTTTCTAGTTGTAAATATTTAAATGTGCTTGGGATGGTCGAGGAAAAGCTCTAGTGATGATTTTGGTGTTCAAATAATAAGATAGACTCTATTTTATGTGTTTTCCATTGAATTCTTGTTGCTACAGAAGATAGTATGGCCCTGTACGGCCTACAAATGATCTAAATTGCATTGGAATTGAATCTACTATCATTTGGTTTTTATTTCATCTATTTTCATTAGGATTGGAGTGAGTTAAAACCTTTTTACTACAAACAGCCAAGAAACCTTAGGTTGTGAGGGTTTGATTGAGAAAAAATGATTTTTGGCCCATTCTTCTAGTGAAAAGGCCTAAGAATTAGTGGAATGGTAGTAGTTAGGATGTTTTGATGTTTTTAGTGTTTTCAAAGTAGGGGATAGAGTTAGGGGAAAGTTTGTTGCTACCCTAGCCTAATATCACCATGTATTAGGCTTAGGTGTTAGATAGACTTAGGGTTTTTGAGAGAAAACTATTTGGTGATTGTTCCAATTGATGGAAATTGTGTTTACAGACCCCATGTGACATGATGGAAGCCCTGGAGTGAAGTTTGGTAGTTTTGAGATAGCATATCACATTGTTGCTTTGTAAAACAAGCCTAAATGTAGTGTAGTAGTTCAATTTTGAGGGTTTTGTGCCAAAGTAACCCTATCTGCAAATTTGATATGTTTCTAAGGGGCATAAAGGGTATCTACAATGGTGTTCAAATTCTAGGTTTGAATTCTTCTATGAAATTTATGTTGAAACTCCCTATTTCAAGTACTACAAGGAAAATTGAAGAATTGTGAAGGTAATCACCAAGTTAAGGCCTAAGACTTGAGAAGTTTGATTATTTCTATTTTGTTCTAGTTTCCAACCCCTACTCTACATCATACTATAAGAAGAATGGATTCAGAGATGCAAAGATTATTTAGAATGGAAAGAAATAAAGTGGATCCAATCCTGACTAGAAGAAAGGAGGATTTATAAGTCCTCCATCTATAAGGCATCATGATCCTACCAAGTTCAATCAATACTTTCAAGGTTACTATTTTCTTGCAATATTTTTTGGCATAAGGCTATTGATTGTAGAGTTAGAAGAAGAAATGATAACATGGGTAGAAGGTAATTTATACCTCAAAGAAACAATACTATCTTATTTCATGGATATTGCTATGCTTGCAACAACTATGGTCACAATGCTAATGAGTGAAAATCTAAGGTAAAGAGAAATCATTTTTTTCCAAAGAAAAACATTGTGTGCTACAAATGTAATAATATGGGTCATAAGGAAAACTATTATAAAAGTGGCTTTGCTAAGCTAATAGTTCAAAAAAAGGTTATGAAAACGTTTAGAAAGAAGACCATGATAAGAAGGATGATACTACAAGATTCTAAGAAAAACTAAGATAGAGAACTCTCTCAGGGGGAGATTTCACTTGTAGAACCTTTTTTCCCCCTAAAAAGAAAAGATGTTGAAAACTTTAGCATGAAAGAAGAATTGAATCAGATTAGTTGGTGTACAGATATTTTGTATATAAATGGAACTTTATTTAAGATACTGGTAGAGGTAGACGGTGTGTACACTTGATTTGACTGATACCTTTCTAGTTTAGTGTACCACGCATAAAGATAAAGTTTTAGAAAAGAAAGTCTCAAAAGTTTACCAAGGCATTCATAGTGCATTCTCTTTGGCAAAGTCAAGGTATGTTGGTCCATGCCTTTCTGTAGAAAAGGTTTTTGTCTTGTGGTACAAAATTTAAGTTGATTAGGATGTGTAAGTCTCATAGCTAATTTTGCAAGTATTTATACCTGAAGTGAAATATATTTAAGATAGTGTTGTTGGAAACACAAGGGAAGACAACTAAGAGGGGGGGTGAATCAGTTTTCATAGAAACTAAACTTATTAAACTTATTCTCAGATCTAATAAATGAACATGAAAGCATAAACCATCACAACATCAAAAACACACATAACACCAAGATTTTTTTACGTGGAAACCCTATTAGGGGGAAAAACCATGGTGGAGGTTAGTCCACAAGAATATACCTTATTAAAAGTATAAGAATGATAAATGGGAATGCACATGCATTTAGGCACACTACCTAGAGCTCGCTGCTCAATTACAAAAGGACTTACTACCCAAGGAAGACTCACTATCTTATATAAACATTCATATTACATCTGCGGGATTTTGAAATGAGAAAATAGCATCTGCTAATGCCTAATTATAGTTTCGGTTAAGCACATAAAATCTTTCCTCTTCTCACACTTTTTCACACTTTCTTTCTGTCTTCAAATGATCAAAACATTATTCACAATTAGCACATCAAAAAACATGCACACTCGCTCTCTACATTGCTCAAATAGTCACTCTTACATATCTGCAACTCAAAATTACATTCGCTACATGTCAGCTTAAATAAAATATAAAACATGTACCAATTGTCATCCCAAATCAAAATGATTTTTAATGCAAACAAAGAATAGTCAACCAAGACATAATGAAGACCCAAAACAATATTCTTGAGCATGCAACACCTTCAAAAATTATTCCTCAAAGATCCACAACATGCTATAATAACCCTGTCAGCCAAGAACATGAAAAACATGAACATGCAAGAGAAAATCACCAATCATGAGTACAACGATCAATGTAGACCAACAAAATAGATATAGAAAATTATAGAAATATCCACAAGAACCATGAATCACCATAGAAGCATCCACAAAAAATCAACTTACTAGAATCACATCATCCTCTTCCAAGAACACCAACTAAGGCAACAAAAAAATTGTTAGAACACAATTGCTCATAACTCGATCAAATCTTCATGTGGATATCTGAAACTTCCACTAGATAAACTAGATATACTAGAAAGAAAACCCTTTAGTCCACAACCTTTGATCATCAACATACTGAGCTAGCCAACATACTGAGCTTCACTACACCACTAACAACCTACAACTTCTTCTATTACAATTTTCTCAATATCCTCGACATATACAACCTTTAAGACATTAATGCTAATAGTGTTGACATCAATGACAACCACATGTTAGAAACATCCAACAATATTTCCCTTTGTCATTGATGGAAACACATGATGTGAAAAACACCATCAATGCAGCTCTCTTCTTAGCATTTACTCCCCCTTAGACTCTGACTCTTTTCTCTTCAACTCTTTCACAAGAATCTTCTCCTCACAAAGTTTTTCACGTGAATATTCTCCCCCTTTGAAATCAATGACAAAGATATACACAAGCTTTGAACCACATATCTAAACATCTGACTACTCCCCCTGAGTAGTAGCCACCACAACATCAATCTGGATCAAAATATGACTATGAAATGCATGTTTTGATGCAATTCAATGCATCTTAGTTATGATTAGGAGGGGTAATCACCCCTAGCTTCCCTCTAAGATACTCAAAAGTATCCTTAGGCAACATATTGATAAATATGTTTGCAATCTATTCCTTAGTGGATACATACTCTAGTCTGACTTCCTTTTCACTCACCTTCTCTCTCAAGAAGTGAAACTTGATAGATATATGCTTGGTTTTTGAATGCAGCACCAGATTCTTAGAAATGTTAATTGCACTTGAATTGTCATAGAATATGGAAATAGGTTCATCATACACAACTCTAATATCTTTCAACATCTACTTCATCCATGACACTTGAGTACAATTGTTAGCAACAACAATGTATTGTTGCTTTGTAGTAGATAAGGAAATGGCATTGCACTTCTTACTTAACCATGAAACCAACTTCTTTCCCAAGAAAAATGTACCACCACTAGTACTTTTTCTGTCATCCACATCTCCTTCCCAATCAACATTAGTAAAGGAACTCAAGGTAAGATCACCATCTTTAGGATACCATAGGCCAAAATCAACTATCCCCTTATGAGATTCCTTAGGATCAACTTGAAATCTTGCAACAATGCATATGACATTCATGATATCATGTCTAGTTTTTTTCAAATAGATTAATCCTCCAATCATAGATCTGTATCTAGTCTGGTTTTCCTTATGAGAATCATCATTTTGCATCAATTTATATCTGGTCACCATGGGTGTACCAACTCACTTTGAATCTTCCATACCAAACTTCTTTAGAAATTATTTCACATACTTGGACTGAGATATAAATATCCCTGTATCAATCTGAGTAATTTTCAATCCCAAAAATAATTTCATTTCTCTAATCATAGACATCTCAAACTGACTTTGCATCTCATCAACAAACTTCACGCAAAAACTATCATCTCCTCCAAAAATGATATCATTAACAAAGACTTCAACAATCAACTCTTTATCATGATCAATCTTGAAATAAAAATTACTATCAGTAGTACCTTTGTTAAATCCAAGCTTCAAAAAACACTTATCCAGTCTAGCATACCATGCTCTTGGGGCTTTCTTGAGTCCATACAATGTTTTTTTCAATCGGTAAAACATATCTTCCTGATCAGATAATTGAAATCCATTAGGTTGCTACATACAATTCTTCTAGTTCACCATTTAGAAATGCTGACTTGACATCCATTTGATAAACCTTGTAGTTTTTGTAAGTAGCATAAGGAAGAAATAGTCTCACAGCCTCAATCCTAGCAATAGGGGAAAAATTTTCTTCAAATTCAATTCCTTCCATCTATGAATATCCTTTACACACTAGTCTTGCTTTGTTTCTAACAACTTCACCTTGCTCATTTAGTCTATTTTGAAAAACCCATTTAGTTCAAATTACATTTTTGTCCTTAGGTCTAGGAACAAGAATCCATGTATTGTTCTTCTTAATTTGCAATAGTTCTTCCTTCATTTCTTCCATCCAATGTTCATCTTGGCATGCTTCATTGACACTATTAGGCTTAGTCTTTGAAATCAAACAATATTCTTCTACAATTCTTCTCCTGTTCTAAACACCTTTGCTCTTATCACCTATAATATAATCTTCTAAGTGATTTATCCTTACATACCTTGGAATCTTAGGATGTTATTGAACTTTAGGCTCTTGTGATCTTACTTCTACACTTCCACTAGTTTCTCCCTCTTGAATTTCCTGATTCATTGGAATGATCTGAACTTGATTTGGATTTTGAGCTTTCCTTCCTGAACTGCCATTCTAATCATTTTGTTGAAAAACAAGGTGAAGAAAGCTTACAATATGAACTTAAATATGTGAATGAAAATCTGAAATATGTAGATTAACCTTAGCCTTAGTGTGAAGAAAGAATGAGAGAGAGATAGAAAAAATCATAACACATGCAACAACAGATTTACGTGGAGAAACCCCGAAGGGAAAAAACTCCACCACCGAAAGAGAGGCAAGTATATTAGTGATAATCTCCAATATTACCTACAGCAATAGAATTATCTTATCAATTCCTGTAAAATCCGGTAGCACCCTGTTACCCTGCAAAACTAAATTCTCATAACACTAGCTCAAGGCCCCAATTTATAGAGATTTGTGAGGATGAAAACCACCATGGTTTCACCAAACAATAAGCAACAATACCACCGAGAAAAACCAATTCCTCCCTCCTTGAAATGGTCAAAAAATACCAAAAATAGCCTCTTACATATGCTCTTATAGCTGTCATAAGGCATCTTTTATGCATGGGTACCTGGGTCTAAAAATAGCATATTCTATCATAGGGAATCTTTCATACTATCATAGCATCTTATGAAAACTTGCATGCATGTCATAGATGCTCTTACAACATCTTATTTTGACCCAACAACCTTATTTTAGAAGATTCCAAGGTGGGACACCTAGCTAATTTGTCCTTTTCCATAAGGACAAACAGTAATGGTAACACTACATTTACATTGTCTATTTCACCACTGTTGGTCAAACAGTTTCACCTCTTATGGGTAAATGTACAAATCACTTTAGGAGAATAATAAAATAAAGGATTTACATGGTTGATGACACCTAAATCCTAACATTCTCCCAGTTGACATCATACATTGTAAATTACACCCATAGAGATACAATTACATAGAATTAAGTACAATGATCAAGGCCCATGGCCTTTCTGCACCAAGAGAACTTTTCCGTGGTGATTGGCTTCGTAAGAGAATCTGCAACATTATCCAAAGTGTCAACTTTTTCAATCAAGACTTTTCCATTCTCAACCATTTCTCACACAAAGTGATACTGAACATCAACATGCTTAGTATGAGCATGATACATAGGATTTTTAACCAAACATATGGCACTCTGACTATCACATCTGATCCTCACTATCCTGTAATCAAAACCAATACCATTACCAAGTCTCTATAACCAAACTGCCTCCTTAGAGGCATGTGTAGCAGCCATATACTCTGCTTTAGTGGTAGACAAAGCAACTGTAGGTTGTCTTTTACTCATCCAACTCACTGCTCCTCCAAAGAAAGTAAACACATAGCCACTAGTGGACCTTTGACTATCCAAGTCACCTGCCCAATCTGCATCAACAAAACCCTGTATGTCCAATGACTTATCAACATTTTCAGTATCATGATAAACCAAATAGTTATCAGAAGTGCCTTGCAAATATCTAAATACCCTTTTAACAAAAGTCCAATGTTATTTACCAGGGTTAGACATAAACCTGCTTAAAACTTCCATTGCTTGGGCTATATCTGGTCTAGTACAAACCATTGCATACATTAAACTAGTGACAACACTAGCATAAGGAACTTTAGACATTTCATCAATATCATCATCTGATTTAGGACACATGTCTAAACTCAACTTAGTACCAATAGGAAATGGAATATTTACTGGTTTACAGTCTTGCATATTAAACCTTTGCAAAATAGTGTTAACATACTTACTCCGACTTAACCAAAGATTTCTATGAACCCGATCCCTAATGATTTCCATCCCAAGAATATATTTAGCAGCCCCTAAATCTTTCATATCAAATGTGCCAAAAAGCTGAGTTTTAAGTTCCCTAATCATTACCTTATTATTACCACTAAACAACATATCATCCACATATAAGACAACAATCAGTATCTAAGCATCAATAACTTTAAAATAAACACAGTGATCCTCATCACTTCTAACAAAACCCATATTTAATGAAAATGCATCAAACTTATGGTACCACATCCTAGGTGACTGTTTCAAACCATTTAAAGACCTTTTTAACTTGCAAACCAAGTGTTCTTTTCCTTTCACAACAAAACTGTCAAGATGTTGCATATAAATTTCTTCCTCTAGATCCCCATGCAAGAAAGCAGTTTTAACATCCATTTGTTCTATTTCTAAATCATAAGCAGTAGTAATGCATAGAATGAATCTAATAGAGGTTAAATTAGCAAAAAGAGAGAATATTTCACCAAAATCAGCTCCCTCTCTCTAGGAGTAGCCCTTGGCCACTAATCTGGCCTTGTACCGTTCCAACTTTCCGTCTACTCCAAACTTCTTTTTATATATCCACTTACAACCAATGGCCTTTCTTCCTTTGGGAAAACTAACAAGATCCCAAGTGTCACATTTTTTCAATGACATCATCTCATCGTGCATGGCCTACATCCAAGACTCACATTCTTCTGAAGAGAGAGCCTCCCTGAAAGATCTAGGTTCATCATCAGTACATAACAAAGCAAATTTACAACAAAAATCAGGTGGTCTATACCTGTCAACTAGATTTCATTGTCTTGTGGATCTTCTCAAAGGTGGAGTAAGAGGTTCCTCCTCATGTTCATCCTCATTGTTTTCAACTTCTTCTATTACAACGGATTCGTCAGAACTCTCTTCTTCTTCTCCATCTTCTTGTCCATCTCTCTATTCTTCCACATGTACATCTTCTTGCTTAGTTTCAAAATGAACTGTCTTTGAATTTTCCTTTGGTTCCACATCTTCAGAGTTATCTCTAAATTCCCTGAAAATAACATCTCTAGAAAATATCATCTTTCATGTTAGTGGATTCCAAAGTTTATAACCTTTAACATTTTCACCATAACCTACAAAGATGCATTTCTGAGATTTGGGATCCAATTTAGACCGCTTCTCTTGAGGCACATGAACAAAATCCTCACAACCAAAGACCATTAAATGTGAAACTGATGGCTTTTTACCCAACCACATTTCATAATGAGTTTTATCAACAAGAGCTTTACAAGGAGATCTATTAATTAAATAACAAGCAGTACCATTAGCTTCTGCCCAAAAGCATTTGTCTAACTTAGCACTACTTAACATGCTCCTAGCTATTTCCATTAATGTACAGTTCATTCTTTCTGCTACCCCATTTTGTTGGGGTGTGTTAGGTGTAGTCTTTTGCCTAACAATTCCTACATGTTTTCAAAACTCATCAAATTCCTTAGAACAATGTTCACCCCCATTGTCAGATCTCAATACTTTTATCTTATAATCTATTTGTTTTTCAACCAATGCCTTAAATTCCTTAAATTTGGTGAAAACTTCAGATTTTGAATGCATAAAATAAATCCAAGTATATCTTGAGTAATCATCAATGAAGGAAACATAATAACAAGATCTACCCAAAGAATCTGTATCCACTGGACCACACACATCCGAATGAATAAGTTCTAACAATCCATTAGCTTTATTAGTTTCTTTAGGAAATGATGACCTGTTTTGTTTACCAAACACACAATCCTCACAAAAATCATTTTTACCAATAGAATAATTAGAAATACCATCTACTAGTTTCTTATCAAGTATGGTCCTAAGACATTTTTCACCAATGTGACCCAATCTATGGTGCCACAACATACATGCATTTTCAGCGCTAGTTACAAAAGAGGAGTTACAAAAAGTAGAGGCATGTAGCGTAAATAAATTCCCTATCCAAGATACTTTAGCAACCACCAAACTTCCCCTTACCATCCTGCAACCAGACTTGTCAAATGTCACATGCATCCCAAAATCATTCAACTTGGAAACTGAAATTAAACTTTTTGTAAGTCCTAGAATATGTAAAACATCATCAAGGGTTTTAACCCTCCCATCACTGAAACACAACTTTACCTTTCCTTTACCAATAACCTTTTGTGAGCTATTATCACCCATGAAGACCACTCCTCCATATTCTTTTTATGTAGAAAACCACTCCTTACGAGGAGTCATATGGAAGGAAGCAACTGAATCAATAAGCCAAGAATCATTACAAACTGTGTTAGCTGAAATAATCAAAGCATCAGAATCACCATTATCAGAGGACTTTTTCATGGAGGAATCTGTATTCTTTTTCTTATTTCTACATTCCTTCTTCACATGTCCCCATTTCCCACAGTTCCAACACTTCACTCTGCTCTTTCCAGGGGTCTTAGATCATCCTTTAGATTTATCTTTCTTCTTATCCCCTTTAGGCTCTTTCTCCTTGGGCCTACCTCACACTGGGAGCCACTATGCATGGTCTTTCTCCTCATCTCCTCTGAAAGAAGTATGGGAATAATAGTATCCAACTTAGGTTCTACACCACCACTTGTTATAGCAATAACTAAATTTTCCCATGATTCTGGTAAAGAGCAAATCAATAAAATGCATTTATCCTCATCTTCTATTTTAACATCAATAGATGCAAGCTGACTTATAATCAAATTAAAAGCATTCAAATGTTCAGCAATAGATTCACCATCCTTCATCTTTAATGAATACAAACATCTTTTGAGATACAACTTGTTAGACAAACTCTTAGTTTGGTAGATTTCACCTATCTTCCTCCAAAGCTTGTATGTTGTGTCTTCTGAAGAGACATTCAGGAGGATAGAATCTGTGAGACACAACCGAATAGTCCCTCGAGCCTTCTTGTCTAACTTATTCCAATCTTCATCTGACAAGGTTGAAGTAGATGGCTTCTTTTCAACTAAAACTGGTAACCACTGATCTCTTTCCTCAAGAAGGTCCTCCACTCAACTTCCACATCTCAACCAGTCCACTGATGCCCAACAAAAGCAAAAAACCTTCAACACTCTAAAAGGAAAGCATCCCTTCCTTAACAGAACCGTTAGCTCTGTTACCAAATGTTGAAAAACAAGGTGAAGAAAGCTTGCAATATGAACTTAAATGTGTGAATGCAAATCTGAAATGTGTAGATTAACCTTAGCCTTAGTGTGAAGAAAGAATGAGAGAGAGAT
Source organism: Sequoia sempervirens (assembly GCA_007258455.2). Classification (NCBI taxonomy): domain Eukaryota; kingdom Viridiplantae; phylum Streptophyta; class Pinopsida; order Cupressales; family Cupressaceae; genus Sequoia; species Sequoia sempervirens. Next base: position 177,274,507 of record VDFB02271358.1, read on the forward strand.
CATAACACATGCACATGGAGGAACACCATAAAACCCACCAAGAGAAACTTATAATTTTCTAAATTCAAAATCACCATTACCACCAAACCAAAACCTCATAACACTAGCTCAAGGCCCCAATTTATAGAGATTTGTGAGGATGAAAACCACCATGGTTTCACCAAACAATAGGCAGCAATACCACCTAGAAAAACCCATGCCTCCCTCCTTGAAATGGTCAAAAAATACCAAAAATAGCCTCTTACAGATGCTCTTACAGCTGTCATAAGGCATCTTTTATGCATGGGCGCCTGGGTCTAAAAATAGCATATTCTGTCATAGGGAATATGTCATACTGTCATAGCATCTTATGACAACTTGCATGCATGTCATAGATGCTCTTACAACATCCTATTTTGACCCAACAACCTTATTTTAGAAGATTCCAAGGTGGGACACCTAGCTAATTTGTCCTTTTCCATAAGGACAAATAGTAACGGTAACACTGCATTTACATTGTCTCTTTCACCACTGTTGGTCAAACAATTTCACCTCTTATGGGTAAATGTACAAATCACTTTAGGAGAATAATAAAATAAAGGATTTACAAGGTTGATGACACCTAAATCCTAACACATTTGAATCATATGCATAGGTTCTAGATGATCTAACTATGTCTTCATCAAACTTGACATTTTCACTTTCAACTACTTTCCTCAGTCTATTATTGTAGTACTGGTAGGCTTTGCTTTTAGTAGAATAACCAAGAAAGATTCCTTCATCACTTCTCACTTCAAAATTTCCTATGTCTTCATATCTTTTGATATAGACTTTACTCCCAAAATTTTTGAAGTATCTAACAGTAGGCTTATGACCAAACCATAGCTCAAAAGGAGTCTTACTAGTAACACCTTTGACATTTACCTAGTTGAGAGTGTATATAGCAATAATCATAACTTCTATCTAGCAGATATGAGGAAAATTTCCTTCCGACATCATGGTTCTAGTAGCTTCTTGGATAACCTGTTATTTCTTTCCACAACTCCATTTTGTTGAGGGGTCCGCAAAGTAGATAATTGTCTCTTTATTCCATTCTCTTCACAAAAAGAATTAAACTCATAGGAAATGAACTCACCACCTCTATCTGATCTTAGAAATTTAACCTTCAGACATATCTTTGTCTCAACCATAGCCTTGAAAATCTTGAATTTCTCTAGGGCTTTAGATTTTTCCCTTAAGAAAGTAACCCACATCATTCTAGAGTAATAATCAGTAAGTAACATGAAATACCTATCTCCTTGTAATCTTATAACTCTTGAAGGACCACGCAAGTCACTATGTACAAGCTCCAACACTTCATTTGAACAATGTTATTTTCTCTAGAACAAAACTGTAGTTTGCTTCCCCAATTGACATTCCTTGCATATGGTATTAGTACGCTTTACTAACTTAGGAAGATCTCCCATTTCTTGAGTAGAACTTATCTTGATAATATTGTCAAAATTTACATGACAATCTCCTATACCACAACCAACTTTCATCAACTTGAGCAATCAGACAACTTTTACTAGCAACACTCAGGTGAAAGATATTACCCTTTTTTTTGTACCAAAATAAATCACATTTCTAAAACTCCCAAATATTTTTCACTTTCCATCTTTGAATTGAAGATTGTATCCCTTGTCAACCATCTTTCCAACACTTATGAGATTATGCTTAAAACCTTCCACATATAGGACATCATCAGTATTATGCTTACCACCAAGAGAGATGGATCCTCTACCACAGATTACACCAATGTTGTTATCACCAAATCTTACAACACCACCATCATACTTTTCCTAGCTCAAAAATTTACTTTTATCACCTATCATGTGATGTGATCATCCACTATCTATCACCCATTCATATTTTTCTTCAACTCTTGTAGCTAGGGATTTCTCCACATTCTTGTCACTAGCAGATTCAGTAGGCATTGGATCATTTTCCTTGATAGCAATGAATACCCAATCTTCCTCACTTACATTCCATTTATCAAATTCATCATCTTTCACACCTTCATCAATAGCATAATAACACTTTCTTTGAAATCTAGGCTTGTTAGGTCTTGGATTAGGAACTATTTTCGGACACCTTGAAGCAAAATGACCTATCTTATTGCAAGAAAAACATTTAATAGGAAATTTTCCTTTGTACTTACCTTCTCCTATGGCTTCTTTTTTGACAATAAGCACTTCAAGCTCATCTAGATTTCTCTCTTCTTCTTCAATATCTTTCATCTCCTGCTCATACTTGAACACCTTTCTAGAAGAAATTTATCCTGGATCATATATTTTCTTATCTTTTTCGGATATAATAACTTTAAATGTAGATTCTATCTTAGGAAGAGATTCACCAAACTCACTCAACTCAAAAGCAACAAGCTTACCAATCAACATGTCTCTAGTTACATTTGTTATAGTCTGGATCTACTCAATAGCAGTAGCCTTGTATTTGTATGCAACAAGAAAGGATCTAAGATCTTTAGTAACAATCTCTGATTCTTCCAATGTTCCACCAACACATCTAATACTACACACCAGTTCATTCAATATCTCCATAAAATAATTGATGTTCTCATCTTCACCCATTTTTAATGTTTCATATTTCCCTTTTAGGCTTTGTATCTTATCAATCTTCACATGAGTATCACCTTCATACAAGGTTTCCAACTTTTTCCAAATCTCAAAAGTAGTCTATAGCTCCATTACATTTGTCATCTTAGAATCAGTTAGAGTACTTAACAATGCTTCCTTAGCCCTGATATTGTACTCAACTTCTGTAATCTCATGAGGAGTAGAAGGACCATTATGTGGAATAACATACCTATTCTTTGTGATTTTCCAGTAGGGTTCACCAATGCATCTCATATGACACTCCATTTGAGTCTTCCAGGGAGAATAATTTGTTCCATAAAATCTCAGACTATCCTTCTTATATGTCTCCATCCTAGATCACCTCAAGCTATTAAAATTATTTTGAGGAACCTGCTTTGATACCAATTGTTGGCAACACAAGGGTAGACAAATGAGAGGGGGGGTTGAATTAGTTGTCACATAAATTAAACTTATTAAACTTATTCTTAGATCTGATAAATGAACATGAAAGAAAAAACCATAATAGCATCAAAAACACACATAACACCAATATTTTTTTGTGGAAACCATGTTAGGGGAAAAACCATGGTGGAGGTTAGTCCACAAGATTATACCCTGTTAAAATTATAAGAATGATAAATGGGAATGCACATGCATTCAGGCACATTGCCTAGAGCTCATTCCTTAATTACAAAAGGGATTATTGCCCAAGGAAGACTCACTTTCTTATAGAAACATTTGGATTATATGGACACAAGATTTTGAACTAAGAAAATAGCATCTGCTAATGCCCAATTAGTGTTCTAGTTAAGCACATAAACTATTTCCTCTTCTCACAACTTTTTACACTTCCCTTTTGCCTTCAAATGATTAAAACATTATTCACACTTATCACATCAACACACATGCACAATCACTCTTTACATCGCTCAAAAAATCACTCTTATATATCCACAAATCAGAATCACATTTGCTACATGTCAGCTCAAATAAAATATAAAACATGTACCAACTATTGACTGAAATCAAAATGATTTTTCAATGCGAATAAAGCATAGTCAGCCAAGACATAATGAAGACCCAAAACAATATTCTCGAGCATGCAACACCTTCAAAAATTATTCCTTGAAGATCCACAACATGCTATAATCACCCTATCGGCCAAGAACATGAAAAAAATGAACATGCAAGAGAAAATCACCAATCATGAACACAATGATCAATGTGGACAAACAACAAAAATAGAGAACATTCTAGAAACATCCACAAGCACCATGAATCACCATAGAAGCATCTACAATAACAACTTACTATAATCACATCATCCTCTTCCAGGAACACCAACTGAGGCAACAGGAAAACTGTTAGAACACAACTACTCATAACTCGATCAAATCTTCATGTGTATCTCTAAAAATTCCACTAGATAAACTAGATATACTAGAAAGAAAACCCTTTAGTCCACAACCCTTGATCATCAACATACTGAGCTAGCCAACATACTGAGCTTCACCTCACCACTGACAACCTACAAATTCTTCTATTACAATTTTCTCAATATCCTCAACATATACAACATTTAAGACATTAATACTAATAGTTTTGACATCAATGGAAGCCATATATTAGCAACATCCAACAAGTGTTCCAGTTTTCCATAGTAAAGTGGTGTTGAAGGCTTGTTGAAATTTTTTGCATTCATCCAAAAGAGAAGTTTTTTCTGTACCATATAAATCTATGCACATGTCATGTGCATGCTATCTAGTTGTATGAGGTGATTTGGTGAGCCAAAAAGTTCCATTTTCAAATAGCAATGTAATACAATGCCTATCTATTCTATAGAACATATGTTTGGGTACTTGTGCCAACTACATGAGTTAGTGTAGTTTTCAATTTTGTTCTGCATGAAGTGTATTTAGCTGCCTAATCTCAAGTCAATCCTAAGCTATCCCATGAGAAATCTACAAAAAAAATCTTTAGATACTTGAAGCGTACTTTAGATTATGGCCTATGGTATAAAAAGGATAAAAAATTCTCTTAGTTCCTACATTGATGTTGATTGGTCAGGTTGTGTTGATGACCAGAGATGTACAAGTGGAAGTGCATTATTTTTGGGCGATAGGTTAGTCTCTTGGTTCTATAAAAAGGAGGATTTAGTGTCTTTGTCCATAACAAAAGCAAAATATATTGCTACAACATCTTGTTGTACTAAAGTGATTTGGATGAAACAGACTCTGAAGGATGTTGAGGTAGTTTATGATAAACCTATTCCTATATTGGGTGACAATACAAGTGCAATCAACATGTCCAAGAATTTGGTAATGAACTCAAGGACTAAACACATCTCTATTGACAATCACTTTCTAAGAGAGAAGGTTGCAGAGCATGAATTCGGAATGGAGTGTGTGCCTACCAAGTATCAAATTGTAGATATATTAACAAAGGAACTTTCAAATATGCTTTTTACTATCTTCAACAAAATATAGGGGTTATTTCCCCTCTTTGTTGTAACTAGATGTATAAGATGGTGCATCTTTCTAAGGGGATAAATTCATGTCATATCCTTTTCTCCTAGATTGATGTATGCTACCGCTCAGGGGGATTTTATTGCAATTGTAAAATTGTTACTAGTCAAAGGAGGAGTATGTGCTACTATATCAATATAATTTTTTTTTCTCTTTATACCTAAAGTTAGAACATGTGGTGTTGCTTTATACATATATATATGGCCCTTTGTCACTGATGTCAAAGTGGGAGAGTGATTAGTGTGTGTTACCATCAATTCAAAAGGGGGATATTGTTGGCACTTGTCATTGATGTCAACACTAAGGAGATTGTTGGTAGTTTTTGTATGTCAAAACTAATTGTTGGATGTCTTTTAGGTCAAATATTTCTATATGCTTTGTAGTTTTTGTCATTAATGTCAACATTGATTGTTCAAAGGTTGTTATTCCTTGACACTAGTTTCCATTCTTATATTCAATTTGGGCTAACATTAGTGATGAAGTTAATGATTGGGTGTCATGCCTTGTCTAAGAAGTGTTTTTGATGTTCATCTAAGAAGAGTTGTTGAAGTTCATGTCAAAGAAAATTGCATTGTGTATTATTGTTGCTAGTAGGGTTGATTATAATGATTTTAAGATGGGGATTAGAAGAATGAATAGTAATGGAGAGATATTGTTGAAGATCTATAGTATATCTTGTGCTCTTTCATTTTGTTCCTGATAATATATGATTTGTTGAAAGTAAGTTTTTTCCTCTGCAAGTTGCTTATGTATTTTTGGTTCAAGAAGATGCATTGAATTCTATCTGGGAGAATGCTACACATTGCTACACTACTGAAGATATGGTCTTGTGGTTTGGGATTCAAAGTTAGTGCTTTATGGATGTTGCATTCCCATATTTTCAATTCACCCATGTTTCCAAGTAGGTTTATGTGAATTGTAGAAGCTTGGTAGTGTTGTAGGTTGTCCAGACTGGTCCAAAAAATACTCTACATTTCTTTGCATTGATATCTCTACTCCTACAACTTGGTGAATGTTCTCTCAATGTTTGTGTAGTGTCTTAGTTTTAATTTTAAGTGTCGAATTGGTCCAAAAGTTCTAATAATGCTACATCATATGGCTATGTATTTTGTACTTCCTAAATGAAATATTTTATACCTATTTGTTCTATGGTGGATGTTGATGGCATGAAAATATTAAATAAATGTATGAAAGTTTTTTTAGATGTTCAAGGTGATAGATCCCTCAAAATTATTGAAATTTTGAGACCTCTTGTGATTGATGTTAACATGTTACATTTTCCCCATTGGTAGGGTTCAAGGGTTTTTGCTTAGCTAGTCTTGTCTTGAATTAATTCCTATATGATCCATGAACATTCTATTTTTTATGTTGACTTGTTTTCATAGTTTCTAGTCATGTAAGTTTTCTTCTAAGCTATGGTTTCACGTTGGTCAACCGGCCCCTCTGCTATGGTCATTCGGTCATTTCAAGGTTGCAATCCATCATAATTTTCCCAAAACCTAGTTTTAATATTCTATCATTATGACTTAAATCTAAGTCATCGGTTCCTAATGGTGAGCTCCCATCGGCCTAGTCATGGCCCTATTTTATGGATAACTTTGTCGCATGTGCAGGGTGAAAATTCACCAGGTCATGGTATTTAATCTAGACCATTCCTCGTTGGCCCATTCATCTAAAGTGACTATATTTTAATTGTTGTGAGGTTAGTGAAATGTCCCCACGTGTAGGTGGGCCCAACCGTTATGTCCCATCCTAACACCTAAAGCTTTGAGATTAACGGTGTTGATTGAGAAAGGAAAGATGATCACCACCATTCCTTGCCAGCTCTCGGAGGTAAGATGCAAGTTCTTTAAAAACAGTGAGGCTCGGGAGAAGCTACCATGTGCACTCTATGGCTACTAGCATGTGGAGACCACAAGTACATGGGGAAGGTCCAGTCAGTAGATTTCTATTGGCCATTCATCTAAGCTAGAGCGGCGATGTAAATTCAAATGATATTGAATCAATCTGAGTCATTCGAGATGCCCAACTCAACTCTAGATCAATGGAACATATTCAAAATTGTGAAGTATGCCCATTGCAATTGTTTTGCTTCACATGATTGGGCATTAATGGTGGAGGTGACCTGTAAACCTATTCATTTCCATTCAGAAATTGTGTATACAACTAATTCTTGCTTATTTGGGATTCAAAGATGTTTCTGAAGTAATACAAAGAGTCAAGAAGTGAATTGAAAAAGTTATTCTAACTTGTATTAGGGTTTATCATGGTTGAAAGTAGTAAGTACCACAAACACAATTCTATGCATTTTTCAATACTTCTAAGTTAGGGCTTTCTTTTAATCTTCTTTCATATGAGTGCATTTTATCATTTTGATTTCATTGCTTTAAATTAGGGTTAATATTTGTTTTTAAAATTCATAGCCCTATAAATTATCCATATTTAGCACTCGCCCTAGGTCATAAACTACAATTAGGAAGTTGAATAGTTAGAATTCCTCTATTAGAACGCTGGTGTACATAAGCCCATGGCTCCCAAAGTACAAGGTGCTTCTTCCTCCACCCAGTCTAGAACCCTTTTCAGGATGTGATTGAATTGCTACCCCAGTCTACGAACAAGAAACAAGAGAAAAAATTCTTGTTTCATGGCCCAACTATGAGGGAAGGATTGATAGATAAAGCTTGTTTCATCAAGGATGCCGAAGTACCTTACACTAGGTGGCAGTTGTTTCAACACTAGTTCAGGAATAGGAACCTTGGGGATCCTTTCAGTAATCCATGGAGGTTGGATATGGCGAATCTGATTGTTCCCAATGTGTATATGGATGTAGATCTCTTGAAAGATATCACTTCAAAATATGATCTAGTTTCTAGGGCAGTCAGAGCATTTGATGGGGTGGTCATGGTAAGAATAACTAGGGAAGAAATTGAAGAAATATTTGACTTGCATGAATGGAGTCAAGACTTGGTCCCTCAGGATATGGATACTATTAGAATAGAGTAAAACAATACTAAGGTGTTCATCAGAACAAGGATGTTACCTCTACATACAGTTGTGACTGGTAGTGGGAAACATAGGAGGAAAATTAAGATTGATGATAGGGAGCTTGAACCTTTCCCAATGAACTATTTTGCCAACTATTTCAGAAAGATTGTGTACTCTCTATGCCAAATTATTTCTACCAATCCACCTAACACATTCTAGGAGTATATTTATTTCTCCACACATCTACAACACCCACGGTATAACATTGTTTATGACTATGGAACTTATATGGTTGAACATATTCATAAAGGCTTACTTGAATAAAGGAAGGAAAAAAATGGGTGAAGTTCTGGTGGTACTCATTGTTAATGCATATGTTCTTGTATAAAGGACAAAAGGTTTTTGAGAAGGAGATCACCTTGGAAAGAAAGGAGGATGTTAACCTACCTATCCAATGTTGGACCCGAATCCTAGATAAGGATGACAAAAAGTATTACTTTGTAATGTTTAGAAATGATTTTGCATCTATAATAAGGAGGTTCTTAATACATGAAACACCTAGAATTCCTAGAGAAATTCATGAATTCTTGAGGCCTAAGGAGATGAGGCCATATTTGAATTTGAGTCATAATTGGGGAGATTTAATTTTGTATCCCGATAAGACAATTCTTAGAGTATATGGTAGTAATTTGGGTCCATATGTCTTTCTTGGAGATGTTCCTTTGAGAATAGGATTCCTTGAGATCATGACGTAGTTAGAAGCTTCACAAGTAGCACATTTACCTAAATCAACAAGGAAGGGGTCATTCTTTCCAAAATGGACAACATTTGTTGATTACATTTTGATAAAAAGGACATGGAATCAATTAGAACATCTGCTAGCTCCTTATAAACTAATGACTATGAGCCCGAGAAATCATGATCTTGAAGGATTCATTAGAAAACTCAAATCAGATAAGAAAATGGGTAACTTTGTACATGTTTTTGATTACCCAGAGGATGTTATTAGGAATATTTTTAACTTTGAGGAACAAGATGAAAGAAAATCTAAATACCTTGCTTATAGAAATATGGTAGAAGCTAAGTGAAAGAATAATCCCCAATATGACCCCTTGCCAAATATGTCTAGTGATTTTAATAAAGTTATGCATGTCATGGACATTTTTAAGAATGTTGTTGGTATTTTGAGGGAACAACAAGAAATCCTAGATAGGGGAAAGGCAATGGTGGTTGAATAAAGTGTTTAAATGACATTAGACGAAATACCTACACATCAGCCACCAAAAAAATTGAGAATTTATTCTAGGAGGAAGAAAGAAATAGGTGAGGAAGGAAGCTCAATATCCCCTATCACCTCTAAAGGACCAAAGGAAGACTCTTTCAAGTGTGCAGTTGCATCTCATCCTGTATAGGCCTCTTTGCCTGTAATTGATCTTGATTCACCCCTAGAAGTTCTTCCCCTCTTAAGAAACCACCTTAAAAGAAGAAAAGGACTATGGAAAAAGGAGTGGTTGATTACTCTGACATAGATGAAGATGATATCTACATCACCCCTGAGGAAATGTAGATAGGAATGGCCCCTCATGAAGGAGAAATTTCTTCAAGTTTAGGATAGAGTATCCTCAGATTAGGAAAGCTTAACATTAGTTGATTGAATATTCTAGATGATTTAAGGATAGAAGCCAACAAGGAGTTTATGGAAGATGACTCCTTCATTGAAACCTTTGCATTCCAGGATTTTTGGTGGAAATACAAGGTCACAAACTATGTAAAGAGGTTATCCACTGAAACGAGCTTACACCCTAATTTTCCTAAAAATGTCATTCAGGAAAGTGTAAGAAGCATTATGAAAAATGAGTTCAAAATGATTAATTCTTAGGAGGGCAAAGAGCTTGTAAAGAAGTGTGGTGTGTTGTTGTTTCTGAAATGGAATAATTCTGATGCTACTACTTTAGATGCCATAAGAAGGGTTGAAAGGCCTCTTGTACAAACAAAATAATAATTGGAAATGGCACTTTGAGGTTCAACATTCAATGAAGATTTGGATGCATTAGAAATATGGTCATTATCTTTGAGATCTAGGTAACCAGCTCTAGCAAAGCCATCAGACCTTAATGGACAACTGCTTATAAAGAGATTTATTGATACCCCAGCTTTGGAAGCTACATATATGGTTGTTAATGTTGCTAGGTTTACTCAAGAAACTATGGAAGGTATCACCCTAGAGAGAGATAATCTCATAACTAAGTTCAGAGAACTCTTTGATGATTATGATAACAACCAACAAAAGGTGTCTATGTTGGAAACTGAATTGGAACTTTATAAACAAATAGGGGAAATACAAAGAGAATAGGGTTAGCCTAGCTCAAGCCACCCACCTCCATCCTCTCTAATGGAATCTTGCCAGCATTCATCTCATGATCAGACCTTAGCAATAGTACTATACAGTTGGGGACACAGATAATTTTCAATGGAATAATTAAGTAGACTAGGCTCTAGCTCATCTGATAGAGAGAAACTACTTCTACAAGTTGAAACATATAAGAAGTTATTGGAGAAAGCTCAGGACACAATGTATGAAAATAGATCAAAATTTATCTGCACTGTTTTGAGGCAACTAAATAAGAAGATCCACGATAGACTTAATAGTGTGCATGACAACTATGCCCTGATGGTACGGTCAATGACATTGTCTCAAAGAGATAAGATGTTTATCCATAACAATCTTGAATAAGTGGGTCCCAAGAACTGAGAGATTAAAGTTAATATTAGTGAGAGTTGGCTAGCATGAAGATAAGTACCCTCAGATGTGTCCAGTTTATGAGTTTGTATGTGAGTTGATAAGAGAATTGATAGCTCAATATGATCTGACTGACTTGTCACCACTACTAGACATTAAGGTCACTAATTATGAATTGAAACCATTGCAAGTATGGAAAGAGGAAATGAATGAGGTTATTGATTCCTAGTTGGATAAAATTTTCAAAGAAGTTAATATTGATTTCTTTAATGACACTTTGGAGAGGTTGACATTTATTTTTAGTTTTCTAGAGGATTTTGATAGAGAGTCCAATGTATTAGTAACCAAGTAATCCCCATATAGGAAAACCTTGAATAAAATTATTGAATTTGATTGGTCATCTGAGGAGGAATATGAAGAATAGGGAAGGGTGTATGCTGGCAAGTTTGGTTTGTGAATAGGGATGTGGAACATATACTGGGTCAAGTATTTTACATGTCTGTCCTTAGATGTTATATTTTATAAAATATATGTTTCACAAGAAATATTAGTTGTTGGTGATATGGAATGTTGACTGACATGCTAGCTCAAATTTGTATCCACATCATCTTTTCATCTTGTTCAATGAAACCAATGCACTGCTATGAAGAAGTTTATCCTTTTTGACATGTTTATTTTGGAAGGAAAAGTTGCTCCTCATAATGAATGTCAATGATCTTTGTCTCACATGAATTCCCTTCACTTTGATGAATGTAAATGTAATTGATTTAGGGAATATGTCTTCTAGCAATCCAATTAGAATGTGACATGTGTAAACTTGGCTTGAGGCTTGTTTATTCTCCCTTATTCTATAAAAGGGAATTCGGGGCCATTTGTACAGGTCTTTTGTTGAATTTTGGAGCTGAATGATGAAAATTGAAAATACAAAGCGAACATAATGAGTCCTTATCTAATGCTTTAAGTCTATGTAGCAATTTTTGTCAAATTTATGGTTTCTAAATATTTTTGATTGATAATGGAGATTTCCTGAGTCTATAGTCCCTCCATTTTGGTTTTGTAGTCAAATTATTAATGAAAATCTTGATCATAGATCATTTCATTAATTTTCATAGTTTATACTTTGATATATACTTTGGTTTTAGCTCCCATTCATGGAATGAGTTAAAATTCTTGAATCAAATTATGAATTCATGTGCAAGGTCATTGGATATGATAAGTATTTTGTAGATTTTGGTCATAGATTTGTGAATTGCAAAGTAATGTCACTAAGATCACGAGTATTTAGAATTAAATAAACCTTGTATTTCAATTTTCTTAGACTCCTAGCATATAGATAATGGAATTGATCTTAACTCATTTAAATCTTTCTCATGGCTCTAGTAATCGGACTTGAGAACAATCTTTTAAATAATCATTGATCTATCTTGAAATAGTTGTGTTTTGTGTTGTTTTATATTCTCAGCTTAAGTGGTAAGATTCATTCAAGGAATTGCTAACTTCTTGGATAATTTTAGCTTATTAGCTATGGATGAGAATATATCTACTTAAATATATAGTGTGCGCGGGAATTGTATAAAATAGTGAAGTAATAGACATTGTGGGATCACCCTCCTGGGTTTTGCAGAACCCGAAGTGTAGGAGATAAAGCCATTGGTGCAATATCTCGTTAGTTGGCCACTTGTCGAGTAGATATTTGAGAATTGAGCCTAGCAAACTCATAGGTACCTATTGTGACCTAACTGGTTCATTGTAAAAAAAACCAATAGAATGGTGACTCTATTGGGGACATAAGTCTTGCAATTATTTGTTCTCCAAGATGCCTTATCATAGATCACCACATTTTATGTTGATATTTTCTTATAGAGTTATTCAATTCAAAGCATCTGCTAAATATAGCTCTAATTTTTCCAAGTAGTTTATTTGAATGCTTGATAATTTCCCACCCATTTGTCTTTAAAAGGTGGGTTCAAATTTCATAGAATAATACATCGTATGTGACAAAGTTTTTCTTAGTTTCTTGAGATCTGTTGATATTTGCAAAGAGCATACCAAAATTGCTGCTAATTTGTCCCAAGGAAATTGGGTGGTGACTCTAATGTCTTTGCACCAGTGTGAACCAGTTTTCAAGGATATTCAAGAATTAAAGAAGAAAAGTGTAAGAAAACCAAGGAAAGTTATGAAGGCGAAAAGAATCCAAGCTCAAATGAGAGGAACATGAGGCCATATGAAGAAGCACCTAGAACTAAAGCTAGAAGGTGAATTATCTAAGAACAAAGGAAAATGGATAAAGGAAAAGGATGTAGGAAAAGGTAAGTCCACACATCACCCCACCCCTAAACATGAAATACATTCTAATTTTTCTTCAGAAGAAGAGAGAAATTTATTGGATTTTAGTGATAATAATTTGAATGAGAGGGGAGAGGTTTTTATGAAGACTATTGTAAATGAGTACTCCTTAGACGCTGACATGTAAGCTATGAAGTAGAGAGAAGAGATAGAATCCAGAGAGACAATGTTAGTGTTAGGCGTACTAGAATTGAGGGGTATATTATACAAAAATTCCCATACATACACCCCTATCCCTAATTATTTGTTAACCAAAGATGACTATTTTCATGATCCTCTTCCTTTTCAAGCTGAAAATGTAGTTGTATCTGATAGAGAGTCTACCTTGCCGGATGAAGAAGAGGTGTTAAACGACATATTTTGACTCAATCAGAGAATGTCTCATTATTATGATAACTAAAAGAAAAGGGATGTTGAAAAGGAGAAAATAATTAGGGATGTCATGATGCAAAGGGACATGTTGCAGAGAAATTTTTTGGAGATGGAAGCTTTATATAAGTTAGCCACCCAAATTGATCAAGAGAATGACCCAGTTGTGCAAGAAGTTGTAGGAAAGATTCATGTCAATTCCTCAGCTGATAATGCTGCTATAGATTCCCAACCTAATAAAGGAGAAAAGGCTTCTATCCCACCTCCTTCCCCTCTTAAGAATAATAAGAGAGAATCCCATGTTGTTGATAAAGGGAAGCACCCTATGAATGAGAAAAGGGATAATGAAGGGGTAAATATTAATGAAGGAGTTGTTTCAAAGAAAGATACATCTCAAGATTATTCTATTTCAATCTTTGATAAATTAATGAAGGAGAATGAAGAATTGGATAGGAAGACAAAGGAAATGGAGTTATTAGTAGTAAACAAGGAAATGAAAAAGAAACTTAGTTTCTTGGAATCTACATTGAAAGATCCCATCCTTGAAACCCAGAGCCCTCAAGGCTACTCATCCTCCTCAAACCCTCATACTAGTGAAAAAATTTCACCTACTTGTAACCCCTCTAGCTCTTCCTCACAGCCTAAAAATATGAACAAAATTGTCCACTTTAACAATCAACAAGATTCTCAGCATAATAGGTCTGGAAATGATGGTGAAAGTAGAGGTACTGACAACCAAGATGAGGAGGAAGGACCTATGGGTAAGATATTGTTGCATACCAATAGGTATAGGAAACTATGTTTCAAAAATTTTCCTGGATATGCAAATCCAGTACCTGAAAATGCCAAGAAACATGTGCCCAAATTTACTGGCAACAATTCCCTCAGTGGTGAAGATCATTTGAAGGCATTTCAATGTTTTATAGAAGACTTTAAATTATGGGATGAGGATGTGGCTATGAAGTATTTCATGTAGTCACTTACAGAAGATGCAAGGGATTGGTACAAGAGTTTTCCCAATGTAAGAATTGACTCCAAGGATTCATTCTTTCAAGTTTTTAGAGAGCAATATGGTGACCAAACAGATCCACAGTTTATATTAAATGACTTCAACAACATTAAAAAGGGGCACAATGAAATGGCTACTGAATTCAATGTGAGATTTCAAAAGGAAATGTATAAATTCCTTAGATTCTTGAGGCCTAATGAAAGAGAATGTTTGGTTGTCTATTGTAATGCATATGATTCTAAAATGTGTTACCTGCTTAGAGACAAAAATCCACAATCCTTAAGGGAGGCCTACAAAATGGTAGTAAACATTGAAAATAATAGAAGGGATTTGGAAAAGTTGGTAGAAGAGATGACCCTAAGCCTTCTAAGAGTTCAAAAACTTAGAATGAGAAGGTGTCTAAATTTGCAGCCCCAGATGAGAAGCTGGATCAAGTGTTGAATCTATTACAAAGGCAAGCCAAGAATGAAAAACCTTAGTTCCAAAGAAATGAGAGGCCTCCAAGGCTTTGGGATTATCCATACCATACCAGTTGGCATAATGGAAAGCTTGTTCCAAATAATTAGAATATTTTTCAAGCAACAGTAGATCCTTTACATAAAAATACAAGAAATGTTGTTGAAGACTTACCATGGTGTGGGGTGTGTGAGATGCCTCACTCATCACAACAATGTGCAATTTCAAGGTTGGTGGAAGATACCCAAGATGATCATAGGGAGCCTGATTCTCCTCGAAACCAGATGAATTGGAAAATGTATTCATGACCAAGTCAGACTTAGAATGCAGTGACTATTCTTCCAGTGATGATGCTGATATTGTTGATGTGGAAGCACAAATACATGAAGCAGGCCTATATCATCAACAAGTCCTTTCTAATGAGGAAATGGACGATGAGTATACTGTTGATAATCTTGAAGCATGTAATTTCTCCTTGAGGATGTCATATAATGAGGAAATAGAGAAATATACAATTGCACTAGCTGCTAGAGCTCATGAAAGAAGTGATCTCCACTTGAGGAATATGGTAGTGAGTGGTGACCAAGGTCACTCGGGGGCATGTTCATCAAAGAGAAAAAAGAAGAGAATAAAATAGTCAAGACAAATAGTAAGAAGGAAGAAAATAAACCCAAAGAAGCTAAAGAAATAAGAATTTGGGCAAAGAAGGGTAGCAAAGAAAAGCTTCTACTAAAGTTACACACAAAGATTTGAAGGCCAAAGAGTTGAAGACTACCATTGAGAAAGTTGGCAAACAAGTTAAAAATATGATCCTCCAAGAGATAGTATTTCTTGAAATTCTAAGTTATTCTCCTATTGATATGTTTCAAGTCCTATCCCAAATCTGGGTCACAGTCCCACTTCTTGAAATGATGAGGATTGTTGATCATAAAAAAAATAGTGGTTGTTATCAACGCTATTGCAGAAGGAAGCAAACACAAGGCAAAGGTTGATATACCTAAAACTAGTAGTGGTCAAGCAAAGGATGTTGAACTAGAGGCAATTGTTAGTCATAACCTTGAGATCTACTTAGGAACTATCATTACTACAAACCCAAGTCTAGTCAATCCTTTCTTTTTGAGTTTGATCATTGATTGAAAGATACTCAAAAACTGTATGATAATTTGTTTCAAGACTTCTAGATAAACTGTGTGCATTTTTATGTAAAAAAATGCACACAATTTATCTAGAAGTCTTGAAACAAACTATTATGGACTATGAAAACAAAATGCTATTAACTGTATGATAAATTCAGGTACTTCAAAAAATGTCATTCTTGTCAAGATAATGGAGGAAATGGGCTTGAAAGTTGATAGTACATATGGAAAATGTTATGCCATGGATTCTACAAAAGTCATTGTAATTGGTGTAATCTATGAAGTCCCATATAGACTGGCTACATTCCCTAAAAAGGAGCTAGTCATGAGTGTCATAGTTGTGGATATTCCACAAACATATGGAATATTGCTTTCTAGACAATGGTGTGCATCTATGGGAGGAATTATGCAATGTGATCTATCATTTTTCACCTTTTTAATTGATCAGAAGGATGTTAAAATAACCCGAGAATCTAGATTCCAACATATGATTGAGCATTTCAAGGAACTAGAAGAACCCCTAATGATTAACTTTGTAGATACTGGGATAAACACTTTTCAGGCAAAAGAAGTGGAACAAGAAGAAGAATTCAAGCCTTCCCCAATTGTTAGATAAGTCTTGCAAGCACCATAGGAAGATACTCTATGGACACTTTATTTTGATGGAGCCTATTCAAAAGAGGGCTTAGGTGTTGGAGTGATGCTAAGCTCCCGTCAAGGTAAGACTTTCAAATACTCATTTTTACTATAGTTTGACAAATAATGTTGCAAAGTATGAAGCCTTATTACTTGATTTAAAACTTTCCTCCAAACATGGGATAAAATTGTTAAAAGTATTTGGTGATTCAGAATTACTAGTTTCTCAAGTCAGATCTAGATTTGTCACCAAGGAAAAAAGATTAAGACAGTATAGGAATGGGGTGTGGGATACTATTGAGGCATTTGATGCCTTTGGAATAGGCTAGATAGAAAGAGGACAAAATGTCAAAGTATACTTGTTGGCTAATATTTCAATTAAGCTTGATGATGTAACCTTTGATGGTGTTTCACTAATTGAGGTACACACAAGACCTATTGTACCTGACAACATCTGCAATTGGCAAGTGTTTAATGATGATAATGACATTTTGAAATTTTTACATTGTGTGGATTAGTATGAGAATCAGGAGATTGAATTTAGGTCATATGTGGTGGAAGTTGATGGAAATGATACATTATTTGGTAATGAAGTCATCCAGTTGAAGAACAATAAAATTCCCAAGGGACTCATTACACTCGAAAGGGTCTTTGATGGCCCCAATATATCAAATGCCAAACAAACCAGTGCACATAAGGAAGACTTAGAGGAAATAAACTTGGGAACAAAAAATGCTCCTAAAAAGATATATATAGGAAAAAGGATGAAGCCACATATTAGGAAAATATTAATTGCACTACTGTGGAAATACAAACATATGTTTGCATGGTCCTATGATGGCTTGAAATCCTATAGGGAAGACTTCTTTCAACATGAGATCCCTTTAAAGCCTGACACAAAACCATTTAGGAATAAATAAAGACCCATTAATCCTACTTTAAGGCCTAAGATGCAAGAAGAACTTGCTAAGTTAAGTGATGCAGGAATTATTAAACCTATAAGACACTCATCATGGGTGTCCAATCTAGTGCCTATCAGAAAAAAGAATGGAAACTTAAGATTATGTGTGGATTTTAGGAACCTAAATGTTTCATCCTTGAAGGACAATTATCCCTTACCTAACATGGAAGAAATGTTACAAAAGGTGACTAGTTGTTAACTGCTCTCTATGATGGATGGATTTTCTAGGTACAAACAAGTCATGGCAAGGGAGTTAGAACAGTACAAAACAACATTTACTACACCTTGGGGAACTTATGTTTATGTGAGGATTCTCTTTGGTCTGATAAATGTTGGTGCCACTTTTCAAAGATCCATGGATGTAGCTTTTGCTAATTTTCTAGATCTATTTCTTGTTATTTATCAAGATGACCTTACTACCCATAGTAAGAAAGAGGAAGATCATTTCTCCCATCTTAAGAAGATTTTTATCAGAGCTCTAGAGGATGGTACCTCCTTGAGCTCGAAGAAATTTTCTTTCAGGGTTAAAGAAGATAAATTGTTGGGACATATTGTTTCAAAGGATGGCATCATAGTTGATCTTGAAAGAATAGAAACCATTGATAAGATTACCCCACTGAGAAATGTCAAAGAGATCCAATCTTTCTTTGGGAAAATAAATTTTCTGAGGAGGTTTGTGACCAATTTTGTAGAGATAAGTAGGCCCATTTAAAAAATGCTCAAGAAAGGAGAAAAGGTAGCATGGTTAGAAGAACGTCTTAAATATTTTCAAGCCATCAAAGATGCTATTAAGGCTGCACTTGTATTAAAGACTCTAGATTATTCAAAACCTTTCCAATTGTTCACATTTGCTTATTTCCATACTGTAGCAAGCATGTTGTTGCGGAAGAATCATGAAGGTTTTGAGCAACCAATTGCCTTTTTTAGCAAATCCCTGTAGTCAGTATGACACTACTAAAAAATAGGCTTATGCCTTAGTTAAGGCTATTAAAAATTTCAGAACTTATTTGATTGGTGTGATAATAGTTTCTTATGTTCCAAGTGCATCGATCAAGGATATTTTTACTCAACAAGAGACCACAGGTCAGAGATGTAGATGGATTAATAGAATCCAGGGGTTCAACATAGATATTCAAATCACTAAGCTAGTAAGAGGTCAAGGTTTGGCCAAGCTCATGGCTGAAACCAATTTGGATGCTAACCAAATCAATGAAGTTGAACAAGAAAATATTACTCCCATTTGTGATATACAAACATGTGGTTGGTATCGAAGAATAGTTGAGTATTTACAAACTATGAAATGTCTTGATGGCATGCCAAATAATGAGAGGAGGACTCTAAAACTATAGGATATCAGATATGTCATTATTGATGGCAAACAATGGTGGAGAAGCCTAGGGGGTGTGTTTCTCAGATGTGTAGATGGTGACTAGACAGAAGATTTGCTAATTGAAGTGCATAGGGGAGTATGTGGAGGTCACTATATGGGTAAGAATATGACAAACAAGATATTAAGGGTTGGTTTCTAGTGGCCCTTAGTCTTCAAATATTCCCATAGATATGTGAAGAAATGTGATGCTTGTCAAAGATTTACTAGTAAGCTAAAAAATTTAGGCAATCTACCACTTAGACCAGTCTTAGCACTGACCCATTTCCAACAATGGGGCATTGACTTTATTGGAGAAATGGTAGTGAAGTCTAGTGGAGGAAATGCTTAGATTCTAGTGGCAACTGACTATTTCACAAAATGGGTTGAGGCTATCCCTACCTGGAAGGAAACTAGCAAGGTTGTTATTGACTTCTTAATGAATAACATCTTGAGTAGGTTTGGTGTGCCTAAGAGGATTTTCTCTGATAATTCCATTTGCTTTAGGTTTGAATAATTTATGGATTTATACAATCAACATGGTATAAATGTGTCCTAATCATCCCCATACCACCCCAAGGGAATGGACAAGTTGAGTCCAACAATAAGAGCCTTATTAAAATCATCAAATGGGTCCTTGAGAAGAATAAGAAAGCATGGGATTCAAAATTGTAACTAGCTTTGTGGGAAGATAGGACCACAATCAAGAAAGCTATCCAACAATCTCCTTTCAACTTGGTGTATGGGGTAGAGGCCAAGACCCCACTCAATAATTTGATGAAAATGTATAAATTTGTACATGAATATGATACTGACATCTATGACGAGATGCAAAATAGGATGAATGAATTAGTCAAGCTTGATGAGCTAAGGAGAGAAGCTCACAAGAAGAATGATAAAATGGAGCTTCAAGTTAAATATCAGCATGACAAAAAGAGCCACCCAGAGAAAATTTGAGGTAGGGTGTATGGTGTTAATGTGGAATACAAGATTGGAGGATAAAGGAAAGCATGGGATGTTTGACCCCTTGTGGTTCAGACCTTACTTAATAATAGACACACATGGAGAAGATTCTTACTTCCTACAATCACTCTTGGGTGAATTTCTAGAACTATCAGTACATGGAAAATTCTTGAAACCCTATTTCTATTGAAATAGGTTTTATCTCCATGTACATTGTATAGTCCTATAAATTTTGTATATAGGATTTGGTGTGTTGGATTTCAGCTGTGTCTTTTTTCCTTGTGCACGCAAGCTCCTAGTTTCCTTTTGGGTTCCTCTGTATTTGGTCTACTTCACCAAGAGATTTGTTTCTTGGCATACCCACCAGTGGTATGCATCCCCGAGCATGAGCCAATGATAGAGCCCTCAAAATTCTTGACATTTTGAGACCTTTTGTACTTAATGTTAACATGTTATATGTTCCCCATTAGTAGGGTTCAAGGGTTTTTGCTTAGATAGTCTTGTCTTCAATTAATCCCTATCTGATCCATGAACATTCTATTTTTATGTTGACTTTTTTTCCCAGTTGCCAGTCATGTAAGTTGTCTTCTAAGCTATGTTTTCACATTGGTCTACCAGCCCCTCTACTATGGTTGTTTGGTCATTTCAAGGTTGCAAGCCGTTGTAATTTTCCCAAAACCTAGTTTTAATATTCTATCATTATGACTTAAGTCTAAGTCATTAGTTCCTAATGGTAAGCTCCCATCAGCCTAGTCAAGGCCCTCTTTTATGGATAACTTTATTGCATGTGTAGGGTGAAAAGTCACCAAATCATGGGATTTCATCTAGACCATTCCCCGCTAGCCCGTCCATCTCAAGTGACTACAGTTTAATTGTTGTGAGGTTAGCGAAATGTCACCACATGTAGGGGGGTCCAACCGTTATGTCCCATCCCAACACCCAAAGCTTTGAGATTAATAGTGCTAATTGAGCAAGGAAAGATGATCACCACCATTACCTACCAGTTTGTGAAGGTAAAATGCAAGTTCTTTTGAAAGTAGTGAGGCCTGCGAGAAGCTACCACATGCACTCTATGGCTACTAGCGTGTGGAGCCCACAAGTACATGGGGAAGGTCCAGTCAACATATTTCTATTGGAAATTCATATGAGTTAGAGAAGATGTAAATTCAAATGATATTGACTCAATCTGAGTCATTCGAGATGCCCAACTCAGCTATAGATCAATGACACATATTCAAAATTTTGAAGTACGCCCATTGCAATTATTTTTCTTCACGCGATTAGGAATTAATGGAAGAGGTGACCTGTAAACCTATTCACTTCCATTCAAAAATTATGTATACAACTGATTCTTGCTTATTTGGGATTCAAGGATGTTTCTAAAGCAATATGAAGAGTCGAGAAGTGAATTGTAGAATTTATTCCTATTTGTATTAGGGTTTATCACGGTTCAAATTAGTAAGTACCACAAACACAATTCTATTATTTTTTCAAGACTTCTGAGTTAGGGCTTGCTTTTAATCTACTTTCATATGAGTGTGTTTTATCCTTTTTTCTTTTATTGCTCTAAATTAAGTTTAATCTTTGCTTTTAAAGTTGTAGCCCTCTAAATTATCTAAAATTAATACTCATCCTAGGTCATAAACTGCAATTAGGAAGTTGAATAGTTACAATTCCTTTGTTGGAACTCTAGTGTACACAAGACCATGGCTCCCAAAGTACAAGGTGCTTCTTCCTCCACCTAGTCTAGAACCCTTTCTTAGGATGTGATTGACTTTCTACCCTAGTCTACAAACAAGAAACCAGAAGAAAAATTCTTGTTTCACGGCCCAACCATGAGGGAAGGATTGATAGATAAAGCTTATTTCATCAAGGATGTCGAAGTACCTTACACTGGATGGTAGTTGTTTCAACACTGGTTCAGGAATATAAACTTTGAGGCTCCTTTCAATAATCCATGGAGGTTGCATATGGGGAAGTTGATTGTTCCCAATGTGTATATGGATGTAGATATCTTGAAAGATACCGCTTCAAAATATGACCTAGTTTCTAGGGCAGTCAGAGCATTTGATGGGGTGGTCATGGTAAGAATAACTAGGGAAGAAATTGAAGAATTCTTTGACTTGCATGAATGGATTCAAGACTTGGTCCCTCTAGATATGGACACTATTAAAATAAATTACAAAAATACTAAGGTGTTCATCAAAACAAGGATGTTTCCTCTGCATACTATTGTGACTGGAAATGGGAAACATAAGAGGAAAATTAAGATTGATGATAGGGAACTCGAAACTTTCCTAATGAACTATTTTACCAACTATTTCAAAAATACTGTGTACTCTTTGTGCCAAATTATTGGTGCCAATCCACCTGACACATTGTAGAAGGAGTATAGTTATTTGGCCACACATCTGCATCACCCATCATATAGCATTATTTATGACTATGGAACTTATCTAGTTGAACATATTCATAAAGGATTAGTTGAATTAAAGGAAGGAAAACAATGGGTGAAGTTATGGTGGTACTCGTTGTTAATGAATATGCTCTTGTATTAAGTACAATAGGTTTTTGAGAAGGAGATCACCTTGGAAAAAAAGGAGGATGTTGACCTGCCTATCCAATGCTAGACCCGAATCCTGGATAAGGATGACAAAAAGTATAACTTTGTAATGTTTAGAAATTCTTTGGCATCCAAAATAAGGAGGTTCTTAATAAATGAACCACCTAGAATTCCTAGAGAAATTCATGAATTCTTGAGGACTAAGGAGATGAGGCTAGATTTGAATTTGAGTCACAATCGGGGAGATTTAATTTTTTATCTTGATAAGACAATTCTCAGAATATATGGTAGTAATTTGGTTCCATATGTCTTTCCTAGAGATTTTCCTTTGAGAATAGGATTCCTTGAGATCATGAGGCAGTTAGGAGCTTCACAAGAAATGCATTTACCTAAATCAACAAGGAAGGGGTCATTCTTTCCAAAATGGACAACATTTGCATATTACATTCTGACAAAAGGGACATGGAATCAATTAGAACATATTCTAGCTCCTTATAAATTGATGACTATGAGCCCGAGAAATCATGATCCTAAAGGATTCATTAGCAAACTCAAAGAAGATAAGAAATGGGTAACTTCATACATCTTTTTGATTACCCTGAGGTTGTTGTTAGGAATATTTTTAACTTTGAGGAAAAAGATGAAAGAAAAGCTAAATATGTTGCTTATAGAAAGATGGTAGAAGCTAAGTGGAAGAATAATCCCTAATATGACCCTTTGCCAAATATACCTGATGATTTTAATAAAGTTATGCATGTCATGGAAAAATTTGAGAATGTTGTTGGTATTTTGAGGGAACAATGGGAAATCCTAGATAGGGGAAAGGCAATGGTGGTTGAAGAAAGTGTTGAAATGACATTAGAAGAGAGACCTACACATCAACCACCCAAGAAATTAAGAATTTATTCTAGGAGGAAGAAAACAATAGGTGAGGAAGGAAGCTCAACAACCCTTATCACCTCTGAAGGGCCAAAGGAAGACTGTTCTAAGAGTGGAGTGCCACCTCCGCCTAAAAAAAAAGGCCTCTTTGCTTGTAATTGATCTTGATTCACCCCCTACAAGTTATGCCCCTCCTGAGCAACCACCTGAAAAGAAGCAAAGGACTAAGGAAAATGGAGTGGTTGATTACTCTGACATAGATGAAGATGATATCTACATCACCCCTAAGGAAATGCAGATAGGAATGCCCCCTCATAAAGGAGAAATTGCTTCAAGTTTAGGATAGAGCATCCTTGGATTAGGAAATCTTGACTTTAGTGGATTGAATGTTGTAGATGATTTAAGGATAGAAGCCATCAAGGAGTCTATGGAAGATGACTCCTTCATTGAAACCTCTACATTCTAGGATTTATGGTGGAAATCCAAGGTCACAGACTATGTAGAGAGGGTAGCCACTAAAAGGATCTTACACCCTGATTTTCCTGAAAATGTCATTTAGGAAAATGTAAGAAGCATCATGAAAAATGAGTTAAAAAAGATTAGTGCTCAGGAGGGCAGAGAGCTTTTAAAGAAGTGTGGTGTTTTTTTGTTTCCATGATGGAATATATTTTTATGCTATTGTTTTAGATTCCATAAGAAGGGATAAAAGGCCTCTTGTACAAATAGAAGAAGAATTGGAAATGGCACTTCAAGGTTCAACATTTAGTGAAGATTGGGATGTATTGGCAATATGGTCATTATCTTTAGGATCTAGGAAACCATCTCTGGAAGAGCCATTGGACCTTAGTGAAACAACTGCCTATAAAGAGATTTGTTGATACCCTAGCTTTGGAAGCTATAGATATGGTTGTTAATGTTGCTAGGTTTACTCAAGCAACTGTGGAAGGTCTCACACTAGAGAGAGATAATCTCAAAACTAAGTACAAAGAACTCCTTGATGATTATGATAACAACCAATAGAAGGTGGTTGTGTTAGAAACTAAATTGGCACATTATAAACAAAGAGGAGAAATGCAAAGAGAACAGGGTTAGCCTAGCTCAAGCCACCCACCGCCATCCTCTCTAATGGCATCTTCCCAACATTCACCTCATGATCAGGCCATAGCAATAGTACCATATAATCAGGGACAGGGACCATTTAGAGTGGAAGAATTAAGTAGACCATGCTCTAGCTCATCTGATAGAGAGAAACTACTTCTACAAGTTGAAACATATAAGAAGTTGTTGGAGAAAGCTCAAGACACAATGTATGAAAACATATCAAAAGTTGTTTGCACTATTTTGAGGCATCTAAATGAGAAGATCCAGGCTAGAATTAATAATGTGCATGACAACTATGCCTTGATGGTATGGCCAATTAGATTGTCTCAAAGAGATAAGATGTTGGCCATACCAATCTTGAATAAGTGGGTCCCAAGAGCTAAGAGATTAAAGTTAATATTAGTGCGAGTTGGCCAACATGAAGATAAGTGCCCTCAACTACTTCCGGTTTATGAGTTTTTATGTGAGTTGAGTGAGAAAAATTTTCAAGGGTACATAGCCCCACTGTAGTAGAAAATAAGAGAATTGATAGCTCAATATGATTTGACTAACTTGCCACCACTACCAGAAATTGAGGTCACTAATTATGAATTGAAACCATTGCAAGTATGGAAAGAGGAAATGAATGAGGTTATTGATTCCCAGGTGGATAAAATTTGCAAAGAAGTTAATATTGATGTCTTTAATGAAACTTTGTAGAGGTTGACATTTCTTATTAGTTTTGGGAGGATTTTGATAGAGAGTCCAATGCATTAGTAACCAAGTACTCCCCATATAGGAAAACCCTAGATAAAATTATTGACTTTGATTGGCCATCTGAGGAGGAATATGAAGAATGGGGAAGGGTGTATGTTGGAAAGTTTGGTTTGTGAATAAGGATGTGAAACATATACTAGGTCAAGTATTTTACAGGTCTGGCCTTAGATGTTATAGTGTATAAAACATATGTTTCACAGGAAATATCAGTTGTTGGTGATATGGAATGTTGACCAAGATGCTAGCTCACTTTTTTTGATCCATGTCATCTTGTCATCTTATTTGATGAAACCGATGTGCTGATATGAACAAGTTTATCCTTTTTGACATGTGGTTTTTGGAAGGAAAAGCTACTCCTCACAATGAATGTAAGTGATCTTTCCCTCACATGAATTCCCTCCACTTTAATGAATGCAAATGTAACTAAATTAGGGAATATGTCTTCTAGCAATCCAATTAGAATGTGATATGTGTACACTTGTCTTGAGGCTTGTTTTTGATCCCTTATTCTATAAAAGGGAATTCAGGGCCATTTGTGTGGGTCTTTTGTTGAGTTCTGGAGCTCAATGGTGAAAATTGATAATTCAAAGCGAACATAATGAGTCCTTATCTAATGCTTTAAGTCTAGGTAGAAAATTTTGTCAAATGTATGGTTTTTGAATATTTCTAAAAGATAATGGAGATTTCTTGAGTCTATAGTCTCTCCATTTTGGTTTTGTATTTGAATTATTAATTAAAATCCTGATCATAGATCATTTCATTAATTGTCATTGTTTATAATTTGATATGTACTTTGGTTTTAGCTCCCATTCATGGAATGAGTTAAAATGATTGAATCAAATTATGAATTTTGGTGGAGGGTCATTGGATCTAATAAGTAGTTTGTAGATGTTGGTCATAGATTTTTGAATTGAAAAGTAATGTCACTAAGATCATGAGTATTCAAAAATAAATAAACCTTGTATTTCAATTTTCTCAAAATCCTAGCCCACAAATAATGGCATTGATCTTAACTCATTTAAATATTTCTCATGGCTCTAGTAACCTGGCTTGAGAACAATCTTTTAAATAATCATTGATCTTTCTTGAACTAGTTGTGTTTTATATTGTTTTATATTCTCAGCTTAAGTGGTAAGATTCATTCAAGGAATTGCTAACTACTTTGATAATTTTAGTTTATTAGCTATGGATGAGAATATTTTTGCTTAAATATACAGTTTGTATGAGAATTTTCTAAACTAGTGAAGTAATACACATTGTGGGATCACCCTCCTAGGTTTTGTAGAACCTGAAGTGTAGGAGATAAAGCCATTGGTGAAATATCTTGTTAGTTGGCCACTTGTTGAGCAGATATTCAAGAATTGAGCCTAGAAAAATCATTTGTACTTGTGACCTGACTGATTCGTTGTAAAAAAACCAACACAAGGAACATCTCCATGTGATCTGTGTTACCCAATTTTCACCTATGGGCTCAATCAGGCAGGATGAATTATGTTTTAGATGTTCACAAGGGCCAGATGGGACATTTGCATCGAGGGTTAGGTCATGCATCAGATGACATTTCATAGGGAGTTTAGTTGAAGGGTCAGCCTTAGTCAAGTTTGACATAATTTTCCTTTAAGGAGAAAGTCGGCAAGACCTTCTAGATGTCTTGCCAACTAGTAGGGGTTCCATCAAGTTTGAATGTTTCACATCCGAGGCCTATTGGTAAGAGATTATCTGGGTCTCCCTGACCCATAATGCATTTTGGTTAAATATGCTTCTATGTTGTCTATCGTCAAGACCCTAAGAATTTCACGGTGAGTGGAATTCACCTACAGATACCTATCAGTGAGACAAAATCATTGTCCCAGCGACTAGGGGTTTCCCATTGGCGTGAAAGTTTTCCTTCGAGGTAGAGTTTCGGTGACTTCTTAAATTCTCACTGAAAAGATGCCTTCGGCGTATGTAAGCGAGCTTTGCTAGGAGTTCTCACTGATGAGCAATGTCTCGCCGAAGGGAAGCAGTGTCGCTGAAGGGAAGTGAGTTCAGCAGGAAGTCTCATCGATAATGAAAAGTCATGCCGACATGCTTGTGCCTTTGGTGTAGTGCGAGAAGCTTGGCAGGAGGTCCCGCCGACACATGAGAGTCACCCCGACAGGATCCCAGTTCACCAAATAAAGTAGTTTAGCCATGATGTCTTGGCGAAGGCATTATGTCTCACCAATAGAAGAAAAGGGTTCTCAGGGTAGTGTTTTTCTTTTGGTAAGATGTCTCACCGACATCCAGGAGTCTTGCCGATAGATGAAGAGGCCTCGGCAGGAGATGATGGTTTCAATGAAGGATGGAGGAATCGCCGTAATGTCTCGGCGAATGGAGGTGGTCTCGTCGAAAGATAAAGGGAGCCTTCAATGCAATATTCCAAGTTGGGGAGAGGTCTCCCTAACTCGGTGATCTCACCGACATGAAGTGCGCTCGCTAGGAGTTAAGTCACTGCCATGAGGTCCCAGCAACCAAGTGTCCTGCCAAAAGCCAGGGGCCTAGCCCAAGGAAGGTTAAGTCATCACGATGTCTCGCTGGTGGCTTATTGTCTCATCAAAAGAAATGAACAAAGCTTAGGGTGACTAAAATGAGCTCGCTGAAAGGTCTCATCGACCCGCTAGGGTCTTGCCAACATGAATGTGCTCACCTAGACATAGGGAAGGGTTCGCTATGAGGTCTTCTCGAACACATGATCTCTTGCTGACAGCAATGGAATTGCCAAATAAAAGTGATATCGATGTGACTCAGTGGTGCTCGCTGTGACTTCAGCCCGATGCTGATTGTCTTGCCAATGTTTTTGGCAATATCAATATAACTTCTAAAGCTAGCTAGGACATCTTACCAACTATCACATGTTGTGCCGATGGCTTCAAGGGGAATAATCACATTAGTGAGACACTTCCAGTGTCTCACCAAGATGCGATTCTAATCAGAGGAGCTTTTGACCGTCTGAGGGATCCATGTGGAATGAACCAACCAATCAGAAGGAGCCAAAGATGAACCGTTGATGTTTTGATTGATTGATACCTTGACAAAGAATATCAGAAAACATAGGCAATGCGTTACTGCTTTGAAGTCAGAGGCATTGAAGGCAGCTCGACTGAAGAGGTTTAGGACGGACATGATACCAGGAAGTAAATACATTTGGTAGTTGCTAAAGATCTGAAGGCTTCTCCAGGAATGTTTCTTCATCGACATAGGCAACAAGGACACAGGGATGCAGCATTAACTTCATGAAAAATATCTAAGGGCAGATCTTTCTGAGCCAGATATTTTTGTAAGCCCAGAGGGGCCGACACTCTCTTGTATATAAGGCATTTTTTCCTTCTTGTAAAGAAATTCTCCTGATGCTTTTCTAAAGTCTGTGACTTCTACAGTCCTCTCTCAGATTAGCAAAATTCTGTAACTCATTTTGGAACATGTTATATAAAGCTTACCTTGGTTACCATTGATGGTTCATTTTTTCCTTCTGGTTCTTGTGAAGTATTGTGCATTTTTAGGTGATTCATCAAGCTACTTAGTGAAATATTTATTTTCCTTATAGCTTTGTTTCATGTTAGCATGCCTTTATTTTCAAAAGTGGTATCATGTATGTTATAAACTGTGTTTACTCAATTGCACATAAGCTTTTAATTTGTGAAAGTCTATTTTTCCTTTTTGAAAGTGTGGGCATGTCGAACCTGTTTGTATGCATAATCCACATAATCTTATTGTGTAGTCCCATATCCATCATCATTACTCAAGTGTAACTCGAGTATCTCATTGTTCTTATTAGTTTGATGTATCACCTTAGTGTTAGTTTTATTTTATGCATTCCTTCTCCCTTTCCCTTCAAAGAATTAGTAGTTTTAGGTGATGACCCAATAAGGAAGCTAGCCTTCTCCGGAGGTTGACCTCTGTCTATAAGTGACCCACATATTTGGAGGTCTTCCCATGTTACACCAAGGTGTTGAACATCAGGTTCAACAAGGGTGTAATTTCAGGTGACAACAATCTGCATGTTTCTAATTGGATGCTTTGGTGTTGCATTATGTCTTGAGTTAGATTTTTTGGGTTATTTGTGGATATCTAGCTGGCAAGGCTTGTTCATTTTCTTATGCCATATGCTTGAGGGTTTTCATGAGAAATTGAAGATTTTTTATGATATATTTGCATCTTGACCTGTCCTATTTGTGACTGCATCAAGTTAATTCAAATTGAAGTGTATTTATGGGCCATTTGGTTATGTGCTTCATGTTTCATTCACACATTTCCTTGATGCCAACTTAGGTTGATGTGCGCCTACATGTAAATTATTTTGGATCACATTGGAAGAAATGTTAATATTTTTTGGACCTCTCTATCTTCCAAATAGTACCATATTATTTTTTTTTGGCTGACTTGTTGAATTCATTGGTTATCTTCTTTCAAGTTGACCTAATTGAAGTTTTGAAGAGTTGTGGTGGATATTAATGCAAGATCATTTTTGATGCAACGAATTGGAAATTTTTTCAAGTATAAAGAAGTGTGTGTGTGAATTTTATATCCAGTAGAGATAGTGCTTAAGTGTGTGAAAGGAAAGATCAAGTGTGCCTTAATGCCTTAGTCAACAAAGTGAATTATTGACAAATATTGTAATCTCTTATAAAAAATTTGCATCCTACTCTGAGATAGTGAATCTCTTTAGGTTCTCTGTATCTTTCTCTTGAAGTTGTGTTGGATTTAGTTCTACAAGTATTTTTGTATCTTTCTCTAAGGCATTGATCCCTCTTGTAAGTCTTTTTGGTAGTGAGAATCTATATTGTTAGTGAACTCTCACTGTGATTTTCCTATCATTAGGTTTTCCATCTAAATCTGGTGTTCTCATTGTGCATGTGTGTTCTTTGTTCCTTTCTCATTGCTACTAATCTAGTTAGAAGTAGAATTGATATATCTTTCATTGCTTAAATATTTCTAAAGTTGTTGATGATTCAAACTACTATATCATTCTCTATTACTATTATGTTTTAAGATTTTGATATGATAAAAAGGGTTTTTTTGTGCTGAAAAAGTTAATTTTTGTAAGGGATTAAGTTTTTGTTAAGATTAATTCAACACCCCTCTCAGTCTACAGAAGTGTTCAACAATCTCATTTGCCCAATTTTGATATCATACGCCAAAGTTATGGACAAAAGAAAGGAATGTTCCTTTAGGGACAAAGGGGGATAGGAAGGGGATTTACTATTGGTCGTACTACTGACATGTTGATGCTAACATGATGTTAGTAGAATATTCTATGTAATAATATTTTATTTTCAAATGAAAAAATTAGCCACTAGGAAAAAATTGGCATCAAAATATGCCAAAAAAGATGTTGGAACATGTTGAAATTAAAAGTAATATTTCTTGAGTGTCATTAGTTTTTTCCTTTCTAGTTAATGTCAGGTCTACACTAGTCATAGCTTATTGAAAAAGGAAAACTAATTTGAAAAATTAACTACTAAGTTGAAAGAGGGAATCAAAATCAAAAGATTGTTAGAACACAATGATCTACTAAGAGGGGGGTGAATCAATAGATATTAAAACTTTTAGTCCAAAAAACCCTTTTTAAGATTTAAACTTAAACACTTAGATGTGCATATTAGAACATAAACAGATATAATAACCACAAGCACAAGAGAGATCAACATATAACACAATGTATGTGGAAAACCCAAGATGGGAAAAATCACAATGGGAAATGCTACTAGGTTCTACTATACTAATCTAGCCTCACAAGTAATGAAGTTCAATTACAATTTTAAGGGCTTTGAACCTAAGGAAGCACCAGCTCCCTATTTTAGAAGCTACAACTTCAAGGATGCTACAACACCCTGCTCTAAGCTACAACTCAACACACTCTAAGGAAACCACCTCTACATATTTGCAAATTCAAGTACACATAAGCTAGTTCTTAAAAACCTATAATGCATCAATTCAATACATAACATTTTCTCTCTCCATTTCACTCTCACTCTCAACTATAAATAGCTTCAAAAATACATTCCAAATTTTAACAATCTGATATAGTAACACACTTCACTCATTGACTATTTACTTTCATCACATAGACCAACTAGTTCATATCTTTGAACTAATAATATATAGCAATTTCTAGCTTCATCAAGAAGCAACATAGAAACATTGTAACCCTAATTGAAATTTAATGAAATATTTCATTTTTCGTAGTCTATTTCTAGGGTTTTCTATGTTATTTTACCATTTTCTAGTGTGGTGGATTCCAATTCAAACTGTGAATTCTTCTTTTCCTTTGAACCATCATCTTCATCCAATAGCTAACAAAATACTTGCTAGATATATGCCTGATAATTTATCAAAGTGATTATATTCGATCATCCTCTTTCTTGGATCAATCTCATCCCTTGTTCGTTGATGTAAGAATCTATGCCATTACTTTGCCATTGGATTGAACACATTCATAGTTGTACTTGTTTTCATAAAAATTCATGCTAACACCCGTGTCTTCTTGCATTAAGAGTTCATACCCTAGCTATGTCATTTTACATGTGCAAATAGACTGCGGTTACAAATTGAATCACCATTTTCAAATACATTAATTGATCGAATATTAATTTTTCAACAAGGATACAAAATCAATGAATGATCGATTTCCATGTGTCATAATTCTATTTTCATTCTATATCTATGTCATCAATCAACCTTTTGTCCCTTACACAGTCAATTTTTTATCATATTACCATTTGTTGTAAATTTAGTGAGTGCATATTCACTTTAGTGATGTAGTAATCATTGCTTTATTGCTACTTCAATAAGAATTCCTTATTCATTTTAGTGATATGAGGAAGTAGATATGATGTACATGTTCTATTGCATATCACTCTAACACATCGAGCTTCACCATTCATTACTGTGATGTGAAGAGACATAGCGATCACCATTAGATCACATACATTTTGATCTCTATTGTTCACATTATCTCATCGCATATCACTAAAATTCAACTTGGTTTCAAAGAGGTTTCTATGATACTTAGAATCTTAGTGATAGTCTTCATTTCCATTTGGTCCACTTCCATATACCAACCATCCTAGATTACTTTCCACCAATTACTGGTTCCACCTATTTGTATATCAAAGAGACAAAAGTCATAGTCTCTTCGAAGACTTATGCCACAGTGATGAAGCAAGTCTCATACCTTATCACTCAATCGAAGAGATTCCTTCTAGACTCTTACCAAGATAATAGTGTATCATCAATGAAACTTAACTCTCTTTCTTTGTCATTGTGTCAAAGGGACACTGAAGCAACTCACTTCGATATGTCATGGTCTCTTCGATGAGAGACTAAATTCTTGTTATGCCACTTAGGAAATATTATTATCAACAAACACTTATTTGAGAAACTTTCTTCAACCTTGTTTTGAATATTTCATTTGCATTTGCATGATTGACACTACTCATTGTCCAATCTTTAACATCAATGACAACATTTTTCCAACAATCTCCCCCTTTTTCATTGATATAAAAACCATCCTAATGCTCATCCATACTGTCAACTATGATATCAACTATGACATCATTTTCCAGATCAACATCTAAGCATCTCTTCTATACTTCCATGCTCCAACTTTAAGCATTTGCACAACTTTCTCCCCCTTTGACATCAATGGAAAAGGGAACACTCCCTCTTAGTATATGCTCCCCCTGACTTGATTATGCTTTCCTTGACTAGGGTTAAGGAAATAATCAATGAAGATCCCCTTGGATGTATGTCGTATCACTAACACTTAATGATATGATGTGGGAGAAATTACTTCCAGCTTTCACCTCAGGTATTCAAATTTCTCTATGGGAAGAGGCTTTGTAAATATATCAGGTACTTGTTCCTTTGTAGGAACATACTCCATACTAACTTCCCTATCTACAACCTTCTCTCTAATGAATTAATATTTCACTGATATATGTTTGGTTCTGGAGTGCATCACTGGATTCTTTGATAAGTTTATGGCACTTGAATTATCACAAAGAATAGAAATAGGCTCTTTGTATTCCACCTTGATATCTTTTAATGTCTCCTTCATCCATAAGACCTGAGTACAACATGCAACTAGTGCAAAATATTTAGCTTCTGCTATAGAAAGAGTGACAAACTCTTTCTTTTTTACTCATCCATGAAACCAAATTGTTTCCTAAGAAGAAAGCACCACCACTATTACTTTCTATCATCCACACTTCCTACCCAATCTGCATCTATATATGTTGTTAATGAGAAATATTTGCACTGGGGATACCACAACCCATAGTCAATAGTAATTTTGATGTATTTAAGAATTCTTTTCACTGCAATGACATGAGATTCCTTTGGGGCATCTTGAAACTTTTCTACCATACAAATTGCCTGCATTATATCTAGCCTTGATCTAGTAAAATATAACAGACTTCCAATCATTGATCTATACAAAGTCTGATTTGCATTAGGTGATTATCTTATTTTCTCAACTTGCAGCCAATAATCATGGGAGTACTGACTAGTCTAGAATTCTCCATTCCAAAATTCTTAGGCATTTATTTTATATACTTGGTTTGAGATATGACTATCCATTTTTTAAATTGTGCTATTTTTAAACCAAGGAAAAATTATGAGTTCTCCTAACATGGACATTTCAAACTGATCTTGCATGTGTGTAGAAAATATTTTGCACATTACATCATTACTACCACCAAATATGATATCATCCACATAAACTACAACAATGATAATATGCTCACCTTTAGATTTAAAATATAGGT
The DNA here is from genome assembly GCA_007258455.2 of Sequoia sempervirens. Lineage (NCBI taxonomy): Eukaryota > Viridiplantae > Streptophyta > Pinopsida > Cupressales > Cupressaceae > Sequoia > Sequoia sempervirens. The sequence continues at coordinate 177,308,702 of VDFB02271358.1, forward strand.
TAATATTAGTGCAACCCTTCTTGAATCCTTGTTGTTGTAGGTACTGATCGAACCTTGCATATAATTCCCTTGGGGATTTCTTTAGACCGTAGAGCACTTTTCTCTATCTACAAACATAACCATCATCCTCTGATAGTTGAAAACCTTCTGGCTGCTCAATATATAATTCCTCTTCTAGGTTTCCATTCAAGAATGCAGATTTAATGTCCATCTATTGTACTTTGAATCCCTTGTGAACTAAGAATGTAAGAAATATTTGTATTGATTCTAGTATGGCAATAGGAGCAATTTTTTCTTCAAAATCAATCCCTTCTACTTGTGCATATCCTTTGCACACTAACCTATCTTTGTTTCTAACCATAGCTCCATCTTCATTCAACTTATTTTTGAATACCCATTTGGTGCCAATCACATTCTTGCTTGATGGTCTAGGAACCAATTCCCATGTTTTATTCTTTTCAATATGATTCAGTTCCTCTTACATTGCTCTTATCCAAATATCATCCTTACTAGCTTCATCAAAGCTTTTTGGTACAATCTGAGACAAGATAGCAAAGTTCACTTGTTCCTTGTCCTTTGCAAGTATTATTTTGGTTTGAACACTTCATTTTTGTCACCAATTATTTGGTTTGTAGGATGATCCTTTTGCATGTTATAACAAAAAGATCTACTAAGAGAGGGGTGAATCAATAGATCTTAAAAATTTTAGTTCTTAAACCCTTTTGCAGATTCAACCTTAACATAAAACATGTAGATTGAAATACTAAGAGATATAATATTCACAAGCACAAGAGAGATCAACACATAACATAGTATGTACGTGGAAAAACCAAGATGGGAAAAATCACAGTGAGAAATGTTGCTAGGGTCTACTATCCTAATCCTTCCTCACAAGCTTCAAAGTTTAGTTACAATGTTTAGGGTTGCAACCCAAGGAAGCAAAAACTCCCTGTTTAGAAGCTACAACTTCAAGGATGCTACTACAGCTTATTATGATCTACAACTCAATGCAAAATGGAAGCTACAACCTCGTAAAAAGTTTTGAAATATACTATGCATAAAATGGTTCTACATAGCCTACAATGCATCAATTTAGTACATAAGCTCTCTCTCTCTCTCTCATTTCTCCCTTCCTCCACTGTAACCAGCTACATGAATTTTTTGATTTTTCTTTCTATTACAGTTCACCTTCTTCTACATTCTGACACTATCATTCATTCTCCATGTAAAAAATAATTCCCCTCATTCAGTTCATTCAGTTCATATTCACTGGAATCACTGTTAGGGTTTTTCCACTTGCAAACTACTTTCGTAAGTGTCAAAGCATTGAGCCACACACATACTATCTAGCTCATCAAATATCACCATCCCTCTACATCAAGTTGTACAACATTTTATTCTGGTGTAGAGAACTTTCTAAGAATAACATTCTATCAAAACCTACAATCGGATATGCATTTAATGTATTCTTGTGATCATTCGATCTGATTTTGATCTCGATCACCTCTACAATCTGTTTCACTACCTTAAAGATCAAATCTTCATTTAATTGGTCATTGAGGTAGTTGGAAAAAATAATTCTTTCTCTTGTGTCAGTTTTCAGACCACACCCTCATTTACACTAGTCATAGCCGTTTCAGATCTCTGCATTTGAACTCTAGTCATCGATCAACTCCTTCACACCTTGATCCTATGATCAACATTCACTACTATTTCTTTAAACCTTGACCATTGGATAATCAATCACTTAAACTACTATCATTGATCTATCATATCATCCTATCATTGGGACTCCATTCTGACTCCCACTGATACAAGGAGATCACACCAATATTATTTCCATGTTATCTAAAAGGACCTACAACCTACATGTCATCAATTTCATTGCTACGCCATTCACAACATTGATGTGAGATGACATATCAATTAATCATTCATTTCCATCTATTAACCATTGTCCCACTCAAGTCCCATAGTCAGCATCATACTCCTATCACTCAGTTACTAAAAAACCAAACCTCATAACCACTTGTTGGAGGTTTTGAAGTTCTAAAAACCCATGACACACTGAAAATAAAGACAACCTATGAAACTAATTTCAAAATGATTAAGTCACTTCGATGAAAGAAACAACACCCAATACATCATTCCAATGTGGGGTCCACATGCTATCATCACATGTCCACGTTATCACCATTTCACAGATCTGTAATCCACAACAAGGATGTGGATTACCATTTACTCAATCCCATCATGCCATGTGTTTGCATCATCATTATGACTAGGTCCCACATGGAATGCTTCCTTACTCATTATCGCATGATCACAAGTCACCAAAAAAACTAAACTTTAGAACCTCATGTTAGAGGTTATGATATTGTGAAAACCTGCGACATGCCAATAACAAAGAGAACCTTTTTCCTTCCTTCACACCATTAGCTAAGTCGCTAAGCCAGAAGGTTATGAAACTTGAGAACCCTATGACATATGTTAGGAAAACTTGGAACCCCATGACTCCTTACATTATTTTCACTTTTTCCATCAATGACAACAATAGTCCAATAGTCTCCCCCTTTGGCATTGATGGAAAAACTCTAACTATTTGATTAGGCACCACTGAAACTCAGCAACAATTTGATTAACACATTGTAACACTGCAACTCCCCCTATGACATAAATCTCATCTCATCTATTTAGAATCACATTTCTCCCCCTTTGAAATCAATGGAAAAGGGTACACTCCCCCTGAAGAAGGGCTTCAATCTTGAACTCTGTAGCCATCAAGTCGATAGAAATGCTCCAATTTTGAACTTTGCAATTTTCATGACTTGATCACATTAATCTTAACCAGGGTTGAATAACTAATCAATGAAGCTCCCCTAGATACATTCCCTATCACTAGAGATTAGTGATATGAGGTGGGAGAAACTACTCCCAACTTCTCCCTCAGCTATTCAAACTTCTCTATAGGAAGGGGTTTTGTAAAAATATCAGCTACTTGTTCCTTGTTGGGAATATACTCCATGCTAACTTCTTTATCTACAACCTTTTCTCTGATGAAGTGATACTTGATTGATATATGCTTTGTTCTAGAGTGCATCACTGGATTCTTTGAGATATTAATGGTACTTGAATTGTCACAAAGAATTGAAATGGGCTCATTGTACTCTACCTTGATGTCCTTTAATGTTTGCTTCATCCATAAGACTTGAGTGCAACATGTAACTGCTGCAACATATTCTACTTCTATAGTAGAAAGAGTAATAGACTCTTGCTTTTTTCTCATCCAAGAAACCAAGGTTCCCTAGGAAGAACACTCCTCCACTGGTACTCTTTCTTTCATCCACACTACCTACCCAATCTACATCTGTATATGTTGTTAATATGATATTTGTGCATTTGGGATACCATAAACCATACTCAACAATACTTTTGATGTATCTAAAGATTCTCTTTACTACATTTACGTGTGATTCCTTTGGTTCTTCCTGAAACCTAGCTACCATTGCTACGCCCTTAATATTAGTATACATTGGGTTATGAATAGTCAGCTTGTGGCTATCTTAACTCTCTATTAAGTCATATTATCATTAGTATATTGTTATTTAGTTGTTTAGGTTGGCCTATGTCTTTTATAGGTGTGTCTAAGTCGGCCTTGGTGATATCCTTGGCATAAATAGGTATATATAGGAGGTTGTGAGTCTTATTTAATCATCAAGTTGTGAAGTGTGTACTCATTAGAGATATTTGGAGGTTTTCTCCCTCAAAGTGGCTTGTTATTTTCAATTATTATCAAGTATTTGCAGCATATTTTATATCATATTCTTCTATTGTGCAAGTTATTTCATAACAAGTGGTACCAAAGCATGATCTTGGCATCGTAGAGGCAAGGTTTTTCTCAATTTTGGAGGCGATTTTGGGAAGAGCATATCTTTCAGATTTTGGAGAATTTTTTTCTGATTTTTAAAGGGTTTTTGAAGAAAATATTGAAGAATATATAGTCCATATTTCAGAAGAATTGGAGCATAATTAATCAAATTATTTCAGAATTAGTGTTTCTACACTATTGTTTTGGAATCTACATATCTGGCACATCTTGTCAAATTGGAGCCTGATTTTTATTGGGTTTTTGAAGGCATACTAAAGGAGATTAAAGTAGAAATTTTAGAGAATTTTAGTTTAATTTGTGTGATTTATTTCAACATTAGTGGTTTCCATCATGACAGGGCCTGCAACAAGGGGTAAAAATAATGTTGTCACTCCGGGGAAGAATCCTGATAAGGATGGGGCAACAATTGAGGATATTAATCCTAATGAGGAAATCAATAAGGTCAAGGAAGACATTTCCTCAATTAATATGGATATGTGTGACCTAAGAAACATGTTAAGCACCTACATGGCTGAACCAAGAAAGGAGTTCTCAAGCAGCCAAGGTGAAAATTTTAGGTCAACTACCATTGACACAAGCTTTAGTACTCCTATGGGATCTAGGAATTTATTTCCAAAGGTGGATATGCGCAAGTTTGATGGAAAGGATACTCTAACATGGATAAACCAAATGGAGATTTTTTTTGAAGTACACCAAATCCCAAATGGACAAAAGGTCACGATGGCTTCCCTATATCTAGAACCAAATCAATTCATTTGGTATCGTTGGCTTTGCACTAATCGAGGGAAAAAGGGGCTCACTGTCTCATGGTCAATTTTTATAGAGGAAATCCAAGCACAATATAGCAATAGCGTGATAGATAACTTCTTTAGTCAGCTAGCTAAACTTCAACAAATAGGATCAGCTAAGGATTATATTCAACAATTCCAAAATCTATCCTTAAGAGTGGATACAATTACGGAGGAAAACTTGAATGACTTATTCTTGGGTGGTCTCAAGGATCACATTCAACATGAGGTATGCATGTTTAGCCCTAGTTCTGTAAATGAGTCTTTTATCTTAGCACACAGGGTAGAGGAGAAGTATTTGATTCCTAAGAAGCAAGGGGATAATGTGACAAGAGAGAAAAGATATTCAACACAACCTACTAGGTTGACTCCAAAAAAAATTGAGGAGAAAAGAGCAAAAGGTTTTTGTTTCAATTGTGATAGAAAATACAGTTGAGGACATAAATGTAGTGAAAAGAAATTATTCTATATTGAAGGTCACAGTGAGGAAGAAGAGAAGGAACCCATACTAGAGGATGAAAGGGAGTCAAATGAGGAATCACATGATTCTCAACCAATCATTTCTTGTCATGCACTCTCAGTTTTCAGTGCTCCACAAACTCTCAAGGTGATGGGGTTCCTAAAGAAGCAGAAGGTAACAGTGTTGATCGACTCAGGTAGTACTCATAATTTCATCAACAAAAAGTTAGCTACTCGTCTAAATTGTTTCATATATCCATCCAAAGTTTCAAGTTTTGATTGCAGATGGTGGTACAGTTAGTTGTTCATGGAAGTGTCATAGCATTAAATTATCCATGGGAGATTATCAACTTGATACCCCAATGTATGTGATATCCATGGGTGCAACAGATATTGTTTTGGGAGTATAATGGCTTACTACATTAGGAACGATTGAGATGAACTTCCAAGAACTATTCATGAGATTCCAATCAAAAGGAAGGCTAGTAGAGCTAAGGGGATTGAAGGTGAAATCCCCACAAATGGTAAGCTCTCATCAAATGCAAAATTTACTTAAGAAAGGAGTGGATGGATTTGTTGCCCAACTATGTTCATTATAAGTCTTTCAATCTGATGCTCCTACTCATCCAAATTTGCAAGCTATAATTGATCATCACTCAGTTATTCTTGGAGATATGCCTAAAGGAATTCCTCCTAAGAGGGATCATGATCATGCCATATAGTTAGTCCCAGGGAGCCAACAACCAAACATCAGGCCTTACAAGTATCCACACATACAAAAGAGTGAGATAGAAAAAATTGTTGGAGAGATGCTAGAGGCAGGAATCATCAGGCATAGCTAGAGTGCTTACTCCTCACCTGTGGTGATGGTACATAAGAAGGATGATACTTGCATGTGTCCAGGATTATAGAGTTCTCAACATGTACACCATTAAAGATAAGTTTCCAATTCCAGTCATTGATGATTTGCTAGATGAATTGAATGGAGCTATGTATTTTACCAAGTTAGATCTTAGATCTGGTTATCACCAAATCCAGTTAAGGAGGAAGATATTTGTAAGACAACATTTCAGACTCATGAGGGTCATTATGAATTTTTGGTGATGCCATTTGGTCTTACCAATGCACCATCTACATTCCAAAGTTTGATGAATTCCATTTTTAAGAAGTTCTTGAGAAAGTTTGTGTTAGTATTCTTTGATGATATATTGATTTATAGCAAGACTTGGGAAGAACATTTGCAACATGTGGACCAAGCATTACAAATAATTGAAGATAATAAACTCTATGCTAAGCCATCCAAGTGTGCTTTTGGTCTTACAGAGGTGGAATATTTGGGACACATAGTTGCACATGAAGGAGTAAAGGTGGACCCTAACAAAATTAAGGCTATCATGGAATGGCCTATTCCAAAAACCATTAAGAAACTAAGAGGTTCCGTAGGATTCACAGGGTACTATAGAATATTTGTGAAGAATTATGGTAGTATGGCAGAACCTCTCACCACTCTATTGAAGAAGGATTCTTTTCATTGGAATGAGTCTGCCAATACAACATTTGAGAGATTGAAGGAGGCTATGTGTACAACTCCAGTGCTTTCCACTCTTGACTTCACCAAGGAATTCATTGTGGAATGTGATGCTTCTGGAAATGGAATAGGAGTAGTGCTCATGCAAGAAGGTCAACCAATTGCTTTTGAGAGTCATCAATTAAAAGGTAAGAATCAACTAAAAACTATTTATGAGAAGGAAATGCTAGCAATCCTCCATGCAGTGAAACAATGGCGGCCTTATCTATTGGGTAGACATTTCAAGGTTAAGACAGATCATGATAGCCTAAAATATTTTTTGGAACAAAGACTATCTTCTGAGGAGCAACAAAAATGGGTCACTAAGATGTTAGGATATGACTTTGAGATTGTATATAAGAAAGGGAAAGAAAATATTGTTGTAGATGCACTTTTAAGGAAGGATGAGAAAGATGAAGCCTTATTGTGTGCCCTTTCAATATTACAAGCAAATTGGGTGGAGGAAGCCAAAGTAGAGTGGAAAAATGATGTTGTGACAAGTAATCTCATCGAACAAGTAAAAAGTGATCCTAGTAGTTCAGATAAGTTTTGTTGGAAGGGAGATACTCTTTGGTATAAAGAGTGTTTATATCTCTGCAAGAATTCTAACCTTAAAAACAAGATTCTCACAGAGTTTCGTGTGTCTCTAGTGGGTGGTCATTCAGGATTTTTGAAGACATATCATCGAGTCAAGCAAGATTTTTTTTGGGAAGGGCTAAAAGGTGATGGTCAAAAATTTGTGGTTGAATGTTTGGTATGTCAAAGACATAAAGGGGAGACAATTAAGACACCAGATCTCTTGCAACCCTTATCTATTCCTAGCCAGCGTTGGGAAGAGGTATCCATGGACTTCATCATAGGGCTTCCCAAATCTAAAGGTCATAATGTCATCATGGTGGTAGTTGATCAGCTCACTAAATATGCACATTTCATTGCATTAGCACATCCTTTTACAGCAAGTGCAGTGGAAAAAGTATTTTGGAGAATATAGAAAAGTTACATGGTACACCTAAGGTTATTGTTAGTGATCGTGATCCTATCTTCACTAGTCACTTTTGGAAAGATTTATTCTCATGTTTGGGTACTCAATTGGCTCATAGCTCTTCATACCACCCTCAATCAGATGGGAAAACTGAGGTTGTTAATAAGTGTTTGGAAGGATATCTACGTTGTTTCACTTTAGAGAAACAGTCTCAGTGGGTAGATTGGCTACCATTTGCAGAATGGTGGTATAACACTTCTTTTCATAGCTCATCCAAAATGTCTCCATTTTTGGCACTTTATGGATATCATCCTCCTTCCATGACATCATCAATAAAGGTGTCCCCAAGAGTTCAAGCAGTAGAAGACCACTTTCTTCATCAACAACAAGTACTTTTAGGACTCAAGGAGAATTTAGCCATGGCACAAAATTGAATGAAACAACAGGCAAACCAACATCGTAGTGAAAGAAGTTTTGAAGTTGAGGATTGGGTCTTCTTGAGATTGTAGCCTTATAAGTAAATCTCACTAAAGCAACAAAAAAAGAATAATAAGTTGTCTCCAAGGTATTATGGTCCATACCAAATCATGCAAAATATCGGTAGTGTTGCCTACAAGCTTGAGTTGCCACCAACAACAAAGATACATCCAGTTTTTCATGTTTCCTGTTTGAAGAAGGTCATTGGGCATAAGATTCCCACTCAAACAACGCTACCAGAGCTCGATGAAGAAGGAAGAATCATTTTGGAACTAGACTGCATTTGTCAAACATGCACAAAGAAGCTAAGGACTAGAACTCTCATTGAGTATCTCATCCAATGGAAGAATTTACCAGTTGAAGATGCCACATGGGAGGACTAGGAGTTCATTCAAAAGTATCCAAACTTGATTAGCATTGAGGACAATGCTTCTTTGAAGAAGGGGGGCATGCTACGCCCTTAATATTAGTGTACATCGGGTTATGAATAGTTGGCTTGTGGCTATCTTAACTCTCTATTAAGTCATATTATCATTAGTATATTTTTTATTTAGTTGTTTAGGTCAGCCTATGTCTTTTATAGGTGTGTCTAAATCGGACTTGGTGATATCCTTGGCATAAATAGGTATATATAGGAGGTTGTGAGTCTTATTTCATCATCAAGTTGTGAAGTGTGTTCTCATTAGAGATATTTGGAGGTTTTCCCCCTCGAAGTGGCTTGTTATTCTTAGTTATTATCAAGTATTTGCAGCATATTTTATATCATATTCTTCTATTATGCAAGTTATTTCATATCAACCATACAAATTGGTTGCATTATATCAGGCCTTGATGTAGTTAGATATAGTAGACTTCCAATCATTGATCTATACAAGGTCTGATTTGCATCAGCTGACTTATCTGATTTAGTCAACTTGTAGCTAGTAACCATGGGAGTACTAACTGGTTTACAATCCTTCATGTCAAACTTTTTAAGCATTTCTTTTGCATACTTGGTTTGTGATATAAAAATACCTTTATCAGTTTGTGTAATTTACAAACCAAGAAAAAATATGAGTTCTCCTAACATGGACATTTCAAACTCATCTTTCATGTTTGTGGAAAATATTTTTCACATCGCATCACTGCTACCACCAAATATAATATTATCTACATAAACTACAACAATGATCATTTGCTTACCCTCATATTTGAGGTACAGATTGCTATCTACACAACCTTTCCTAAATCCTTGTCATCGTAGATATTGATCTAATATTGAATACCAATCCCTTGGTGCTTGCTTCAAACCATACAATGCTTTCCTCAATTTGTAGACATAATCATCATTCTCTGATAGCTAAAAACCTTTTGGCTTCTCAATAGATACTTCCTCTTCAAGGTTTCCATTTAAAAATATAGATTTGACATCCATTTGATATACTTTACAACATTTATACATAGAAAACATGCAAGAATCATTCTAATAACTTATAATCTTGCAACTGGAGCAAATGTTTCTTCAAAATCAATTCCTCCTACTTGTGCATATCCTTTGCACATTAATCTTGCTTTGTTTCTAACCACAACTCCATCTTCATTCAGCTTATTTCAAAATACCCATTTTGTTCCAATGATATTCATGCTTGATGGTCTAGGAACCAATTCCCAAGTTTTGTTCTTTTCAATCTAATTGAGTTCCTCTTCCATTTATCTTAACCAACTTTCACCCTTACTAGATTCATAAAAAAAAATTGGTTCAATCTGAGAAAAGAGAGAAAAAGTTTACTTGTTCCTTGTCCTTTGCAAGTCTCCTTCTAGTCTGCACTCATGCATTCTTGTCACCAAGTATCTAATCTGCTGGATGATCTTTTTGCACATATTTTGCAGGAGCACATTCAACCTCTTGCTCATTCTCTTCTTGTTGTTCTTCTTCGTCAACTCGTGCACCTATTTCATTCTCATCTGACTCATTTTCACGATTGTTTCTGCTAGGTTGACCTTGATTTGTACTTTCATCAACCCTAACATGTACACTCTCTACAATTCTATGCAATCTCTTATTGTAACATTTATAAGCTTTGCTTTAGTTGGAATACCCCAAGAATATCCCCTCATCACATCTTGACTCAAAACTTCCTAAGTCTTCAAATTCTCTTTTAATATAGCACTGACTGCCAAACACCTTGAAATGCTTGACTGATGCAGGCCTACCAAACCATAATTCATATGGAATTCTACCACTGTATGATCTTATAAGTGCTTTATTCTAAATGTATACAACAATTTGTACTAATTCTTTCCAAAATGTATCTGCCAAGTTTTCCTCATTCAACATAGCTCTTCCCATGTCCTTCACAATTATTTTTTTTCTCTACCACGCCATTTTGTTGTGGTGTTCTTGGGGTTGAATACTAGTGCTTGATTCCATGATATTCACAATATTCCATGAAGTCTCCACCTCTATCTGACCAGATACATTTGATTCTTCTCCCAGTCATATTTTCTACTAGCTTCTTATAACTTTTAAATGCTTCAAAAGTCTCAACCTTCTCCCTCAAAAATGTGACATATGCCATTCTGGTATAGTCATCAATCAACAACATGAAATATCTTTCTCCTTATTAGACCACATATATTAGTATGGATTATTTCCAAGGATTTCGTAGTATAGTAATCCTTTGTGGGAAATTTAAACTTTGTTTTCTTTCCTTCCTGACAACCTTGATAGATGATGTTATCAGGCTTTGCAATCTTAGGTATATTTCTAACCAGGCCATTTGAACTTCTTTTCATCATGTTTTCAAAATTTACATGTCCTATTCTTCTATGCCACAACCAACTTTCATCTACTTGACTAATTAGACATGTTTGGCCTTCCACTTCACATAGATTGTAGAGATTACTATTAGTCCTTATCCCTTGAGCAATTTTTTACCATTCAATCTTATCTTGCAGCCTTCAAAATCAAATACAAATTTGCATCCATTATCACACATCTAGCTAACGCTAAGAATATTTTGTTTTAGAACTTCCACATAGAGCACATATTTAGTTTTTCTCTTTCCATCTATGCTCAAAATCCCTTTTACCATGAATCATGACAATAGTATTATCACCTATACTTACTAAACCTCTTTTTTCATTTCAAGCTTAATGAATTGATTTTTATCTCTATTCATGTGCTTGGAGTAGCCACTATTAAAAATCCATAGATCTTGTTCCTTTGCATGTAAATCCATTTGGGAAATCATATACTAAGTGATGCAAGATCCCTACTCTTTCTCCTTCCATATCTTCTTGGGCTTCTTATTTTTCTTTTATTATATCTCAAAAGTCTTATTTCCTTTCTCTTTATTAGCAGGTGAGGATTTCTTCTTCCCAGATTTCACACTTGGTCCTGTAAATCTTTCTCTACAATTTCTAGCTATATGACCAAATTTTTTGCAGCTATAACAAATTATATCCATATCAACCAACGGAGTAAATGGATTCTTGCTTGGAATTATTCTACATTCTCTAGCCCTATGACCAAAATTGTTATAGGTATAGCAATACCCATTGAAATACGATGAGTACCTGGTCATGTAGTTTCCTTCAGCTGGATGAGGTGATCTTCTTTTTCTAGACCTCCTTGGATAGTGTACTCTTGTGAATCCATCATTGTATACTCTTTTTATGTTCTACATCTTCTTTTTTTGATCGAGAACTATCTAGTTGTCCTCCTTGAATTTGAGTAGTTTCTTTTCTTTATTATATTTTTGTTCATCTTTAGGAGCTTCCTCTTTGTCAAATTTTTCTTCACTTGGGACTGATTTTTCTCCTGCTCTAAATCTTTCATAAAGTTTTACAGAGAAATCCATAAATGAATTCTTCCCTTTTTCCAAACCTAAACTAGATTTCTCTTTATTTGCAAGCTTTTGTGTACTTATCAATTCATTCAAAATATTTGTACCACCTTTCAACTTTAGTCAATTTCTGATCTGCTCATTGGCCTTCTCCAATTCTTTCCTTAAGGCAACTATTTATGCCTCAAGTTTCAAGCATCTATCCATCTCAAAATACAATTTAGATTTCATGAAATCCTCAATTCTTTTAATCTCTTCTAAATGAACTTTCAATCCTACTAACACCTTATTGGAATCTTCATGTTCTTGTATTAATATTTCAGTCTCTTTTTGAGCATTCCTTTTTAGCTTCTTATTTTCTGTTTTAAGATAATCATATTTGTCTATTAGTTCATCAAGATCTTCAAGAGAACTATTTAGTTCTCCTTCAAGATCAACAACTACCTCCTCTTCTCCTTCATATGAGTCCTCAATTTTCCCATCTTCCTAATCATTAGTTTCTTTAGCCATGAATATAAATTCTCTTCTATCATCTCTCATTACAAGGGCATGGCCTTGATCCTCTTTTGAACAATCACTAGCATCAGCCACTTCACTTTCTTCATTGATGTACAAACTCCTCTTCTTCTTTCCAAAGTTCTTTATTTTAGGGTAGAACTCTTTCTTATTTCTACTATCAAATTCTTGCTTTGAACTATCTTCTTTACCATATGGACACTGAAGAAAAATGACCTATTCTACCACAATTAAAACACTTAAGAGGGAGATTACCTTTATACTTGTCAGATCCTCTTCTTAGCCTTCTTATGAAATTTGCTTCTTCCTCATCAGTTTCTTCATAATTAGATACAATTGTAGAAGTTGAAAAAACAACTTCACAATCCCCAAGAATCACTTGCAAGAAATCACCTATCACATGCAACAAATATTCAAAATAAAAACAAAAGAGATGTTTTGTAAACCCTCAGAGCAAATATGTGCAAGAAAAAAATAGAATTAATGATTATTGAAAGTAATTATTTTACAAATAATACAAAATCCTTCAAAAAGGAAATCATGCAATAAAGCAAGACATGCATAACCCTAATCTTATCTTGAGCAAAAAGAAAGCTCAACTATATAAGGATTATAATTAACCTAGGAAATAAAATATGCCTAAGTAAACTTATGCTAAAGTGTAATTAATATTTAATTACACGAACACCCCCCATAAGTGCAACTTAGGGAGAGGAAAATTATTATGCAAAGATGATTCCCTACAACAAGGCCTGATCAGGTACCCATTTACAAATGCAATGCAAACTAAATCAAATAGGGTAAAGGAGAAAACAACAAAAATCCTCCCCAAAATAGAATGAAAACAAGATAAGTGATGAAAGATGGAGGACTCCATAAGACCCCCAAGGATACCATCCATCACAAAGATACATGAAAGAACAACCCTAGAAGAGAGGAAGAAAGAGGCCACATAGCCCCCCAGAATGAAGTAGCTCCAATAAGAGTGAAGAAACCACATCTCCTATAAGAAGTGAGAGGGAGGTCGAATGAATGAAATATCTAAAGGTGAAGTAAATGTAGCCCAAGATGTCTCCACAGAAGTAGGTGTGACCTCAAAAAATGAAGAAGCTGAAGGAGGTGAAGACTTAAGAGTAGCCTCCAGACATGGATGATCAACAAGATCCTGTTGCACTGAAATAGAAGAAGCCACATAGGTATCCACAACAATAGCAATAGGAGGTGAAGGAGATGTAAGGGAAGGCTTGCGAATAGGATCTGAAGTGAGAACACCAATGTTCAAGAAGCCAAATCTCTCCTCTGAATGATGATACACACTAGAATTGTGAGGAATAGTTGTAGGAACAGAAGCACAATTAGTAGAAAAATTGGTAAAGGAATACAACTGAGATGAGTGATCCACTATCCCAGTAGCAATAAATGCTCTACTCTCCAAGTCTCTGATGATAACCAAATTAGGTGTGAACTCCACAGATCTCCCAGTGCCTCCATGTGTGATCTGATAAATGGAAAGAAGGTTATTTTTCAAGTGAGGGACACACAAGGAATCTTGAAAGGAGTGGTCCTAGAAACTAATAGACCCCTTCCCTATAACACTCATGTAAGTGTTGTTTCCCATCAAAATGGGAGACATAGTGCAAGGCTCAAAGGAAGTGAACAAATACTTTGAAGATTCCATATGATGATATGCTCTTGAATCTAGAAGCCATCTCCCTGATCCAACACCTGAAGAAGCACAAAGAGAATATCCCTTCATAGCTGATGAAGTATGTAAACCAATTGTGCCCCTATCATGCTACTTTGAAGAAGAAGAATGGGAGGAAGGAGATGATGTAGACATCTTAGAAGGAAAATCAATCTGATGTTTTTGAAGAAGATGTTTCATATCATCAATGTCCTTCTTGTAACAATTATGTTCTGTATGTCCTTCCCTCTTACAATATGCACATGTAGTCTTCTCCTTCCTAGATGATTTACCCTTAGAAGAGGAGGATGAATCTGAGGAATCCTTTTGCTGCTCATGAGGTTTGGAATCCTTTTGTTTCTATTTATTGCCTTTTCCTATAGAAGCCTTCTGATCTATGGGCTCCTGAGATGCAATGAGTGCCTGAGATGATGAAGAAGGTTTCACCATGCCCATGCTAGCTAACTTAGCTTTCTCTTGAGTGAGAGATGAAGAAAATTCATCAAGAGATGGGCATAGTGAATCTTGTACCAAGAGCATCCCTAGTGGCATAAAAGGTAGATACAAAAATTGAATAATTTGTTCCAAGCTTAGAAAGAATGGATAATATCAACTGAGATTCTTCCTTCTAAACACCACACTGTGACAACTGTAATCTAAGAGACTTGAGTTTGGTGAAAACTCTTGGATGCTATCAAAATCCCTAGGATTTAAGGCAATAAGCTCATTCTCTAACTAAAACCCTCTCATAGTATCCTACTTCCCAAACAAAGACTCTAAAGTAGTCCAGATCTCATTGGGTGTAGTGAAAGACTCAATATGAAAAAGAAGGTTAGATGAAAGAGATAGACATAATGTACCATAAGCTTCATCACACCTATTAAACCATTTTCTCTTCTCAGTGGCACCTGTAGGTTCAATTTATGTACCCATGGTTACCCTATACAACCATTTGTGTTTCAAATGAATTTCCATTTGTTTTTTCCAACCAAAATAGTTGAATGGAGTAAGGGGTAAAATATTATGTGTATCCATGATAGAAAACAACAATATATACTCTCAAATAAAAAAAAATGCTCGTTGATCTCAAAAAAAAACATGATTGCATGCTTCCCAAGAAAATGACTGAAAAGGTAAAGGCTGAGATAAAACAAGCATATTAGATACTTGGTAAAAAAATATGAAAAAACAAGTCTGGGATCTATGTAGATACTGAATTAGCTTTTCAACATCTTTTTTTTTTCACAAAATGGAGTCAAGACGCAAAAGTTATGCCTCCTGGAGTGAAAACAACTTCTAGATTTGATAGGAAAAAAAAGAATCAAAACTACAAAATAAAAAAATCAAACCTCCACCACTAGAAAGAGTGTCAAACCATCCTTCCGATCATATCTCATTTTTGAAAAAAATCCTCCATTTACAAAAGTTATGAGCAAATGAAGAAAAGGCCTATTTTAGGACCCTGGAACAGTAATCGGGGGGAAAAATGAAGCGCCTTCACTTCAGGCCCTCAGTCGCTCACATGACCAAGTGTTGGGGCTCTAGAAAAAAACTCCACCAGTAGGGCTTAAGCATGGCTCCTAGTCTGAATAAGACCGACGATAGAGGCAAAAGGGGCTTAACCCAACACTGCTCCCCGATACGACTGACTGCTAGGTGTTTAGAGCCCGCAGGGGTTGGACTCCAAGGTCGGCGGTGCAGTGCTGGAGATTTCTACTAGTGGTGGGCAGTTGACTGGTGGGCACTAGGTGGTGGTCTAGTGGCAGGGTTTTTTTATATGTGCAGTGCCCAAAATCAATTTTTTTTTTTTTTGAATTTTTTGCAATTTTTGACCTCGATCTGCATGCCCTAGGGCCGTACGGCCTTGGGGCAAATTTTTTTTCCTTTTTTTTCAACTTTCTCTAAAATTGATGAAATGAAAGGCATTTCTAGGGTTTTTGGGTGCTCTGATCATGATGGAAATGTTTTTTTGGCCCAAAACTACATAGAAAATTAGGCTACCCCCAAATCTGCAAAAAATCATCCTGGCTTGAAACCCTTGAACAAAAGAATTCACTATGATGAAATATCTTCAAACCACGAATAGGAAGCCATAGATCTAGAGCTTTGATACCATGCAAAAGTTGAAAAACCAACTTCACAGTCCCCAAGAATCACCTACAAGCAATCACCTATCACATGCAATAGATATTTAGAACAAAAAAGAAGAGATGTTTTGTAAACCCTCAGAGTAAATATGTGCAAGAAAAAACCAAAATTAATGATTATTGAAAGTAATTATTTTACAAATAAAACAAAAGCCTTCAAAAGAGAAATCATTCAATAAAGCAAGACATGCACAAACCTAATCTTATCTTGAGCAAAAAGACAACTCAACTAGATAAGGATTATAATTAACCTAGGAAATAAAATATGCCTAAGTAAACTTATGCTAAAGTGTAATTAATATTTAATTACACCAACAACAATGACAACAACTTTTTCTTTCTTATTAGCTTCATCTTTTTCTTTCTTAACAACCTTAAATGCAACTTCTCTCCTAGATGATTCAGCACTTGGAATTCTCATCTCATATGAAGTAATTATGCCATGCGCCTCATCAAGAGTAAGTTTATCAATTTCTCATCCTTCTTCGATAGAAGAAATCTTGGCATCACATTTAGTTGTCATGGACCTAAGAAATTTCAACATAGCACATTCTTATTTTAGATCTAAACCATATCCTTTAATGGAATTTACCACATCATCAACTCGTTGAAGATAGTCTATAATCTTCTCTTCTTCGGTCATCATCAAACCTTCAAATTTTTCTCTTAACACTTGTAACTTTTCCAACTTCACTTTAGTGTCACCATCATAGATTTTCTTAAGTTTTTCCTAGACATCATAAGCAATTATACAATGCATATCTTTGCTATGTACAGAGTCAAAAAAATTATTCATAATAATAAACCAAGCTTTCTTATTGTCCTCATGAATCTTCTTTGCTATAGGATCAATAGGAATAGCAATAGGAATAGTATATTGGGTCTCAACACATGCCTAGACTTTAGTTCTAAGAGAAACTAAGTATCCATCCATTAATGTGCTCCATTTAGCATAGCTTGTTCCATTCAAACCTAGGTGGCTTGTTTGAGCCTTCCCAAAATGCCATTGTGTTCACCTAACCAAGATCTACCTGAGTTGGTTAAGCTTCTCCTACAATGTTAGGAGTTGTATGCAAAAAATATTAATTACATGCAAATAAAGATTGGATAGAGAAATGAAAAAAACATAAATAATAATAGAAAGAGACAATATTTAACATGGTTCACCCAAACTTGGGCTACGTCCACCAACAAAGAGCCTAATATTATTATCTAGTAAATCAAACTGATTATAACCAGTAATCCTTGCAACTCAATACCACTACAAATGCTACAATACAATGTCAATAGAAATACCAAACCCTTAGCCTTTTATCAAGACTTATGTCAGTTACAAAATTAGGGATTTTTATGTTGGCCAATAGAAAGATAACACCTAACACATTTATAAATTAATAAATAATTGTGAGAGGTTTCAGGGGCACTGCCCCTGGACCTTGCCCTATATTGCGATAGGGAGCATGCTAGGGGCACTAACCCTAGACCCCGCAAGGGGCGCTTCCCCCAAACCCCCATTAAATAATTTGGGGGGAAACCACACCAATAAAAGTGGGGAAAATTTAACCTTTGAGTCTGATTAGGCTCCATATACCAACATAGGGAACCCAGTGCTTTGATACCAATTGTTAGAAAACAATGATCTACTGAGAGGGGGGTGAATCAACAGATCTTAAAAATTTTAGTTCTTAAACCCTTTTGCAGATTCAACCTTAACCTAAAATATAGATATAATAGTCACAAACACAAGAGAGATCAACACATAACATAGTATGTATATGGAAAACCCAAGATGGGAAAAACCATGGTGAGAAATGCTGCAAGGATCTACTATCCTAATCTAGCCTCACAAGCTTCAAAATTTAGTTACAATGTTTAGGGTTACAACCCAAGGAAGCAAAAACTCCCTGTTTAGAAGCTGCAACTTCAAGGATGCTACTACACCATATTTTGAGCTACAACTTAGTGCAAAATGGAGGCTACAACCTCATACAATTTTTTGTAATAGACTATGCATAAAATGGTTCTACATAACCTACAATGTATCAATTTAGTACATAAGCTCTCTCTCTCTCTCTCTCTCTCTCTCTCTCTCTCTCTCTCTCTCTCTCCTAGTTCTCCCTTACTCCATTGTAACCAGCTACATGAATTTTTTGATTTTGCTTTCTATTATAGTTCACCTTCCTCTACATTCAAACACTCTCATTCATTCTCCATGCAACAAATAATTCCCCTCATTCAGTTCATATTCATTGGAATCACTATTAGGATTTTTCCACTTGCAACCTACTTTCGTAAGTGTCTGAGCATCAAGCCACACACATGCTTTCTAGCTCATCAGATATGACCATACCTCTGCATTGAGTTGCACAACATTTTATTTTGGTGCAGAGAATTTTCTAAGAATAACATTCTATCAAACCCTAGAATTTGATATGCATTTAATGCATTAATGCAATCATTCAATCCGATTCTAATCTCGGTCACCTCTGCAATCTATTCCACTACCTTGAAGATCAAATCTTCATTTAATTGGTCACTGAGGTAGTTGGAAAAATTAATTATTTCTCCTATGTCATTTTTCAGACCACACCCTTGTTTACACTTGTTATAGTTATTTTAGATCTCTGTAGTTGAACTCTGGCTATTGATCAACTCCTTCGTGCTTTAATCTTGTGATCAAAATTCACTGTTGTGTCTTTAATCCCTAGCCATTGGATAATTGATCACTTAAACCACCTTCATTGATCTATCATATCATCTCGTCATTAGGACTCCATTCAGACTCCCATTGATACAAGTAGGTCACACCAACATGATTTCCATGTTATCTAACTAGGCCCACAACCTACATGTCATCCATGTCATCCATGTCATCGCCATGTTATTCACAACACTAATACAAGATGACATATTGAGAAATCATTCATTTCCATCTATTAACCATCACCACACTCGCGGTGCACAATCAACATCATACTCCTATCACTCAGTTGCTAAAAATTCAAACCTTGGAACCTCTTGTCAGAGGTTATGAAGTTTTGAAAAACTGTGACATGTCAAAAATAAAGAGAACCTATGAAACTCCTTTTGAAATTACAAAGTCACTTTGATGAAAATAACAACACTCAATACATCATTCCAATGTGTGGTCTACATGTTGTCATCACATCTCCACTCAACATGTCACAACTTCATAATCCACAATAAGGATGTTGATTATCATTTACTCAATCCCATCATACCACATGTCTACATCATCATTATGGATGGGTCCCACATGGAGTGTGTAAGGAAAGAAATGGTATGGAAACAACTTTCCTAATGTCAAAACCATAGGGAAGTAAGCAGACAGTACTTTTAATTTTTCTAATTACAATCCAATTAAGACACACATGAAAGATTTATAGAAACAGAGAAGATACTCAAAGATAATGAACAACAGATTTACGTGGGAAACGCTTTCAGGAAAAAACCCACCACACCAAGCTGAATCTCTTTGTATTATAGTAACAACAATTACATACAATTAGAGATACAACTCTCTCATATTAGTTCATAGTAGCTTCATTCACTGTTCATCCAGATACAAAAATACTCTCAACAATCCGATCTCACTCATCATGATTTCAAATTAGAATCAATCCTTTAAATCTTATCACATTCTTATTTTTTCCTTTTGTTCATCCTTATCCGCCATTGCCCCATCGTAGAAAGTTTCCTCTCAAGAAATTTATTTTTCCCTGCATGTTGTTCAGCTCCAACATCGCAACAGTTGCAAAAATATAACTACCACCCATTTGAAATCGCTTCCTCTAATTGGTCCACGAGGCTCCACATAGGATGGTCATTCTGGTCAAAGGAATTCAACTTTGTTGGCATATTAGTGAGACACTAATAGTGTCTCCCTGATGCCACAAAGTCTTCATATCACTATCGGCATAGGTTCACAGTCTGCAAGATGATATACCGAATGCCATTAGTCATACCGAATCCATTGACATCCATTATGTTTCTATCAGCAAGAGATTTCTTATCGGCTAGACTCATACCGATGCTCACAAGGTCACAACAACTTCCACTTTGCTATCAGCAAGACTTTCCATTCGCCAAGATGTTTCGCTGGGTTCCCCCAAGTTTCACCGAAGCATCTGATAGTCGGCAAGACATTTGTCTTTTGCCAGGACTTCATACCAAGTTCATCCAAGTCTTACTGAGTCAGCAAGACTTAAGTCTTTTGCTAAGACCTTACACTAGCCAAACATGTCATACAGAAGCATCGAAGAGTCGACAAGACTTAACGTCTTCACCAAGACCTTATACCAAGGTCTTAAGTCACCTCGAGCACTGCATTCACTAGTCGGCAAGACTTATGTCTTTCACTGAGACCACATATCGAGCGCCCATGTCTTGCTGAGTCAGTAAGACATTTGACTTCGCCAAGATGTTTCACCAGGCATCAAGAGCTACACCGATGACTTCAGTTGCATCCCCATCGGCAAGACTAGACACCCTTCACCAAGACTTCATACCAAAGTCTTTTGTCACTGTGAATGCACCAAGTGAAAACTCCTATTGGCATGACCTTTCATTGTCACTGAGAGATCTTCCCAATGCCATTGAGTTACCCCAATAGCCATATACTATCAGTGAGACATTCTCCAATTGACAAAAGGTCACAGAGAATGCTCTATGTTACAGTGATGGACTTCATTCGGCAAGACATCACCTCTATCTTGGTGACATAGACATTTCAACAAGATTCAGAACAGTTAGTCGACTAGACATGAATAATGTCACAGTGACTTTGCCCTGCAGGAGTTACATGTCAGTAAGAATTGAGGCACATATTCCAACAAGCTCCCACTTGACGAAGATCTTACTGACACCTCTAGAGAATAATCAAACTACTAAAAAACATAGGCCAAGAGGCCCATCGAATTGGTACACCACCTATATTTGTCTATGCTCACAGGCTTCATCAATGCATCTGCAACATTCTCCAGAGTATCCACTTTCTCCAAAGAGACCTTCCCATCCTCCACCATATCTCATACAAAGTGATACTATACATCTATATGTTTCATCCTAGCATGGAAAGTAGGATTCTTTGCCAAACATATAGCACTCTAACTATCACATTAAATAGTAATTTTTTTTGCATCAAAACCAATGTTAGAACACAAACGTTTTATCCAGATTACTTCTTTACAGGCATGTGTAGCTGCCAGTATTCTGCCTCTGTAGTAGACAAAGCGACTACAGCCTACCGCTTACTCATCCAACTCACTGCACCACCATTCATCATGAAAACATATCCACTAGTGGATCTTCTTCTGTTAATGTCTCCTACCCAATCAGAATCCACATAACCTTGAATGCTGAGAGTCTTCTATGATTCAACCAAGTTACCATGGTAACACAAAGCATAGTATGAAGTGTTAGAGCCTTTTTGGTTATCTTTCAGGTTATGGTTGTGTGCCCTTGTTTTTCATTTCAAATCCTTGGCTTGTGAGTTTTATCTTTCATTTTAGCACATGGGTTAAATGGGTTCCCATAAGGGTTGAGCCCAATGTGCTAGTTTTCATCTCTCTAGTGGGGTGGCCTGTGTTAGGGTTTTTCCTGGTTTTTCTTTTCCCCATTTTTGGGCTTTTAGTTTGGTTCCCCTTTCTCTTTTGCTTTCCTTGGCTTTTCTTTTGTTTTATTGGAGGCGGAATAGATGCTTGAACAAAACTAGAAATTTTCCAAATTCTGAAGTTCTAGTTCCTATTCACGCATCCGTCCCGGTTCTGATTCTGTGTGATTGGAGTTTCTTTTCCTTTCTGCCCTGCGTCGGTCGTTGGTCGTTTTCCTCTTCGTGTTCTTCCCTTTGTTTTTTGTTTTGTTTCCTTTGGCGGGCACAGGATAGGAATGAGAATAGGTTTTGGAACCTTTTCAAGGGTTCTAGTTGTAGACACCTAAAAATGGTCTGGAGAATCTAATTAATTAAATACGACTTATTTGATTAATTAATCGTAAATTCATCTACTTAGTAAATAAATAGAAATATTTATTTATATTAAGTTCATTATTAATTCTTCTATTTTATCATATTATTTCTCTCTTAATTAAATAAACAAAATTAGAAACTTTGTTTTATTTAATTATTATCATTTTTATCATATTATTTCTCTCTTAATTAAATAAAAAAAATTAAATACTTTGTTTTATTTAATTATTATCATCATTATTTCTTCTATACTTTATACATTAATTCTATCTTAAATTAAATACACAGCTTCAATAATTGGTGTTATTTAATTACCTTATCACATTTCTTCTTAATTAAATAAAAATATCCTAGAATCTTTAATTTAATTATCATATTCTTTTATTTTAATTTAATAAACAACTTCTATAGTTTGTTTTATTAAATTATTTATTCCTCTTTTGCTAAATTTAAATAAACCAAAAATATTTAAATAAATGCAAAAATCATTTACCTCTATTCACTCACCAATAAAATTAGATTTTTCAAATCTAATTAATTCAACCGTCATTCACGGGAAGAGCTTCGGGGACAAACCTACAAGAAATCCTCTCAATCTTCTTTCCTCTCATCTTGCCTGGTGTTTTCATGGGGAGGAACAATCCTTCATGATCAGCTCCACCTTCTCATCTCATACCATTCAATTCTCCAGATTGAATCTCAACCTCTGCTGTGCTATCCCTTCACAAATGAGTGTCGTGAAAGCTATAAATATAGGTTTCTGGCTACAATAAAATCATCCTAACTTGTGCAATCTTACTCTACAGGTTTTCCAAGCATTCAAGCATTCCAGCAATCAAGCAAATAGAAGCATCCATCAAGCATTTATCCAGCATTCATCAAGCATTCAACATTTACAATCATGGCTGTTTATAGTAGTTTCTTTCTCATGAATTTTACTGTAGAATCATCTTAGTTGCATTATAGAATCATAATAGCTTAATTCTCATTCTCTAAGTGTCATTTTAGCAATCAATTAGCTTCTAAAATCTGAGAGCAAGTTGATTAAAGAAATCTTTAGAGTTAGAGAGCAATAGGACAAATTTCTAAAGATTTTTAGTTTAAATTAGCTTAAATTTCTTGAATCTTTGATGCAATGTCTTATTTAGAAGTGTAGATGCATTGTTAATTTGTTTACCTCATCTTTACACTTACATTTTGGCACCCACCGTGGGGCCTAACCCCATATTCTGCAATTTTTTTGTGAAAAGTGTCTTATAGGTATCAGCGTGTTTGTTTTCACGGAACCGTGGTTTTTTATAGGGCATCGGTGGGATTCTGTAGCACATCAGAGGAAGAGTATAGCGCGTCGGTCGTCTATTTTAGCGTGCCACTCAAATATTTAGCGTGTCGCACAACTATTTTAGCTCACCATCCACCTTTTTTAGCACCTCAGCTCTTTGTTCTTTAAATATCTTTTATTTGGATCCGACACATCCATGGCCATATTTTGTTCTTTAGTCTCTCTTTTTTTTATTTTTTGGTTAAAATTTATCAATCCTAGGACAGAAAATGGATAAAAATTGATCAATCCTAGGATAGAAACTTCATCATTTCTTCTAGATTAAAATTGAACATCATGCTTTTTATGGAGCAATATCTCCATATAGATTAGCTAATTTGTCTTTTGGGTTTTAAAAAGTGAACAAACTTCTTTGTTGTGATTGGGTGATAGGTTTATGCTCTCCCCTTAACTAGGTGCATCAAAATACCAGACTTACTTTTACTTTGCGCAATTTTCAAGCTTTCATTAAAACCTTTAGATAGGCCTGCCATAGTGGGAAAAAGTACTCACCCTATGGGAACGACCTAAGTGGGAACAGCCAAAAGCCATGGCATTCCAACCCACTTTAAAATTTATGTGAATTTGGGGAAACCCTCTTTCAACGAAAGTGTGCAGGATAACCATCCCCAAAATCTTTGTTCTAAAGATTGGGAGGTCTCTCGAGGGAGTTTATCCATTTACCACTCTGAACGGAAACCCTATCTAAGAACCTAGAAATAAAAGCAAGCTTGTCAGTTCCCGAACATTGTAATACTCGGTGGTGTAGGGGCGGGGAAGAATCTACCCTCAAGCACTCACCATATAATTGCCAAGGACTGTTTGCTCAGGGGATCCGGTATCCACTTCCGTCACTCTGAGTATGCACCTAGAAAAGACAAAAACATGGGCACCCTCTAGAGGGTGACATGGCTATGTGAGTCGATGCAATTCCAAGCTGTGGGCCGTTCGAGTATATAACGATGACATTTTATCTCTAGGAGTGAGTCTGTTTGAATTGTCTTATTTTGTTATCAAACTAGTGAAAATCAAGAAGAATCATGTTTGGTTCTTAGAACATACACTATCTATTTAGATTCTAGGATCAACTATTCTATTCTTGCTTGCTATGTTTTCCTTCATTAAATTCAGATAAGATCATCACAAAAATCTTCAAATCAAACACTTGTGAAATTCACATGATTTGAGATTGGGTATCTACCAAATTTTTCAAGAAGTCTCTTATCAAACGAATCAGAAAGCCAAAGAAAACACTTACATACAAACAACTCTTGAGAAAGCAATGATTTTTATATCAAAGCAGAAAAGTTCTACTCCAACATAGGACCTTTATTCATAAATATCATGATTTCTCTAGAGGTTATACGGACGACTATGTTGTAGCTCCCTTAGATTCACAAGCATTTTATCAAAGAATGGCTCTTAGACAACAGCACAATCATAGTCAACGAATTCATCCAGAATACATCCCACAACCTGCCATACAATACGATACAAGTCCAAGTGAATTTCATAGAGTAAGATAGTTTCTTGTGGTACCCCAAAAACATTCTGTAGTGCGTCAGAACTCTGTTTCAGCGCATAGTGGATCTGTTTTAGTGTGTCGCGACTCTATTTTAGCGCATCACGGCTCTATTTTAGCACATCATGTCTCTATTTTAGCACGTCACAACTCTATTTTAGCACGTTGCGTCTATGTTTTAGCGTGTCATGTCTCTATTTTAGCATGTTGTGTCTCTGTTTTAGCGTGTCGTGGCTCTGTTTTAGCGCGTCGTGTCTCTATTTTAGCACGTCATGGCTCTGTTTTAGCGCTCCAGAAATTCAAAAAAATAGAGAGTTAGTAGGATAGTTTGTCAGATTGCTAACATCAAAAACAAGGTTTACATCAATCCAAAACATTTTTTTCCATAGTCCAAAACACTTGAATCATACAAATACAAAAAGAGAAAACTCTACTATTACGCCTAGGTCTTGAAACATCTTTCAAAGTGTCCTTATCAATCATCACTAAATCTGAGATTTTTGTGTCAAAATTTCCCTATCAAGGATTTTATCATCCTTCCACCACGAAACTAGACATGACTAAATCAGATTTTAAATAAAAAACTTCGACACTTATCAAATCAAAAATCCAAGATCAAAGTTTAGAGTAAAACTTTAACGTTTGTATGCCTATTTTCACACAATCAGCATATCAAAGACAACAACAAGAAGAAAATGAGAGAACCGCAACCATGGCTAAAGAAAACCCTTGGGGATGATATAGCAACACTGATCCTCTCACTAATTCACAAGAGAAAGAAATAACCGCAGAAGAAATCGAGAAAGTTCAACAAGACCCTCATTTCCATAAATTTATGGAAAATATGTTGGAGCAAGATATGGAAAAGTATCTTTTATTATTAGCTGACAAAGGTGCTAAGCTTCCTAAAGACTTTGATGTCAATCAACTCAAGGAAATGACCACACCTCAGACAACTAGTATGGAAAATCCAAATCAAATAGATGCTTTGACAAGAAAAATCCAACAATTACAATTGCAGTTCCAAAATATCCAACAAGGGCCAACAAAAAGATACTCCTTCCAAGAAATTTTCCCTTATCCATTTGACCAAAGCATTAACATGATACCATTTCCACAGTATTGTGAATACCCGACGTACAACAAATACAATGAAAAAACCGATCCATTTGATCACGTACGGGAATTTAGAGCCATGAGCATAGAGTTTGCACACGAGGACTCTTACTTACTACGATTATTTCCAAGAAGCTTGGGAAACACTTGCATGGAGTGGTTTTCTAAAATGGAACTTGGGATCCAATCTTTTGAAGAACTGATCAATAGGTTCATAACGCACTTCTCATTCAACATCCAACATGGGGTGACCTTAAAAGAACTCTACAACACCAAACAAGAAAAGGGTGAAAAGTTTCTTTCCTTTCTCCAATGATGGAGAAGGTTATTTGCTAAATACCCTAGATCTATTCCTGAAGAGGATAAGATAGAGATGTTCATTGATAACCTAGTGGATGAAATGAATTATAGATTGGACTTGCAATGTCCATCTACATTTGAGCAAGTTATCAAAAAGGGACTCAAAATCGAAGAGGCTCTAATCAAAAGAGGAACAATCAAACACTTCATCAAAGGTTCAAACAATACCAATTCCTCTAACAACAACAGTGAAAAGCCAAGATTTTGGCAAAAGAATAAAAATATCGATACCATTATCGATGCACACATATCCAAACCAGTATTCACCTTGATGCCAACAACTAAAAACAAACAAAACAATGGTCTTAATGTTAAACAAAGTAGTGATCAAGGAAATAATCAAAATAGTGGAGAAACAAAAACCTAATCATTCCAATGACCATCCAATAAATAAAAATTCACGCCATTAGAGCAATCATTGCAATCAGTCCTCAAAGAACTTTTAGATGAAAAACTTATTCAAGTACAAGAGGCTAGAAATTGGGACCCTCAAGTCAAACCATCATGGTGGAATGACTCACATTACTGTCACTACCATCAAAATAAAGGCCACATGACTAAAAATTGTTGGTAGTTAAAACATGCGGTACAAGACCTTATAGATCAAAAGAAAGTATTTGTAGAAGGGCACCAAACAAACAAAGATCATACAACATTCAAAAATCGTCTACCCAATTATCAGAAGGGAGAATCCTCTTCTGCAAATAGCAAAGGTAAGAATGTTGGTTATGTTTATGACACAACGATCCTTTGTCTTTCTGCTGCCAAGGAGGATGAGAAGTTATGCAATCAAATCAATCGAAACAATGACATTACACCTACTAATTTGGTACAACATATGGACAAATCTAAAAACCAAATTAATGTAATCACACTCAAAGGGAAACAAGAGCACCAACCGGTTAATGCCACAACAAGGGAACAATCCAAAGTTATATTGAAAGGAGCATCATTATCATCCCAATCTGTGGATCTTCCCTCCAGTCAATATAATCTCATCGATCAATTATAGAAAATACCGGCACAAATATCTATCTTGGAACTTTTAAGGATCTCCCCATCACACAAAGAGGTTCTTGAGAAAGCTCTTGTATCAACCATAGTACCTAACAATTTGGATGTATGTCAATTTCAAGCTATGGTGGGACATCTATCTACACCTCATTGCCTTTCATTTTCTGAACATGATGATGTATCACTCACCCATCCACATAATTCCACCCTTCACATTGAAGTCCTCATCCATAAACACCGTGTAAAGCATGTCCTGATAGATGGAGGGGCTGGTTTAAATATTTGTACCTTAAAGCTGATTCATGCACTAGAATACTCAGATGAAGCCATTGATATGAGAAGAAAAATCACAATCAAAGCATATGATGAGGAAGAAAGATCCTCTAAAGGATTGATCATATTACCCATTCAAGTGGGGCCTATTGTCCAAAATGTGGTTTGTCAAGTCTTAGATAGGGAACTGACATACAACATACTGTTGGGACGTCCTTAGATCCATGATATGCAAGCAGTACCTTCCACCTATCATCAATGCCTGAAATTTCCCGTCAATGGACAAGAGGTAACAATCATAGCAGACTATAATGACACCCAAGCTTGTCATACATTGAAAACATCTCACGATACATTAATACCTCACAATAGAGAAGTTAGCACATCAGATTCATCCAATGGCGAGAAACAACAAAGCTTCATATAAAAGTGGCTTCCAAAACAACAAAAATCACAAGAGATGAAGATGTCACAATCTAACCCTCCAAATGTTGAAGAACAATTGGCTTCACTCTCACACCAATTCACCAAAAAAGTATAGATAAGTGACAAAGGAATAAGTGAATATGGTGTTGGACAATCTTTCCATCTATCACAGATGTTACCCTCCTTACAAACATATGGACAACCATCTACAATCACCCAAAAATCAGCACAATGTACAACGGCATTAGATGGCAGATTTGTAAAAGCTAGAAACTTAGATGAAGAGTCAGAAGATAAGGCTATACTAAATTGGATTTATAGGGATGAGGAAGCTTCCACTTCCATGAGTAACATCATAGAGACAAATCAATATGGAAAGGGAAAAACTATTCTGGAGAAGATGGGATATTCAGGACAAGGACCTCTTGGGTTAAGGAAACAAGGCATAACAGAACCAATCCGGCCACTCATGCTCCAACATAAGGATAAAACTGGACTGGATATACAGCAGAACAAGGACCTCTTGAACGAGGGGAACAAAGTGTAACGGAACCAATCCAAGTTCTCACAATTCAGCAAAATGGCAGAACTGGCACTACTGGATTTGACACCATTTTCTGACGGGCATTCATCGGTCGTTCGAAAAATCTTTGTCGGAAGAGTGACGCAATGGTGAAAATATTTTCGTCGCTATTTTTTCGTCGTAAGGCCGATGACAAATTAAACATCAAAATAATGGCGAAGAATTGTCGGTCGGCAACATCGTGAAATACCTCGAGATTTTGTCAGAATATCAACGAAACCTTTGTTTATCCGCCAACGAATTACACTAGAAGTTCGTCATCGGTTCGATGAAATGGGCAAGCAGTAGCATGGAAACAACATGGAACGTTTGTCAAAATAGCGACGAAATACTAAAGTAGTAGCATCAAAAAACACCAAAAGTTCATCGAATGTGCGACGAAATAGGCAAGTAGTAGCGTCGGAACAACACCAAAAGTTCATGCACTTTGTGATGAAATTAGCAAGGAGTAGCATCGACTGCGCACCAAAAGCTCGTCAAAAGTGCGATGAAATTAGCAAGAAGCAGTGTCGAAACAACACGAAAAGTTCGTCGACTTTGCAACGAAATTAGCAAGGAGTAGTGTCGGAAGAACACTAAAAGTTCATTGAAAGTGCAACAAAATTGGTAGGGAGTAGTGTGGTAGCAACACCTAAATATCGTCAGAAGGGAAATGAAATGGGTAGGGAGTTATGATGAAATCGTCGTCATAGCTATAGCAACTTTGTCGAGCCTTTCTATTGATTTGTCAGTGGTTATCATCAAAATTGTGACGAAGAAGAAAAATTTTAATTAAAAAAAATTATATATTCGTGGAAATGTACCATTGCGGAGACTAACGATTGATCATACATACAGACTGCATATTGGTTTGATGCTTCAAATGATGCATTTCTTATATTGAAAAGTGCATTACCTTATTGAGTTTCTCTTTGTTTTGAGTATAGTTTAATATTCTCTACTTAACAAGGCCAACCACATGATGGTGGAAGCTCATTTTCCCCCCCCCTCACATCACTCTCAATTCCCCATACCCAATCATATAACATTAATCATTGATTCATCCATTAATAACATATAACATTCATTCATCCATCCATAATAACATATAACATTCATTCATTAACATATAACATTCATTAATTAACATATTCACATTCATTCATTAACATATAATATTCATTCTTTCAGTTTTTACATATTATCAAAAATATGGTTGTTATGATATGATTACAATCACTTTTTTTTTGTTTCTTTTTCAAAGCTACATAAAGCTGAAGTGGAGTATCATTTTCTAAATCAATATTTGTCCCCCTTTAGTTGATACGCCCTAAGCATGTTGATCACTTAATGCCGCAGCGGCGTAGTCATGCTCTGTGGATGCCACTTCAAGGGGATGCTACAATAAGAAAAGAAATGTTAAGCAGTATCTTTTATTACTATTGTTACAAGTATTTCATTAATTAAAAAAACATTAGAGTGGTTATCTTTACCTGATGGGTCCACATCATGTTCCTAAACTTTTGTTATAGACTCATACTCAACATGTTGAACACCCTCTAAATCCTGATCTACAGTTGAAACATGAAAGGTTACATTAATTAATACACCAATTGAAATTAAATATGTTTAAGAGAACATGAGGGTGGTCCTCTTTACCAGATGGGGCCACATCATGTTCCTGATCTTCTCTAGCCTGATCATGCTGAACATGTTGATCACGGTCTACATGCTCTAAAGTTGAAACACGAAAGGTTACATTAATTAATACACCAATTGTAATTAAATATGTTTAAAGAACTTTAGAGTGGTCCTCTTTACCTGATGGGGCCACATCATATTCCTGATCTTCTCTAGCCGGATCATGCTCAACATGATCACTCTACATGTTCTAAAGTACTGGGATGAACACTATGACCTTCATCTGTAGGTTGTGCTCCACCCGAGTCACTAGGCTACATTCCAATGTCATGTACAGTATTATCATTGCTTGAATGTTTAAAATAAATAGGAATGTAATTACTTTATAGTGAAATTAATATTGAATAGATTGCACAAATATTCAATTTTAATAAACTTTATTGAGTTTATTTACACCTACGTGTCGAGAATCTGATAGGTGTGTTTTCCTAGTCAAGACTCTTAGGCATTCAACCATGACTCCATAGCCTTGCTAGAAGGCAATCTTCAGGTCATCTTCTGTGAGAACTCTGTTGAATTCAGAGCCCTACATTTTTGCATAAGATCATGATTTTTGCTTCTATGGTGTGATAAAACCAAAATTGTTTTCAATTTATTATAATTTGGATGCAATATTTCATTTATTGATACTTACAATTAATGCGACTAATTTTATATAACCACCAGAGCCAAGTTTGTGCTACTTGTGCTTTTCTAGTCTTTCCTTTATTGCCTTCGATGTGTCGGGCAGCCTATGAAAAGTTTGGAATAAATTAGATTATGTAAAAAGAAAGAGTAATCAGTATATAATTACATTGTTGATAGTATCACACATAGCATACTACTTTTAAAAAAAAAAATTAATGGCATTTTCCATAAGCGTCTGAGACATTGAGCATATAAAATATAGAGTTCAATCCATGAATTATAGAAAATAATAGATATTTGTTGGTTATATTCATATTGTTGATTACATTGCACAAAACATACTACAACTACATAAATATCGAGATAATAATTTATACATGCTACCAAATTTTTCATACATATCTGCAAAGCATTTATCAACAGTTCAACACCTTGCTTTGCTATGGCTAAAGCCTAAAATGGGTAACAAACAAGCTATGGATGCTTGGAAAAAATCTATCAAGCATAATAGTAAGCAATAGCATAGACAAAAGCGTTGAAGCCCCATTTCAAAAATGCCTCAAAGAAATATGGTCTCATGGTGATGGAATGCTATGACAATCCATAGCAATTTGCTTGTCATGGCATTAGTTATGGCATTCCATCACCATGAGACCACATTTTTTTGAAGCATTTTTTCAAATAGTTCACTACCTTTTCTATGCTACCACATTTTTCATACTGCTATGGCTAAAAAGTAAAACCTCAAATAGGTGCTTTTGAACAAGCTATGGATGGTTGGAAAAAATCTACCAAAGCATAATAGTAAGCAATAACATAGACAAAGCGGTGAATTGTTTGAAAAATGCCTAAAAGAAATGCACTTTCATGGTGATGGAATGCCATGACAATCCATAAATTTGCTTGTCATGGCATTGTTGTGGCATTCCATCACCATGAGACCACATTTTGAATCATTTTCAAATAGGTCCCTCCTTTTCTATTCTACCACATTTTCATACATGTCTACCAAAGCATTTTATCAAATATTCAACGCCTTCATGCTATGGCTAAAAATTAAAACCTCAAACAAGTGCTTTCGAACAAGCTATGGATGCTTGGAAAAAATCTACCAAAGCATAATAGTAAGCAATAACATAGACAAAGGCAGTGAATTGTGATGGAGCCTCAAATTTACATCCGGTTTCTTTTTATTATTGGTTGGTCTTGTTTATCAGTTGCTAGGGCTGGAGTTATTACTTTGCTTTCATAAACCCTTGGTTTTCTTTCTTTGGTATGGGTCTGTTCTATCGTTACTTTTTGGAGAAGGTTTTTAAAAAAGAAAACAACCTATGTCTCATTAACTCGTCTAAGGCCTGGCCCCTTTTAATAAAATGATAAGTATTTAATTGTTGGCCTCCTTTTATTTACCAAATTTTGAGTCAGGTTTGTGCCTTATGTTTTTAAGACAACCTTATGTCATTGACCGTTGTTGCCCTAAGTTGCATCCCCTTCCTCAGGTTTTTCTCCTAAGTAATGTTTAATGTTTTGCAGGGGTTATTTGATGGTTATTGATCTCCTCGCAGATACATCCTGACTGCTCCCCACCATATCACAATCCCAACTTGAGCCATCGCGATATTGCAGGTGATCGCCACGTGTCCTAGGTTGTTGATGTCTGAAAAGCAAATAAAATGATTTAATAAATGCATCAAACTTTAGTGTGTTATCAAGTGGGTTACTAAATCGCCTAAGCGGTGCACTTGTTTATAATCAACGGCGATGTTTTAATCTTGATGAAAAAGCTACTCAGTGAATAGGCCTTAATACTATCCCTTGTTTTACTTGATCGTGGTCACTGATGAAGAGATCAACGGTTGCCCGCTATCGCGCAATCCCAACTTGAGTAATCTCGATATCGTGGGTGAGCGCCATGTGTATCTTCTTGGCGCTGCATATAATGGTGGGCCCTGGGGATGATGCAGAAGGCATTGTCAGCATTTTTAAGGAGGATTGTTTGATGATCTGACTGAAACAAGAGATCGATAGCAGAAATTTAAATCTGCGTCAAATACAATTGAAGGCGGCGCTGTATTCAAGTGGGCTTTAATGGCGGATGAGATGTCTATTGGCAATGTTCATAAAGTTCAAGTGTTTAATTGCAGACTACTTTCACCACTAAGGCATTCAAGCATCTTCAAAGCAGTCCAGAGCCAGAGATAGAGCTTTCAAAAGCAATTTTGGTAAGAGTTTGATTTTCTGTAGAACGTGAATTTTTGTGAGATATTTTCTTCATCACTATTCTGTCTGAATGTGTTTCTTGCGAAAAGCTTTGCTGTGTTGATCAGGTTTTTTCTGAATTAAGATTTTAGGGTTACTATTTCTCTTGAATTGTGGGAAATTGCAAATTCTAATGTGTTTTCATTTTGAGTAGCACTAGTCTGTTCACAATTTGATTTTCTAAGAAGCCCTAGTTGTTTAAAATGGCGCCAACAAAACAACATTCTGGCCATATTGACTACATGCAGAGGAATCTATATGATGATTTCCTTGACCAATTTCCCCTATCAACAAATGACAAGAAGAGGGGTTTGATTTTGATAAGAGGGACAGCCTTAGGTGAAGGGTTGAGATATAGAACCTACAACATTATAGATGCTAGGGTACCAATGATGGGTTTAGAACTGTTTAGAAGATGGTATGGCCAGCGAAATGCACCTCATCCTTTTTCAAATGGTTGGAGGTATGATATGGGAAAGCTTGTAGTACTGAATGTGTTCCTTTGATGTTGACCTCCTCCTGGAAGTGGCTGCAGATATGATCCCGTCACAAGGGTTATAAGGGATAATGATGGTGAGGTTTTATCAATGTAAATGTAGATGTAATTGAGGGTTTTTGATTTGAGTGAAAATGGCTCATTCTTGGTCTAGATTGACTTGAGGAGATGAAACAAAGAGTATGCCAAGATTCAACCTTTTTCAGATCAAAATTGCTTCCTCCTCATCTAGTCAAGGTAGGCGGTTCCACGATTCATATCGCCCGTGATCAGGAGACCTTTCGGGTTAAATTGTTTTGCTGATCATTTCTTGGCAACCTTCTACTCACTTTGCCAAATTTTAGGTTTTAGTCCTAATACTGTGATGCCCATTGCCTATATGTTTATGGGGGCTCAGATTCAACATCCCAATTTCTTTGTAGTATATGATTATGCTTCTTTCCTTGCTGAAAGAATGCATGAGGGTTTGTTGAACTTATTTGTGGGGGACACTAGTGTTCCTTTCTTTTGGTACTCTTTGTTAATGCATATGTTCTTGTATGAGAAAGTCAACTTCTTCTCGGAGAAGATGGAATTGAGGCAAGAGGTAAATGGAGAAAGGCTACCAGTATAGGCTTGGAGTGCAGATATGTCTTACAACAAGAGGGATGCTAGCTATGTGCAGTTTGACAACTGCTTTGCTTCTAGGCTCAGGGCTAGACTAATGGTAAATATGCCAAGAATTCATAGGATTTGCATGATTTCTCTCCGCCCAAAGCAAGAAGGCCTGAGTTAAAAGTATGTCATAAATTGGGTGACATCATTCCATACCTGTAAGCACTATCTTAAGGGTTTATGGTTTCCAAGGAACCCCCCATATTCTTCCATACAATGTACCATCAAGAATGGGATTTACAGAGGTTTTCTGGTAGCTGGGATGCATCCATGAAGATAACCTGACAGGAAGAGGAAAAGGGACTTTGTTCCTTGACTATACTATTGTCTCATATTTTATATTTTTCAAGGGTGGATGGGTTCATTTTGATCAATTTTTTATTGATTACCATTTGAAGAATGGATCCGTAAGGCAGCATGATCTTGAGGGATTCTTTGCTCTGTTTAGACAAAGAATCAAGGGAGGCAAATTTTCCCATGTTTTCAACTTTCCTGAAGATTTGATTAGGAATGAATTTGATTTGGGTAGGCAAGAATTGAATAAAGAAAATAAGATTGCCTATGAGAAATTGTTGGCCCTAGTGCATAAGTTGGATCTGAAGTATGATCCATTAATGGAGTTCACTCCATTTCACAAAAGAATTGATTTCTTGATGAGTAATTTCAGAGAAATCATGAGCACCCTAAGAACCAAGAAGATGAACTTGGAGGTAGATTTGAAAATCTAGGGATTGGAGGTGAGGCCTGTGGAAGAAAGGCCAATTTGTCAGCCACCAATTGATAGGCCCTTATATAGAAGAAAAAGAGATAATAGCAGTGATGAAGAGGTTGGAGACAAAAAAAGTAAACAAATAATGAAAGCCTCATCACAATCTGGCCAAGGGATTAGAAATCCTGGAGGAATAAAGATTGTGGATCTTGATTCACCACCTCGAGATGACCCTATGGAGCTACCACCAAAGCCAAGCCCTAGGAGGCAAAGAATTGAGGAACCACAAGACACTTCGGTGGATGAAATAATTGTCACCAATCAAGACATGCAAGTTGGCACCCCTTCACCTCCTAAGTCAGCATAATTGGTGTTGACTAATATAGATATAAAAGGATAGAATGTTTAGGATGCAAGGATGCTGTCCTGCAAGGCATTCCTGGATGATGATGCCTTTGTGAAGACTCCTGTGTTCTTGCAGTTGGTCTGGAGGTTGAAACTTCAGGAAAGAAGAGAAATAAGGCCTGACAGATCTGATCAGGAAAATGATGATGAGGTCAAAACTGAGCTAATAGAGTAGTTCAAGAACCTCACTCCTGATGAAGGAAGGCAAATTGTGTCTCAAGCTGGTGTCCTACTTCTCCCTGAATGGGACATTGTTGATGCTATAGTTTTAATGCTATCATGCAATCAAAGCATCCTATGCAAGGCAATGAGGAGGAAGCCAATGCAACACTACAAGACTCTACCTTTAGTGAGGAGCATGAAACTTTGGCGATATGGGCTTTAGCACCTAGAGAAGAAAACCAAATGTAGCTGATCTCAGTCCAAATTTAAGGGGTGGGATCATCATCAAGACAGTCTCTGAAACCTCAACAACAGAGGACACAAGCTTAACATTGAATGTGGCCAAATTGGCCTAGAAAATAGCTGAAAGAGATGAGGCTGAGAAGAAAAGCTTGATGGAGAAATATAACACAATGATTGGGGAGTATAGTAGGATACAACAAAGAAATGTTGAGTTGCAATATGAAGTAGATAGGCTGAGATATGGGTAGGTGGGAGAATCTTTCTGTGCCGCTGCTGCTAGAGCAATACCTACTACTTCAAGGTCATTACCCCCTGTTGTTCCAATCATTTCTATTCATGGATCCCCAATTCAGATAGCTATTGATAGCCCTGCACCAGGGCTAGTTGAAGAAGAGGTTGAGCTTTCTACAGATCCTACCAAAGAGCAGATGATAAACAAAGTTACAGAATTATAGGCTGCCCTAAGGGCGAGTGAGGATAATGCTATGGCCAAGCACAATGAGGTGGTAGACACCGTTATAAGGAATTTAAATGAAAAGATTGATTCTAAGCTACAGTTGTACATTCTTTGTATTCTTTATTCTTGGAGGGAATTCAAAATATTAACAGAGACAAGGAGGTGATTTTGCCCCTGATTGAAAAATGGATCCCTAGGGCCACTGATTTAGACATTATGTTTAAGGCTTCTAGTTTGATGTGAATAATAGGCCCCAATCATTAAAGCCTACTCAAATTTTTCTGAAATCATTGAAGGGATTCCAGGCCTTGCCTGATGATCTGAGTAAGAAAATTAGGGAATTAATAAAGAATTTTGATGATTGGGATGACACTTTCTGCTAGATATAATGGATACAAGTGGAAATGTTCAGACATTACAGCAATGGCAGGAAAAGGCAGAGGAGGTTATTAATGAACAAATTAAATTAATTTGTGATGATTCAAATCATGACTTGCTGGTAAATAGCATGGATAAAATAATTAATACTAGCATGTTTCTAGAATCATTTGAAAGGGAGGCCAACCAGGTTGTAGTGAAGTTCACACCTTATAGTACCAAGATGAAGGAGGTGATGGATTTTAATTGGCTGATAGATGAGGAATATCAGAATTGGGTTGACAAGTACTTAACTGAGGAGGAGTGAAGTGGTGTATAGTACCAACAATTGACAGCTCAATAGTTATGTATAACTGGATTTTGGTTTTGCTCCATGGCAGTTTTGGGTATAGTTTTCGAGGAGTAGTAGATGCTGTGGTTATTTTGCAATGAGTGGAATCAATAGAAAGATGCTCTGGGGTTTGGTGGTTGTGTTTTCAGTTTTGAAATGGGATGTACCGGTCCAATTGATCAATGACATGTGTAATTTCTAGCTCGATGCTTGTTGCTCCTTTGTTTTTTATAAGAAGGATTTCAAGGCCATAAATTAGGGCTGGAAAGTTAGATATTTTTTGTAGTCGAGTCTAGGTAAAGTTGCAGAGAAAGAAGTTGTAAGAACTTTTGTGAATACTATGGCAATTTAGGTTTAGGTTATTTTGTAAAGGGTTTTAAACTTATGAAGACCGCATGTTTTATAACAGTACCAGCATTTCAAGCTAAGATTATATATCTTGAGCTCGAGTCTCTCCTCTATACAAAAATATCATGTTTTGAATAAAATAATCAAGGATTATGATGTTCATCTCATCATCTTGATGTGTGTGTTTTCTGTCTTGGCTTTAATTCAAAGAATTAATTAAAATGCTTAGATGAAATCATGGATGGGTATGTTTGTAAAAGGATTAAATAAGAAGTATCAGGTTGGGGCAGAAATTGATAATGTTGTAATGCAACATTGTTAGGGATCCTATATGCTGAGTATTTAAATATCTTGTCGAATTGTGACTGTTTATGAGTTTGACTCCCCAATGGTATATGGCACTGATCTAAATCATACAAGTTTGTAAATCTTTGTGTCTATATGTTTTTGCTTAGGGCTTGCCACCAAATTTGCAAATTAAATGACTATCATAAGATACAAAATAATGTTGTAATTATCTCATGCTCTAGGTAGCTGACATTACTGGTGAAAGGCCAATTCATTTTAGTGATATCCTATTTTGTTGAGCCATTTATGGGATTATCTATAATTTTGTTAATGATTGTTTATGAGTTGGTGCAGAGATCATAAACACATTATAGGGATCACCCTCCTGGGTCTTGTAGAACCCAAAGTGTAGGAGGTTATTTTAAAATCCTCATCAGTTGGTCTAGGTTCTCCGAGCTACCCTTGATTGGAATTGGCAATTTCATAGATAGATTAGGAGACAAACCTAGTTAACAGCATAAAAAACCACCAACAAATTGTTTGAAAAAATGCCTAAAAGAAATGCAGTCTCACAGTGATGGAATGCCATGACAATCCATACCAATTTGCTTGTCATGGCATTCGTCGTGGCATTCCATCACCATGAGACTACATTTCTTTGAGACATTTTTTTCAAGTTGTTCACTGCCTTGTCTATGCTACTGCATTTTTCATACATGTCTACCAAAGCATTTTATCAAATAGTTCATTGCCTTGCTGCTATGGCTAAAAGCCTAAAAAGGTATTTCAAACAAGCTATGGATGCTTGGAAAAAATATATCGTTATTAATAGTAAGCAACAAGCCATTTTTATCTTATGGTTTTTGTTTAAAATCAGCCTCTAATTTTATTCA
>VDFB02271358.1:177347668-177392763 GCA_007258455.2 Sequoia sempervirens
AAAACATCAAAAAATCCATCAAAATCCAAAACATCAGAAAATCTGTCAAAATCCAAAAACATCAGAAAATCCAAGAAAATCAAAACAACAAAAATATTCAAAAATCACAAAACACAAAAATAGAGTTTGTATCATTCGAACTATGTGGTCTCTACGTGTATAACGTAGGCAAGGCTAATCTTTGATCAGCCCTCGAGGCCCCTAGGATAGGTCTTTAGGTTAGTTCTTTGATCAAATGTCTGAGAATATCATGCAAACATCAACACACACATTTCAACATCGATGATCTAATCTGAATAATGATTTGAAAATACATTAAGTAGAATTTGAATTGTTGTACTTTTCTTTTTATCATTTGCTTATCATTTCTTTGGAGCTACTCGATGATGTATTGAACTAGAGAAGCAAGGAAGGAGAATGATACTTTTCTTTGTTTTTTGTTTGTGAGTTAGTCGTTATTATTCTGTGAATTGTCACGGGAAGTGCTCTACCAAGTATCATGGATGACATTCTGATTCACTTAAGAAAATGATTAATTCTTGTCTGTTTACGCAAGAAATACCCAGGTCATCTCAGTTTAATTATACCTTGATGCTTGTGTTCACTTGCAATATCAAATATCATGAAAGAAATACTCAGGTCATCATTGGTCTATCTCATATCATTGATGCTTGTATTCGCTTTCAACATTTTAAAAGCTCAGTGATGATACAAAGAAAAATAAAAAGATTGTTGAAATGACACTTAGGTTTGCATTGATAAAATAGGTTTGCATGGTAAAAATAGATTGCATTCATAATAGTACATCTGCAGAGAATTGGGTACACAAGTTAGAAAGATTCATTTGCAAATAATGTTATCTTTTCTTATTAAAGATTAAGTGTACTTGACACATACAATTTTCATAATGGCATGCATATAAAATCATTTCTTCATCTCATCATAAATTTCACAATAAACATCTCATTTCGTATACACGTTATGTTTCATCATTCATCATATTTATCATGCATTTACATCTCATCACATTGTCAATATCATGTAGTTAGAAAATCATCATTCATTGCATACATATAGAAGACATATTATGATCTCATCATATAAATCACATATCCATACATCATTCATTTACATCTCATTTTATATATATCATACATTGCATTTCATCCATACATCATTCATTTACATCTCATTTTATATAAATCATACATTGCATTTCATCCATACATCATTCATTTACATCTCATTTTATATAAATCACACATTGCATTTTATCCATACATCATTCATTTACATCTCATTTTATATAAATCATACATTGCATTTTATCCATACATCATTCATTTACATCTCATTTTATATATCATACATTGCATTTCATCCATACATCATTCATTTACATCTCATTTTATATATTATACATTGCATTTCATTAAGAAAATACATACATCATCAACATCATATCACATCATCATCAATGCATCTATCCAATCTAGTATAATAAATCATCATAAAAGACAAAAAATTAAAATGAATCCATCACATAAATCATGTAGAACACATCATAGATCAATCAAACCGTTGCACATCATATATATCTCATCAAGTGTCATGTATACAATGAAGTCTGAAAAGGATGAAGATAACATCATATCAAAAATGGTTGTATGTATCTCTCGAAGGGCGCACACATGATCTCAAGTAGTACTCACACCAGTATCACCACCACCACCACCAGCTATCTCAGGATCTCTTGGATCTCTGGGATCTCGAGAGAGAGGCTGTGTCATGCCTCTACTCACTATCCTCGAATGAGTCCTCTCTGAGCGGGACTGGGCATAACTGACTCTCTGCTCTGGGGGGAAAATCTCATGGTATCAGCTCCTGTAAAACTCAATCTCTGCACCTGCCCGCATAGCCTCTCACATGTAATCTGCCACAAAGGTCCCATTGTCCACTCTTTGTAATCTCTCTGCAGTAGCATGTGCTCTCTCTACTGCCTATCTGATAGTATCTCGCTCTGTAGTCAGGGCTGTAATTTGGGCCTGCGCAGTGGACAACTGTGCTTGTACACCTACTAGCTGAGCCTGTACTGTCTCTGCTACCTGTCTAGCCTCATCTCTCTCACCAATCAGAGAGGTAATATGCGTCTATGCAGTGGCTAGCTATGCCTGCATCTGGGCCTGAGTCTATGCCACTAATCCCTGCACCTATGCTAGTTGTCCCTATAATGTCAAAATCTCAACACGCAAACTAGCAACCTTTGATCACTCTGCTAGAGAGAGAGCAACTGCCTACCTCTTACGAGGCACACTAGTCGATGGCTCTGATGTACCTGCTACACTCATTCTCCCCCCATCTCCACCATCATCATCACTATCATCATCATTGTCATCATCACCACTATCATCACTGTCACTCTCATCACTACCCTCCACATCAACATCTACATCCTCCTCTCTCCTCCATCTGTGACCACCGTGACCACCCCCTGCAGATGTTGGTGCTGGCTAATCTGGAATGGTAATACGAGGAGGTGGGTGTAGAGCTAGATACTGTCCATAGTCGGGAGTAATGGGTGCCTCTACAATATCTCACCGTATATCCCATGTTGATGGCTAAAGCGCACGATAACCCTCAATAAGTCCCTCATAAGGTAGGCATGGACCCCAATCACTGGTATCTACTTGGCATCGTCCATAATGAGCTACTCCCTGAGGCATACACTGAACAATCCCATATTGCCTATAGACGTGGTGGAATAGGAATCACTCCAAAATCCTGGAGCTCTTCCCGATCAAATACATCGAGTCGGCCAAATATCCCAACTCAATATCATCCTCATCCCAGTCATCACAATCTAAATAGGGACGCCAGGTCACTATCTCCACATCATCAAGAACTCGTCTCCAATAATCTAGCTTACCCATCATACGTTGGGTAGGCCTACCTCTGTAACGGAACACATAGGGTCTCGTCGCTAGACTCAATAACACCGACTCAAGACGTGTGACATCAATATGCTCCCATGCCCATACCTGAAGAATTGTAGCTCTTGCTGATAAACTTCTACCTCCTAGGTACACAATCCAGTGTAAATCATGATATAACTAAGCAAGCATACACATGCCCCAAGAATATCTCATCTTGTGTACCATCATACCCTATAATACCTGACCCCATCTAAGCGATAGACCCTTTGACCTCTTATCAAGACAAAGGAATCCACCAATAAAGCCTACCAAAACTGAAGGAAGTGGAGCATATGAATGATACATCTCTACCCAGGGGATCTAAACTCCCACAATATGAGGATCCTGAAAGACTCTCCAAATAGACTCTATCCCACCCCACTCCTCTGAATCATGCACAAAAATCTCACCAACAAAAATAATCTGAAGGATACGC
The DNA here is from genome assembly GCA_007258455.2 of Sequoia sempervirens. NCBI lineage: Eukaryota > Viridiplantae > Streptophyta > Pinopsida > Cupressales > Cupressaceae > Sequoia > Sequoia sempervirens. The sequence goes on from VDFB02271358.1 coordinate 177,351,077, forward strand.
CATACATCCTCTAGTGTCACAGTCATCTCGCCGGTAGGTAAATGAAAAGTGTTGTGGTCACTATGCGACTGCTCTGCCAATACTGTGAGTAAACCCTGATTATGTCTAATCTGGGGCATGTCCAACATCAAAGCTAAACCACAATCAATAATATGATGTCTCTCATCCGGTGAAAGACGTGGAATCATATCTAAGGGCCAGGGGAACTGCTCTCGCACCTGAATAACATCTAAATCCTCCTGATATCAAAAGACACATTTTTACAAATCAATACATTATCATTAGAATATCAAACATCATTTTACTCTATCTAAACTAATGATTAGATCTTACGGGTAAAATTGTTTTAAAACCTCACCTATCATGAGGTCATCAAATTCTAAAAAAGTGTTTATCTATCATATGATCAATTTATCAAAAGTGAACCCTCATCTATCAATCAGGTTCATTTCATAAAATTTTCAAAATTATTCCTTGCCTATCATGAGGATAATTGTTATCAATCAATCAATGGATCTCGCTTATCATGAGATTGTTTACCATTTATTTAGTTGGATCAAACTAAAATGGATGGAGTGAACAACAAATCGACGAAATAAAAAATCAAGATTCACAATTTTTCATCAATCTATTTTTCCATGTGCTAAAATAGGTGGATGGGCGCTAAAACTACTGGCACACTATGCTATCTTGTCAGTGCACTATAACAGAGCTCGGGGGTGCTAGTTCTAGTGGGGCGCTAAAACAGACCTATGGCATGCTATGAAACCTACCTAACACACTACACTATCCTAGCGACACGCTGCAGAACCTACCTAATGCGCTAAAACTTTCAATGTGCTACACTATCCTAGCAACGTGCTACGGAATTCTGTTGATGCGCTAAAACTCTCGTACGCTAAAATAGATGAATGACGCGCTATTCTATGCCGGTCGGGTGCTAAATGATAAAAAATGTGAAAAAAATGAACTAAAAGGTACAAGCACAAATTACGAGGAGGCCTTAGGGTATGTATCGGAGGTCCATAGTCGGTCGGACACTGGTGACATCGCACATGCTCGAGTCAGTGGGTGTGGTAGGGGATCGGCATCCTGTTGCTCCTACCACTCTAAAGGTCTCTATCACAATTTCTTTCTAAGTCAAATGCACAAATTACTTTTGAAAATGACCTTTTGAGCTTTTATAGGTTGTTTTTGTGGGATTTTCATGGCATTTATTTATTTTTCTTCCTGGGGAATTAATTCTTATCTATCGAAGGGGCAGTTTTGGATAATTTTGTCGGGAGATAAATTGTTTCTTTATCAAATCATCATCAAATCATCAAATTATCATAAAAATTCAAAAAAATTGAAAAATCATAAAAAAAATCAAAATTCATCAATTTATCTCCTGTGGGGGCATACATCATTATCATTTTGAAATTCAATATCTGGGGCAAGTCTGGAGCATATTTCAAACTTTTCGTCAATACTGGCAGCTGAAGCAAAATTATTCTTTGAAGCAACGCGTAAACACATCACTTCAAAGAGGGGAAAAATGTAGACACCTAAAAATGGTCTGGAGAATCTAATTAATTAAATACGACTTATTTGATTAATTAATCTTAAATTCATCTACTTAGTAAATAAATAGAAATATTTATTTATATTAAGTTCATTATTAATTCTTCTATTTTATCATATTCTTTCTCTCTTAATTAAATAAACAAAATTAAAAACTTTGTTTTATTTAATTATTATCATCATTATTTCTTCTATACTTTATCCATTAATTCTATCTTAAATTAAATACACAGCTTCAATAATTGGTGTTATTTAATTACCTTATCACGTTTCTTCTTAATTAAATAAAGATATCCTAGAATCTTTAATTTAATTATCATATTCTTTTATTTTAATTTAATAAACAACTTCTATAGTTTGTTTTATTAAATTATTTATTCCTCTTTTGCTAAATTTAAATAAACCAAAAATATTTAAATAAATGCAAAAATCATTTACCTCTATTCACTCACCAATAAAATTAGATTTTTCAAATCTAATTAATTCAACTGCCATTCACGGGAAGAGCTTCGGGGACAAACCTATAGGAAATCCTCTCAATCTTCTTTCCTCTTATCTTGCCTGGTGTTTTCATGGGGAGAAACAATCCTTCATGATCAGCTCCACCTTCTCATCTCATACCATTCAATTCACCAGATTGAATCTCAACCTCTGTTGTGTTATCCCTTCACAAATGAGTGCCATGAAAGCTATAAATATAGGTTTCTGGCTACAGGAAAATCATCCTAACTTGTGCAATCTTACTCTACAAGTTTTCCAAGCATTCAAGCATTCCAGCAATCAAGCAAATAGAAGCATCCATCAAGCATTCATCTAGCATTCATCAAGCATTCAACATTTACAATCATGGTTGTTTACAGTAGTTTCTTTCTCATGAATTTTACTGTAAAATCATCTTAGTTGCACTATAGAATCATAATATCTTAATTCTCATTCTCTAAGTGTCATTTTAGCAATCAATTAGCTTCTAAAATCTAAGAGCAAGTTGATTAAAGAAATCTTTAGAGTTAGAGAGCAATAGGACAGATTTCTGAAGATTTTTAGTTTAAATTAGCTTAAATTTATTGAATCTTTGATGCAGTGTCTTATTTAGAAGTGTAGATGCATTGTTAATTTGTTTACCTCATCTTTACACTTACACTAGTTTCAGGTTCTGTTTCGCTCCCGTCTCCCTTCCTTTGTCTTTTGTGGAGGTGGATCTGGGTTGGGTTTTGGTCTCGGGTGGTCATTTTGGTTTTCGTTTCTTTTCCCACTCCAGTTCTGACTCCATCTCTTTCCTAGTTCTGGCTCTGACCTTGTTTGGTTCCCATTCTGCCCACTTTTTGATTCATTGACCTGCTTGGCTAGTACCCCTACAACATAAGTTCCCCCTGAGCCCCTTTGTCTCGTTGTTAACCGGCCCCTTGTTACCATTTTCACCGGCCCCGCGTTGCTTTCACTGTGACCTCTGGCTCTCGGGATAACCTCTCGGTGACCCCGGGATGTCTCCCTGAGATCTCTTTTCCGTCATCCTATGTTGGTTGTGTCGGGGAGATGTTTCCCCAACTTTTTTGTCTCACCGATGGCTTTTCCCATCGGTGTGTTGGTGTCCACTTGAGGTGAGGTCTTCTCGACTCCCCTTAGTCTCCCTGAAATCCTTTTTCCACCCCTAGTGTAATGCCATCGATGTGAGGTCATAGTGAGATAGCAATGTTATACTGACCGATGCTGAATGGATGTGTTTTGGCAAAAGTCAGGGTTCTTGGGATAAGGTCTTAGTGAAGATATATTGTTTCCCCGACTAGTGCTTGTGGATGTCTATCGGTGAGACATTCACGTGGTTTCAGCGACTAAGGATGATCATATCGGCAAAGGTTGTGACTATTGGGGTGGTGTCTCACCGAGTTCTATATGTCTCCCCGACGGATGCACTTTGGGATCCCATCGGTGTAAGTTATGATTTGCGGCAGGAGGTCTTGGCGAATACGATTTGTTACACCGACCAAAAACATAAAGGTAATCTCTTCGGTAAGAGCTAGGGTTTTCGGTGAGTGACCTTCAGTCTCACTGTTGGAACATAATGGGTCTTCGTCGGCATAGGCTTTGAGTGGTCTTAGCGACATAGGTGAATGAATACTTTCGGAAAGACATGGTGCGCTCTATAAGAGGTCTCCCCAATGACAATATGCTATGGCGATATTCATAAAGGAGAAGGTTGCATCGGCGAAAGAAACATAAAGTCACAACAACATCTCATAAGGGGTTTCTTTCAAAGGCTCATCAGTGAGATGTCTCCCCAACCGCTTTTTCTTTCCGACGATGGTGGCCTGCTTCAATGGTCCAATGATATTTAAGTGACAGCCATCCGATCTCAGTGATTGATGGCAGAGATTTAAACATGCACGCGGCTAGGGTTTGGAGGGTGTTTGCACATGAAAACCAGAAGCCTGGAGCATTCATGGTGATAGTGAGTTGGTTGTTGGATCCACCGAGCTAGCATTCATGGCGACACGACTCTAGGATAGGGACAGCATGGCTCGAGTATGGATGTGCGGATTTGGTGATAGATTTAGTGCAGGTTGATTGATTTCTATGCATGTGAGAATGTCCCTCCAGACAGAGATCTGACCAAAGGCATTTATGAGACCAGTGAAGCAGTTGAAAATAATGACTTGGCCTGCGAACTATTTTGGGGTTTGTCCTAGTCAACTGATGACATGTAATTTCATTTGGCCAGTTGCTTGTTGCTTCTCCTGTTCCTATAAAGGAGAATTTCATGACTAGATGTTGGGGTTCAGTCCCTTGGGTTTGGTTCCTTTGGTTTAGTTCCATTTTCTAAGTTTTTGGACCAGTCTAGGATAGGCTAGTGTTTAGTCTTGAGTCAATGTTGAGTCTGTAAGCTATAATTTTGAATTTGTCTATAAATACAATCAGTTTGAGCAATGAAAACATGAAGATGCTTGTCTCTCATGCATACGTCATCAGATTGTCTCCACATTTGTATGCTTTTAATCATTTGAATGAATGGCATAAGGTGTCTTTATTCATCTTCTTGTATTTCACAAGTTTGTGTTGTTTGTTGATAGGTCTGCTTCAAGGAAGCAGTTAAATCCTTTGAATAGATAGCAGCGATTACTTGTTTGTAGGTTGGATTTGGTAAGAAGAGTCTAGTTGATACAAGAGCTGGATTTTTTAGTGTAAGGCACTGATAGCTGATGTAAGGCATTACCAAAAAACAAAATCCACTGATTGAGTCCTGTTTGCAGATGACTTCCATCTTTTGTGTTTGACTCTGGGGCCCAAAACTAGGCACTGATCTATTCACAGCCTGGTTCCTCTCAGAAAACAATTTATAAATCATTGAATATCTTTTGTTTAGCTTGTGTCCTACCTCCTGGTTGCTTCAAGGTTGAGCTACTGAGAATCTAGCCCCATCTGAGGTCCTCAACGCTTGGCATCAGGAGTTATCTACTATAAAAAGAAATGTATGGTCTTCTTTAAGGCATTGTGTGGGTATACCCACCCTGGTTCTACAGAGCCTAAAGTGCAAAAGATCTCTTGATCTTGTCAGTTGTTCTAGGTCCTCTAAGCTACCCTTGATTGGAGTTGGCTACTCCATAGGTAGAATAGGAGACCAACCTGGTTTACAAGAAAAATTCAACCAACAGATTGGCGACTCTGCTGGGGAGTTTACTTAGAAATCCTGTTATAAGTGCCTTATCAAAGAGTCATATTGTGTGCCATGTTTTTGTTAGGTTCAAAGTTTGAAGAATCTCAGGCCTGGAGGAAGTCTTGTTGTAGTGAACCTAAAATATTTATGGTGCTCTATTGGTGGAACAAACTCAGAGAAGAATGTACATGTGTGTGAGCTTCATACCATTTGAAGCTCAATCCTCTGCAAAGAGGTGGTGACTCTGTCAAGGTGAACCTATTGAAGATTTGCAGAAAAGTTCTAGATCTACAACATCTCCAGGTATTCTTCATGTATTTGAACATCTTAGAAAGTAATAATGTGTTTCCCTATTTAGTGATTCAGCACTACCAAAGGGAAAGGTAGTAAATGGTGTTAGCACATTTCCATTTGTTGGATCTATTGAATGTAGTTGTAGTTCCATTGTAAGGTTGTTTTCTAGTGCTCAAAGTCTCAATTTGTGTGGATGATTAAAATGTACTTGTACACCCTGAGGGTGGTCATCCACTTGTTTTGTCATATGCTAGTTATTGTTGTAATTATGCACAGTTAGTGAGCCTTGATTTGTAATATCCATGGAGCACCAAACCATAAAAAATATTGTCAAAAGGCTTCCTAAGTCTACTAAAGACTCAAGTATGCACAAGACCAAGATAAGGCCTGAATGGAAGGCTGTATTTGAAAAAGGACTCAGAGAAATGGATGAGGGACACCTGATTTTTCAACGGCTTAGAGACAGTCAAATTATATCTACTTGTTAGGTTGTCACACCAGTTGTTAATTCTTTTGACTTGTTGTATGCTCAGTTAGATTTGTCATGTGTTGATTACAAAGTTGAATGTATGTTAGCTCAAGTGTATGAGGAGATGCCTAGATTTGATGGATATAATGTCTATGGAGGAGGTGCACATGTTGAGAGTTTCTTCAGTTTCATGGAGAAACATTCTTTTAAGTATCAAGATGCATGGATGAGAATTTTTGTCAGATCCCTGGAAGCTAGAGCTCAGGACTGGTATTTGAGTTTCCCTGATACGTCTTTTCCTTGCTGGGATGAATTAGTGGCTGATTATAGAGAACAATTTGCAAGAGATCCTTTAGACCTGGTCAAAAGGTTAAGGCAAATTAAGAAACAAGATGAGGAGTCAAGTGTTTATTTCAGCCATAGAATTGCTACTACCTTGTCACTAATCCCAGAGAATTTTAGACCTAGCACTCCATGTTGTATCCACATGTATTTTGAAGCTTATGAAGAAGGATCTAGTGTATTATTGAAAGAATTCAAGATACTGAGCATGCAGATGGCCTACACAGTCTTAGACAGTCTGGAAAAGCAAAGAAATGAATATATACAGAGCCTATTGTCTTCATTTGTCAACACTCATGTTGATAAAGATAACGACTCTATACAAATGGATGATCAGTCTTCTTCAGATAGGTGCATAGTTGAGAAAATTGAGACTGGAGGTGCTACTTCATCAGATGATAAGGAAGTTGTTTTTGAACAACTTGCAGAGGTGGTGCCCCAAGCAGATGATAAAAATTTGACTCTCTCAAGCCAAGAACCCAAAGAGGAATATCAGTTAGACTGGCCCTTTGAAGAAGGGAGGTGTAATCAGCAATGTGATGAGACAGTTGAGTAGTTCAAGTGCACAAGTGAGTGCAGTCTTGACATAAGTCTTCATGAGAAGGAAAATGAAGTTGTTGATGCAGGGAGTGCCCTAGAGGATATCATGTTTGACTGTGAGGGTGTGGAAGTCCACCCCCATGAGGATTATCTTTTTGAAGATGTCTTGGGATATCCTGGTTTGATGTTTGGTGTTGCATCCAGTTCTGGTGAAGGTCAAGAAGAGGAAATGGTTGAGAAAATGGATCAGAGCAGTGATCCATTGAGCATTGAGCAAATGTCAGATTTATTGACCATAGAATATCATAGGTATGCACACAACAACCCTCAATTTTTTTGGGCAACTCCTGTCAACCTTGATGTTGATGATGACCTTCAAGAAGTAAGGTATGTTACAAGTGAGTCTGGTTCTATCATTGATGATGAACTAGCTGATCATGTTGTGTATGACAAAGTGCAGTTTCTTTTTGATGACTTGAATGAGCCTAGGCATGAATCTTTTCACATGGATGATGATGTTGATTCCAATGAGGGATTAGTTTATGCTTTTGAACCAGAATTGTTTGCTATTGAGCAAGCTTATGATACAGAAGGTGATCATACCTCATGTTCAGAAGATAATGACAGTTGGACAATAAGTGTGGATGAATCAGAACTCTTTGATCATTCTCACCACCAGCATGATGAGGAACAGGTGCAAGTAGAAAGAGGAAGCATGAGTAGAAGTCAAAGCCATCATGACTTTAGTGATGTGCTTCCTCCTCCTACTGAACATGATGAAAGTTGTGTTGAAACTGAAGGTATACTTGGTTGCCTCCCTACTATCCCTATTGATGTTGATTTACTAGAGCCCTCACTTGGGGTGTTCAACTTTGAGTTGAGTACAGATGTGAAAAATGAATCAGTGCATACCATTGAACCTTGGATGAAGAAGATGTGCCCATGTTGCAATAACTAGTGCACAGATACTCCTGAATATGAACCTTTTTCCTTCGACATGTGCAGAGATGATTTTCATGTCATGGAAGAAGTTGTTTATCAAAGCTTTCAGTTTAATCTACAGACTGATTTTGATGACAAATTTTGTGATGTCAAGGATCAAGTGGACTATGAATGTTTTTATTTCCCAGTCCAAGAAAATGAGCATTTAGTAAAACATAACCATGAATTGTCCAGGGAGATATGCCATGATGGTTGTGATCTCAAATCAATGTTTGATTGCATGTTGTAGTTTGACAAGACAGTTGGTGACATTGGAAAGCACAGTAATTCAATGGGACTGGCCAGTGACCAGGCTAGTTTGTGGACAATTCATGACAGTGTTATCATATTTTGTCTATGGAAAGCAACAAAGAACCAAGTGTTTGACAGAGGAAAGCTATGGCTTCACATTTTCATTTGGTGGCCTAGTGTCATCAAATGAAATAAAGAATTAACAATGTGACTCTTGAATTGCTTGTTCATGGACAATTCTTGAAGTGGTGCTTCATCTGAAACATTTCTTTTTCCATGAACATTAGGTTAGGTTTTTGCTTTTCTAGTTGGTTTTGTTTTGCTATGTTTGCTAACCTTGTCTGGTTAGCTCCTTGTTGTTTTGGGTTTCCTTTTGTTTTGGTTTGCTCTCCCGGTGATCTAAATTCTTGCTATTCCCACTAGGGGCATACATCCCCCAATTGGAGCCTATGTTAGAGCCTTTTTGGTTGTCTTTCAGGTTTTGGTTGTGTGCCCTTTTTTTTCATTCTAAATCCTTGGCTTGTGAGTTTTATCTTTCATTTTAGCACGTGGTTTAAATGGGCTCCCACAAGGGTTGAGCCCAGCGTGCTAGTTTTCATCTCTCCGGTGGGGCGGCCTGTGTTAGGGTTTTTCCTGGTTTTTCTTTTCCCCATTTTTTTGCTTTTAGTTCGGTTCCCCTTTCTCTTTTGCTTGCCTTGGATTTTCTTTTGTTTTATCAGAGGCGAAATGGATGCTTTAACGGAACTAGAACTTTTCCAAATTCTAAAGTTCTAGTTCATGTTCACGCATCCGTCTCGGTTTTGATTCTGCGTGATTGGAGTTTCTTTTCCTTTCTGCCCTGCATCGGCCACTAGTCATTTTCCTCTCTGCATTCTTCCCTTTGTTTTTTTTTTTGTTTCCTTTGGCGAGCGCGGGATTGGAATGAGAACAAGTTTTGGAACCTTTTCAGGGGTTCCAGTTTCAGGTTCTATTCTGCTCCCGTCTCCCTTCCTTTGTCTTTTGCGGAGGTGGATCCGGGTTGGGTTTTGGTCTAAGGTGGTCATTTTGGTTTTTGTTTCTTTCCCCTCTCCGGTTCTGACTCTGTCTCTTTCTTGGTTCCGGCTCTGACCTTGTTTGGTTCCCATTCCACTGGCTTTTTGATTCATTGACCTGCCTAGTAGGTACCCCTACAACTTAAGTTCCCCCCAAGCCCCTTTGTCTCGTTGTTAACCAGCCCCTTGTTACCATTTTCACCAGCCCCATGTTGCTTTTGTTGTGACCTCTAGCGCTCAAGATAACCTCTCGGTGACCTCAGGATGTCTCCCCGAGGTCTCTTTTCTGTCGGCCTGTGTTGGTTGTGTCAGGGAGATGTTTCCTTAACTTTTTTGTGTCTCACCGATGCCTTTTCCCATCAGTGTGTTGGTGTTCGCTCGGGGTGAGGTCTTCTTGACTCCCCTTAGTCTCCCTGAAATCCTTTTTCCACCCCTAGTGTAATGCCATTGGTGTGAGGTCACAGAGAGATCGCAATGTTATACCGATCGATGGTGAATGGATGTGTTTTGGCAAAAGTCAGGGTTCTTGGGATAAGGTCTTAGAGAAGATATATTGTTTCCCCAACTAGTGCTTGTGGATGTCTATCGGCAAGAAATTCACGTGGTTTCAATGACTAAGGATGATCGTATCGGCAAAGGTTGTGACTATCGAGGTGGTGTCTCACTGAGTTCTATATGTCTCCCTAACATATGCACTTTGGGATCCCATCGACGTAAGTTATGATCTACGGTAGGAGGTCTTGGCAAATACGATTTGTTACACCAACTAAAAACATAAAGGTAATCTCTTCGGTAAGAGCTAGGGTTTTCAGCAAGATATATCAGTGAGTGACCTTTGGTCTCGCTGATGGAACATAATGGGTCTTCGTCAGCATAGGCTTTGAGTGGTCTTAGTGACACAAGTGAATGAAGACTTTCAAAAAGACATGGTGTGCTCTACAAGAGGTCTCCTCGATGACAATATGCTATGGAAATATTCATAAAGGAGAAGGTTGCATCTGCGAAAGAAACACAAAGTCACAGCGACATTTCATAAGGGGTTTCTTTCAAAGGCTCGTCGGTGAGAGTTATTTTCTTTGGGGAGATGTCTCCCCGACCACTTTGTCTTGTCGACGATGGTGTCCTACTTCAACGGTCCAATGATATTTAAGCGATAGCCATCTGATCTCAGTGATCGATGGCGAAGATTCAAACATGCGTGCGGCTAGGGTTTGGAGGGTGTTTGCGCATGAAAACCAGAAGCCTGGAGCATTCATGGTGATAGTGAGTTGGTTGTTGGATCCGCTGAGCTAGCATTCATGGTGACGCGACTCTGGGATAGGGACGACATGGCTCGAGTATGAATGCATGGATTTGGTGGTCGATTTGGTGTAAGTTGATTGATCTCTATCCATGCGAGAATGTCCCTCCTGACAGAGATCTAACTAGAGGAATTTATGAGACCAGTGAAGCAGTTGAAAATAATGACTTGGCTTGCAAACTATTTTGGGGTTTGTCCTAGTCAGCTGATGATGTGTAATTTCATTTGGCCGGTTGCTTATTGCTTCTCCTGTTCCTATAAAGGAGAATTTCATGGCCAGATGTTGGGGTTCAATCCCTTGGGCTTGGTTCCTTTGGTTCAGTTCCATTTTATGAGTTTGAGGACCAGTCTAGGATAGGCTAGCATTTAGTCTTGAGCCAATGTAGAGTCTGTAAGCTATAATTTTGAATTTTTCTATAAATATAATCATTTTGAGTAATGAAAATATGAAGATGCTTGTCTCTCATGCATACATCATCATATTGTCTCCATATTTGTATTATTTTAATCATTTGAATGAATGGCATAAGGTGTCTTTATTCATCTTCTTGTATTTCACAAGTTTGTGTTGTTTGTTGATAGGTCTGCTTCAAGGAAGTAGTTAAATCATTTAAACAGATAGCAGTGATTACTTGTTTGTAGGTTGGATTTGGTAAGAAGAGTCTGGTTGATACAAGATCTGGATTATGAGTGTAAGGCACTGATAGCTGATGTAAGGCATTAGCAAAAAATAAAATCCACTAATTGAGTCATGTTTGCAGATGACTTCTATCTTTTGTGTTTGACTTTGGGGCCCAAAACTAGGCACTGATCTGTTTGTAGCCTAGTTCCTCTCAGAAAAAAATATATAAATCATTGAATATCTTTTGTTTAGCTTGTGTCCTACCTCCTAGTTGCTTCAAGGTTGAGCTATTGAGAATCTAGCCCCATTTGAGGTCCTCAACACTTGGCATCAGGAGTTATCTGCTATAAAAAGCAATGTTTGGTCTTCTTTATGGCATTGTGTGGGTATACCTGCCCTGGTTCTGCAGAGCCTAAAGTGCAAAAGATCTCTTGATCTTGTCAGTTGGTCCAGGTCATCTGAGCTGCCCTTGATTGGAGTTGGCTACTCCATAGGTAGAATAGGAGACCAACCTAGTTTACAAGAAAAATTCAACCAACATGAAGTACACTTTAGATATCTAAACACTCTCTTCATAGCATCCCAATGTGTCCTTCTAGGATTAGCCATAAACTGACTAAGAAATCACACTGCTTGGGCAATGTCTAGCCTTGTACAGACCATTGCATACATAAGGCTACCAACTGCACTAGCATATGGAACACTAGTCATGTCCTCCATCTCAGTAGGAGATTTTGGAAAATCCTCAATAGATAGCTTTGTTCCTTATGTAACTGGAACAACTAGCTACTTGCACTCAGTCATACAAAATCTGTCTAGAACAATCATGATATACTTACTCTGACTGAGACAAAGTTTTCTATTTTTCCTGTCCTGGTTATTTCCATTCCTAGAATGTACCTTGCTGCACCAAGATCTTTCATTTCAAACATTGCAGACAACTGAGACTTAAGATCAGAAATCATTAGCTTACTATTGCCTATGAACAACATATCATCAACATAGAGAGCAATAATAAGGACTTGATCACTTTTAGCTTTGTAATATACACAATGATCATATTTTGATCTTACAAATCCCAATGACAAAACAAAAGTGTCAAATTTCTGGTACCACATTCTAGGAGTCTTTTTTAACCCATACAGAGATTTATTTAACTTGCAAACCAGTATTTCCTTACCTTTTTCCACAAAGTGCTCTGGCTAGGACATAAATTTCTTATTCAAGGTCACTATGAAGAAACATTGTCTTCACATCCATCTGTTCAATCTCTTAGTCATACGTTGATGCAAGTGACAAAAGAAATCTAATAGATGTCAACTTAGCTACAGGAGAAAAAATTTCTCCATAATCAATTCCCTCTACCTAGGAATAACCTTTTACAACCAACCTTGCTTTATATTTTTCTACACTTCCATCCAGACCAATTTTCTTTATGAATATCCATTTGCAGCCCACATCTCTTCTGCCTTTAGGCAATGGAACCAAACTCCATGTATCATTATTTTCTAATGATGCCATTTCTTCATTTATGGCTTCCAACCAAGAATTTGAATAAGACATTTTAAATGCCTCTTTCACAATCCTAGGTTCATCAGTGCTAGAAATTAAAGCATAGGCACAAGTAGACTCTATTAAAGAAAACCCATACCTATCAGGTTGCTTTCTTTCATGAGTTGACCTACTCACAAGCTGAGGTTGAGGTGGTTCTTCATCTTCTTTAGAACTTTTAGAACTACTTGAGCTCTCCTCAGTATCAGGTACATTTTGATTTTTCAATTCCTCTTTATCTGGTGTCAGAGAAATTTCTGCTACATCCTTTTCATTTTCTAATTTATTCTCTGCCTACAGATCTAATGTAGAAGGCTTCAGCTCATGAAAGATAACACTTTTGCTATAAAAAACCTTCTCAGTCTCAGGGTTCCAAATCTTGTATCCTTTTATGCCAACACTATAGCCAATAAAAATACACTTTACAGCTTTGTTTTCCAACTTGGATCTTTTTTCAAATGGCACATATGCATATGCCTCATATCCAAATACATGAATATGTCTTAGAGAGGGCTTATCTCCACACCATGCTTCCAAAGGCATCTTCTCAACAAGAGCAAAGTTAGGAGAACGGTTTATCAAGTAACATGTTGTAGAGACTACTTCAGCCCAGAACTTCTCCTCCAAGCCAGCACTGCTCAGCATACTTCGTGCTCTTTCCATTACTATCCTATTGAACCTTTCAACAACTCCATTTTGCTATGGAGTGTAAGGTGTAGTCTTATGTCTTTTAATCCCATGGTCCTTACAGTACCTTTCAAATTCATCTAAACAAAACTCACAGCCATTGTCAGTCCTTAAACATTTTATTTTTCTACTAGTCTAATTTTCAACAAGGTTTTTAAATTCCTTAAACTGACTGAACACCTCTGATTTACTTTTCAAAAAATATACAAATGCTCTTCTTGAGTAATCATCAATAAACGACACATAGTATCTTGATTTAGACAAAGAAGGAACATTCACTGGACCAAACACATCATAATGAATATAATCAACCAAACTAGAAGATTTGTGAGGAATGGAATAAAATGAAAGATAGTTATGCTTTCCATATATGCAATGTTCACAAAATTCTTACTCAAAGTTACAATCTTCAATCCCTTCTACCAAGTTTTTATTTTTCAAGGTTTTTAAACCTTTTTCACCAATGTGGCCTAGCCTATGATGCCAAAGCATAGTCTTCTCTACTAGAAGTTTAACCTCCATGGAGTTTACACCATCAAGAATGTTTTCCGTCTTTTCTCCATGAGCAACCTTAAGTGACTTTACAGAGACACTATTGCATTGGACAGCCAGTGCATCTAGCTTGTACAGGGTACCAATTCAAGCACCCCTAGCCAACACCATAGAGCCTTTAGTAATCTTGCATCCATTTTTAGAGAACGTGACCTACACTCCAATATCATTCAGCTTACTTATAGAAAGTAGATTTCGAGCGAGACCTGGTATATGCATCACATCATTGATTCCCTTCACTCTTCCATTAGGGAATTGAATTCTGACTCTTCCACAACCAACAATTTCCAAAGATGAATCACTTTCCAAGTACACCTTTCCACCATTGTATTCTTCATACTTCATGAACCAGTCTCTATGAGATGTCATATGGAAAGATGCTCTAGAATCAATCAGCCAAACATCATCTGATGCCCGTGTAGCCAAAGCTGCAATGAAGGTGTCTCCATCACTCTAAGAAGAATCATTTCCAGAAGAGTTCTTCTTCTTTTTCTCCTCCTTGCAATCCTTTCGGACATGACTAGGTTGCCCACAGCACTTCACTTTGGACTTCTTGCCAGGAGACTTTGATCTCCCTTCTGATTTTGATTTGTATTTCTTGTCCTTCTTCTTGCCTTTCTCCTTCAATCTACCTCTGACAGCCAAAGCCTCCTTTGCCATCTTAGAATATTTTCTTCTCATCTCTTCTGAAAACAAAGAAGAAACAACATCTTCCATATTGAAAGTGGATGTCGTACTCCCAATAGCCATCACCAAATGATCCCAAGAATTTGGCAAAGAACATAGCAGCAGCATGCAGCGATCTTCATCTTCTATCTTCACACCAACAGATGTTAACTGAGCAATCAACATGTTGAATGCATTCAAATGATCAACAACAGATCCTCCCTTTTTCATTCTCAAAGAGTACAACCTCTTCCTCAAAAACAATTTGTTCACCAAAGACTTTCCTTGATAAATTGATGCTAGTCTTTTCCACAAGGAAGATGCAGTCTTTTCTTCATGCACATTTAGAAGAACAGAGTCTACCAAACAAAGCCTTATCAACCCTTTTGATTTTCTATCTGCCAGATCCCAATCCTCTTGCTTCATGCCTTGAGGCATTGTTCCAGACACAGCAGTCCAAAGATCTTGGTCTACTAATAGATCTTCCATTTTGAGTTTCCACAACTCAAAATTGCTACCATTGAATTTCTCTATTCCCATCATCCTGGATGTCCTAGCCATCTTAATTTGTAATTAAACTATCAGACCTCTACAAAAACTCCCATTGGAAAAGGATTGACACAAAAAGCCCAACCCACTCACAAGGACAACATAACTGGCTAGGATCTGATACCACTTGTAAGGAAAGCAATGGTACGGAAACAACTTTCCTAATGTCAAAACCATAGGGAAGTAAGCATACAATACTTTTATTTTTTATAATTACAATCCAATTAAGACAGACATGAAATATTTACAGAAATAGAGAAGATACTCAAAGACAATGAACAACATATTTATGTGGGAAACCCTTTCGGGAAAAAGCCCACCACGCCAAGCTAAATCTCTTTGTATTACAGTAACAAAAATTACATACAATCAAAGATACAACTCTTTGGTATTAGTTCACAGTAGCTTCATTCACTATTCATCTAGATACATAAATGCTCTCAACAATCCGATCTCACTCATCATGATTTCAAATCAGAATCGATCCTTTAAATCTTATCACATTCTTATTTTTGCCTTTTGTTCATCCTTATCTGCCATTGCCCCATCATAGAAATTTTACTCTCAAGCAATTGATTTTTCCCTGCATGATGTTCAGCTCCAGTGTCGCAACAGTTGCAAAAATCTAACTGCCACCCATTTGAAATCACTTCCTCTGATTGGTCCATGAGGCTCCACATAGGATGATCATTCTGGTCAAAGGCTTTCAACTTTGTTGGCATATCCGTGAGACACTAATAGTGTCTCCCTGATGCCACAAAGTCTTCATATCGCTATCGATGTAGGTTTAGAGTCTCCAAGATGATATACCAAACGCCATGAGTCATACCGAATCCATCGACATCCATTGTGTTTCTATCGGCAAGAGATTTCTTATCTACTAGACTCATACTGATGATCACAAGGTCACAGCTATAAGGAAAATCAGATGCGGAAAACAATTCTCCTAATGTCAATACCTTAGGAAAGAATGCAGATACACTTTTAATTTTTCAATTACAATTCAACTAAGATGCACTATGAAGTAAATAATAGAAACAAATTATTTGAAAATCACACATGAACACCAGATAAAAGTGGGAAAACCCTTACGGGAGGAAAACACACCACACCAAGAGAAATCAATTCGTATTACAGTAATGGAGATTACATACAAATGTTAGACTTATCTTTCTGGTGTCTGTTTACAACAACATTCACCATGAACAATCTTGTACAGGAACCTTCAAGTTATAGTCTTTACAAATTAGATTACATCCACTAATACAATCACTCAACAATCCATTGATCCAACCAACCGATCATAATCTACAATCACAAAGTATAACCAAGTTGATCCATGTCCATTGAGCTTCCTCACAGAACCATCACAATGAACTACCTTCTAACTGTTTAGATTCGGCTTCTCCTATTTGTCTAAGAGACTCCACATAGGACTGTCAAACTGTCAAAAGAATTCACATTGTGTTGGCATCTCGGTGAGACACTAACAATGTCTCGCCGATACCACATAACCTTCATATTGATATCACCAAGAGATATCATTATCACCAAGATGTTTCAACGAGCTTACAACATGTATCAACTTCAGTTTTCCTTTCGACAAGACTATCACTCTTGCCAAGACATCCTAATGAGCCTTCATGTGTTACACCAAACTTAGGAGACTAACGCTAAGAATTCCTTATGTTGTCAGGACCTCACACCGATGTTCTCCACATGTATCGCTATCGCCCAGACTCATCACTTTCAGTGAGACATTATATCGAAGGTTCAAAGTTACTTCGAAGACTTAAGTCATACCGATCACCACTAGATAGTCAGCAAGACTTAACATTATCACCAAGACATCTCTTTGAAACCCTTTGTGTTACCCCGATAGCCAAAGGCTTTTGGCAAGACATCCTCCAATCGCTAAGAACTCTCCCTGATATCCTTTGTGTTACTCTGATGACCAACACTTGAGCCTTCGTTGGTGAGACATTTGTACATCACCGAGACATCATAATGAAACAACCATTGTTACTCCGATGAACCCAAGTGCATTCCCATCAGACTTAAACTATTCACTGGGACTTCTCACCGAGCCACTAAAGGTTATCCTGAAGCCCATGGTCACCATGAGTCTACTCGATACACAATTGAATGGCCTGTCAGCCAAAGATCTCTATGAGCGGTAAGAGGTCACATCGACTACTCTATGTCACAGTGATAGACTCCATAGTGAAAGCATTCAGTAAGATAGAAGCTAGGTCATAGTGACCTGTACAAAACATGATGTTATCAATCTGCTAGTTGGCCAGACATGATGGATGTCATACCGACTTTGCTCCAGTGGAGGTTTCATCCTATGGTGTTTGATGCACATATTTCCAACAATAGTGACTTCCACTTTGCTATCGACAAGACTTTCCATTTGCCAAGATGTTTTGTCAGGTCTCCCCAAGTTTCACCGAAGCATCTAATAGTCGGCAAGACATCTATCTTTTGCTAGGACTTCATACCGAGTTCATCCAAGTCTTACCAAGTCGGCAAGACTTAAGTCTTTTGCTAAGACCTTACACTAGTCGAACATGTCATACCGAAGCATCGAAGAGTCGGTGAGACTTATCATCTTCACCAAGACCTTATACCAAGGTCTTAAGTCACCCTAAGTGCTGCATTCACCAGTTGGAAAGACTTATGTCTTTCGCCAAGACCACATACTGAGTGCCCATGTCTTTCTGAGTTGGTAAGACATTTAACTTCACCAATACGTTTCACCGGGTGCTGAGAGCTACACCGATGACTTCAGTTGCATCCTTGTCGGTGAGACCAGGCACCCTTCACCAAGACTTCATACCGAAGTCTTTTGTCACCCCGAAGGCACCAAGTGAAAACTACCATCGGCGTGACCTTTCATTGTCGCTGAGAGATCTTCTCGATGCCCTTGAGTTACCTTGATAGACATATGCTATCAGTGAGACATTCTCCAATTCATAAAAGGTCACAGTGAATTCTCTATGTTACAGCGATGGACTTCATTCGGCAAGACATCACCTTTGTCTTGGTGACATGGACATTTCAACAAGATTCAGAACAATTAGTTAGCCAGACATGAATAATGTCACAATGACTTTTCCCTACAGGAGTTACATGTCAGTAAGAATTGAAGCACATATTCCAACAGAGTGCTTCCTTACTCATTATTTCATGATCACAAGTCACTCAAAAACTAAACTTTAGAACATCATGTCGGAGGTTGTGATATTGTGAAAACCTATGACTAGTTGATAACAAAGATAACCTTCTTCCTTCCTTCACATCATTATCTAAGTCGCTAATTCAGAAGGTTATGAAACTTGAGAACCTTGTGACTCCTTACAACTTTGGCCCTAGTCGTGGTATACGTTAGGAAAGCTTGGAACCTTGTGACTCCTTACATGATTTTCACTTTTGACATTAATGAAAACAATAGTCCAACATTGCACATATTTTACAGGGGCTAGTTCAAACTCTTCTTCATTCTCTTCTTCTTATTCTTCTACTTCAACTATTGCACTTGTATCATCATTTGATTCAATTTCAAGGTTATTTCTACTAGACCTACCCTAATTTTCATTTTCATCAACCTTGACATTTATGCTTTCCACTATCATGTGCAGTCGCTTATTGTAACACTTGTAGGCTTTACTCTGATTGGAATATCCTAAGAATATCCCATCATCACATCTTGAATCAAAACTTCCCAAGTTATTAGCTTCACGCTTAATGTACCATTTTCTACCAAACACCTTGAAATGCTTGATGGATGCAGGCCTCCCAAACCATAGTTCATATGGAGTCTTACCACTGTTCGGTCTTATAAGAGCTCTATTTTGAATGTACACTATTGTATGTACAACTTCCTTCCAAAAGGTATCTATCACATTTTCATCATTTAGCATTGCTCTAGCCATATATTGTTGGAAGTTGAAGCTTGCATCAAATGGTTGTCATTGATCTCAACATAGTATTGAATGTATGAGTTATTTACCAAAAGCTATTTCCTATCGAAGATGACCATTATAGGTCGTCTAGTGTGTTGATTTTGGGGTTCGGTGTCTACCGTGAAGACAATGTATGATTTGGATATTCGAAGATCTTGGCCAAATCAACATGTGTAATATTTTATGTGAATGTTTTTGGCTGAAATAAGCAATGCATTAACCTTATATAAGGCTGACCTAATTTAAAAGAAAGATATACATACACATATATATAGAGACTCTCTGGGAAGAAAAGTGAGACAAAAAAAGAGACATGAAAGAGTGTGATAGTAAGAAAGAGAAAGAGAGAGAACAACAGATCAGAGTAAGCGAAGTAGGTGAAGACAATAAAGTGTATGATCAAATCAAAATTATTGAGAGATTACTAAAATGTAGTACTATCTATATAGAGCTTCATCTACAATTGAACTCTACACAAGTAAGGTGTAATCTATTAGTTCACACTTTTGGCTATAAGCCTTAACTCTTGTATTTTGCAAAATAGCCATCTTTTGTATCTCTATGGCAGTGAACACTCTGAATTGTAGCCCTATTGGACAGTGAGTCCTTATTGTAGGAAGTGATACTTATCTTAGGAAATGATCCTTTTTGTAATCGATTTTAATATTCTCTATAGTTTGAGTTAATCCTCACCATGGATTTTCCCTCATTGGGTTTTCCACATAAGTCTGGTGTTATTATGTTTGTACAATTGATTTGAGTTTCTGCATGGGCATTTGATGATTAATCATTTAAGTAGTTTATGTATTAGTTTTGGTAAATGAATTGAGGTTATAATCTATGAAAACTAATTCACCCCCCCTCTCAGTTGTCCTATCCAACATATCTATCACAATTTTGTTTCTTCATTCCACCACTCCATTTTGTGTTGATGGTGGTTTCTGCACAACAACAACTCAGATAGAATATGGAAATCCTATCTCTCTTGAAAGGTAAATCTCTATCAGCAAGCCTCAAGAGATAACCCCAAGGTCTCTAATTTTAGGTCTTGACAATGCATAAACAACTCAGTGATAAATGTGAAATGTTGGTAACCACAAAGGGACCTTATTACAAGCAAATACTAAATCTTTTAGTTTATCAGAACTAGCAATATGGTGATACTTCAATCCTAAATCTAACTCAGATGACAAAAGAAATAGCAAAATATATAAGGTTTCAAAGAGATTCCTAAACTTAACACTAAACCTAAGATTAACAATGCAAATGACAAACACTTGAAATGGACCAATCCCTTAGAAACTAATTTCTGCTTGACCTAGATGGATTTGTAATCTTACATAAATAGTGCAATCTTCTAAGGCATTAATGATTTTCAAATCATGAACATTCATTCAAAACAACCCTATTGCAATTGAAATGAATAAAACTTCACAATTGGACTAAGCTTAATGAATATAAAAGTTCAGGCTAACTTTGCAAAGCAACTAACAATTAGTTGGTTGTGAAAAGTATGGACTATAGATTGCTGCAACATTTCAAGTACTAAATCATAAGCACTATCAATTTATCTAACATTAAACTTAACACATCTATCAAATAACTTAAGCAATTCCAAAGATAGAATCACAAGAACCATGCCAGATAAAATTCAACACATGAAAGGCACCAAATCATAATGTCTTCACTTGCATTAAATTATCCAAAGTAGCAACAATTACAGTATTCTATTATAGAATTTGCTTGCTTGAAAACAAAACTAACTCCTAACTCAAGCTCTTTCTATACTACTTAATTCACTCCAAGAAAAAACTATCTATCCCTTACAAATGAGGCATAATTCTAGATAAAATTCAACACATGAAAGGCACCAAATCACAATGTCTTCACTTGCATTAAATTATCCAAAGTAGCAACAATTCTAGTATTCTATTATAGCACTTGCTTGCTTGAAAACAAAACTAACTCCTAACTCAAGCTCTTGCTATAATGCTTAATTCACTCCAAGAAAAAACTATCTAGCCCTTACAAATGAGGCATAATGCCATATTAATAGAAACCCCCAAGACATGTCAGCCTAGTTAGGGTTTACAATAAAATAGCCACAAACAAGTCAACCCAAGGAGAAATCAAAATAAACAAAGTGGGCATTAAATGCAAGTACTCCATCCAGGTCGGCCTGGGGTCTCCAACAAAACTTGATCCAATGCATGTGAAGGAAGAGGAGAAATAATGGGAAGCACAAATTCTGATGTAGCCTTGCATTAACTACTTCCCCCTTTGTCTTTATTTTGCTCAACCCTATCATGCACCATCAAAAGTACCCTATCCAAGTTAGCTACAGATGGCAGAGGTAAAACCTTAAGTCTCTTCTCAATAGATTTAATATTTTCTCTTAACTGTTTCATCGAATTATCCCACTCAACCTTACTAGTTTGATATTTATCAGTAACTACAATATAGGTGGCCGCATCATCTAGCTGATGTTCAGTCACTGGATCCTCCTTGATTGGAGAATATACGTCTCATCACCATTTTCTCAACTTCTCTAAGCTCAAAAGTTTTGGTGCAAAATTATTTCTCCCTATCATCACTTCAAAGAAGGAAATGCATCTATTGTAGATATCAATCAATTTATTTTCAATTTTCCTCCTCTACTTATATACCTTCTTCAAAACCTTTTTCCTTATTTGCAAAGCTTCAAACCATTCCCAAGGTTCACAGCTCTGAAGGAAGGAAGAATTCCATCACTCACCAACTTATCCTCAGTGTACTCCATGATGGTCTTGGTATTTTACAATAGGAGATTTGTATCCTCCTTATCTTGAGTTAATACATCTTTCAACCAATTTATCGACCTCATTGCATCTCCTCCAGTTGAAAGGATGTCTTTGATAGCATTATCTCCCTTATTTTTCACCCCCTGCAACTAGTTCATTATGGAAAGAGTAATTGTCTCCATCCTCTCTAGCTCTCTTATGGTTTCTTGTGGCAGGAAAGTCACAGCAACAGAAGATGAGGAGCTAATAGATTGCAAGGGCTTCATCAAGTCTTGCAAGTACTTCTTTAATTTCTCATTCTCCTTCTTTAGTTTTTGCTTGGTCTACACTTCTTTCCTCAATCTTCCTAGAATCACTTCACTAGAGCCTTCATAATATTCAATATCCTACTCCATAGAAGTAGGCCCAAGGTTGATGGTTTGTACATTGTAATCCTCTCTAGTTACATCCTCCCTATTCTTATCAGGGGCAGGAGTAGCAATGTGGACCACCCTGTTATTTGTTTCATCTCTCTCAATCCTGGAGATGACCTTGGATTTCTTCTTTCCTTTATATTTTCCTATGTTTTCCAATAGTTCATCTCAATTGGGAGGGGTATCATCCACAACAATTTGTTTGCTCTTCAATTCCCTATCCAACCAGCCTAAAATAGTGGATTAAGGTTGCACTTTACTCTATCCAATCTCATCTTGTTGATCCTTAGGCGCATCTTCACTCAAATCTTGCTTCTCAGGAATCTCCTCAACTTTATCCTCCTTTTCTTCATCATGCTCTTCTTCTTCATGTACTGGTGATGGAGTCTTCATTGGTGTTTTCTATCTCTGAGAAGGTCTATCCCCTTCACTTCTAGTAGGTGAATCATCATATGTAACCAGGGGAGATTGCACGACCCTCTCTATTTCGGCCTCAGCACTAAAGAGCTCACCCTCTTGAAATTCTTCTCCTTCCATATTTTGGTGACCTTTTTCCTTGGATTCACCTGGTTCATCATGAGCTTCATGGGAAGGAGGGATATCATTATGTTGTTCTACATCAGGAGTGACTAGAGGGAGATCCTTGCTTGGCATACTGTCCTTAGGAGAAGGGGTTCTTGATTTCCTTGTGTACACTTGTGTTCTTTCTCCTGAGCTCTCCACATTTATCACATGTGGGTCAACGTCCTCCCCTGCCTTGGAACTTCCCTTTTCTTTATGTGTTAATCTCACCATTCTTCTTCTCTTTGGCATAGTGACACTAACCTGTTTGTCGTCTTTTTTAGTTTCATCTTTTCCTGACTTCCTCGTTCTTGAAACGTGTTTCCTCTTCTTTGCAATTGGCTTCCTTTGTTTTTCTGCTTCCTATTCTTCCTCTACCTGAGCATCTTTAATTTTGATCTTGAAAGGAGAACTCACCTTTCCCTTACCCTTAGTATCCTACTTAGCTGACTCCTCAGAAGTGGAATGTGACTCCAAGTCTCCCATTAAATCATAGGTGCATTCTACACCTTCACTTTCCAGCTCCCACATCTTATGCCTAAGCCACAACTTAGTATACTTAATGACTGGAGTCATAAGTTGTTCTAGATCTATTTTTTCCTCTTCCAACTAGTCTATTTCTCCAACTAGATTGTCCTTCACTACCTCATAAGCATGGTCCTGGATCAGATCTTCATCCTCTTCAACTTGATTTGGGATAGCCTTCACATTGTAAATTTGAACCAATTTATAAGGCAGCCTGGAAAACTTCTTCTTTCTAATCTCAAATTCATCACTGCAATTGGCCCAATAGTATTCCATATCATCCTTGTGGCTACATTCTATGTTGGCTTTCTTTTGTGATTGGCCCGTTCTATCAAACTTGGATCTCTTGGAATGGAATGATAACCCAAGAGTGCTCATTTCTTCCTTAGAAGCACTGGTCAAATTAATAGAAGGACATGCCTCACTAGTTCCTATCCTCAAAGGAAAATCTCCACTGAATCCAATCTTATTCTTATCTTTCTTCACAATGGCATCAAAGTCACAAATTTTCCTTGTGACTTCCAAGAGTATGATATGGTTTGTTGGGTACCTTGGAAGTCTATATGGAGCCCTTTGGAAACCATCTATCCTTATGTATGAGAAGATGGGAAACTATATGAACCAAGCCCCATACCTCTTGATCAGTTCCTTGGCCTGGTCAAATATCCTTACATGCTCTTCACCTTGCAATAATCTGGTGGTGTACATTGTGAATGCATCATTCACCCTCTTGTAGCTCGAGTTTCCCAAATGTAGTTGTGGATAAACCTCATAGATCATCTCCTACCCAAACAAACCTCTTGTACTTAGCCCCTTGTATGGATGGAATCTTGCAAGCACGTAGACTAAGTAGGAAGTCATTGTGAGGGTATTTGTTTGAATACATTGCACATCTACTCATGAATCATAGCACTTATAACACCTGCCCAATGATAGTTAATATTCTGCTCCATTCTCACAATGACATGGAGCATCTAATTTTCAAACATTCCAGCACTCTTTGACCCTACCACTCTGCTGAGAAGAGTGATAGCATCATAGTACTCCTTGAATTTTGCTCTGAATAGTTGTTTGGGCAGCTTGGAGTAGTGAGACTTAGGCTTCTCCAACCATGAGTTGATGACCTTATACGACTTGATAGTATCCTCCTCATAGAATTTCCTTGCCATATCCATATCAAAAGCCACCACATGAGATCAGTCTGGCATGTCAAAGGTCTGGGCTATAGACACAAGATTCATATTTGCTACAATTCTCCCTTGAGGGCCAACTATCCTCTATGTACCCTTATCATAGTGTCTGGCACACTCAAGAACTAATTCATAACATTGCACTATGGGAGGGAATCTAGCCACATGCGCCAATCCTAATTCCAATGTTCTTCTAGCCAGCCAAGGAAGGTTCTTCTCTACCATCCTTGTCTTGTGTTGGAATATTGTGCCTCAATCTCATAGGATGAAACTTTTGGAAGAGCAAAGTTCATGTGACATCCTTATTGTCTAGCCGACTAGCAACTGTGGAACCTTGTGAAATGTTCAGGTCACCGAGACCTTGATGATGTCTTACCAACTGGAGCTATCACTATGACTTATGGTGTTCGGTGTAACCATCTACTGAGTGGGTTGGTATGGATGACGGTTTGATTCCTAGTGGATGTTGGGGAGACTCATGGCGATTGCAGTTACCGAGGAGACTCTTGGGTGAAAGGTTTGCTTTCAGTATGAAGTCTTAGCGATGTGATATGTATCACCAATAAGTATATACTTGGAGTCATCAGAGTAACATGAAGGCTCAATATGAAGTCTTAGCAATGGAGGTTTGACTCGTCGACAGTGTAGTCTATTGTCGGTATGACTCCTAGCGAAGGATGGTCTCGGGGTGACTTGGAACCTATGGAGTAACATCTCAATGAATAGTGTAAGTCTCACCAAAGGGAATACTGGTGTCGATGTGACTTTTGAACATTGGTATGACCTCCTGGAAAAAGTGGTAGTATCACCGACTGTCATGAGCTCGGTATGACGTCTCAGCAATATGGCTAGTCTTGTCAATAGTTTTTCTCGATGAATATCGGTATGACATAGAGATCTCTATGACTCTTGGTGATAGGAGAACTCTTACTGATAGAGATTCACAATATGGATTTGCGTTCGGTATAATGTCTTACCAAAGGTCATGACTCTTGGTGTTAATGACAATCAGGTCTTGTGGCATCAAAGAGACACGATCAGTGTCTAACCGACATGTAAATATAGGTTGAATGCCTTGACCGATTGGAAGACTATCCTACGTGGTGTGTCTTCGACCAATCAGAGAAGTAGAATGGGAACCACTAGCAGTTGAACTATTATGACCATTTTTGTGAGGAAGTTCGACAGATAGGAGCAACATGGATTTACTCTGAGAACAATGATGATGTTCAGTTAGATGAATGGTTGGATGAATAGTTTGATGAGTGATTAGTGTGAATTCAATTCTAAGAGCATTGTAACTTGAATGTTTTGTACAAGGTTGATCATTGTGTATGTTGTTGTAAATTGACATCAGAGAGTGAAGCCCATACTTTGTATGTAATTTTGTTTACTGTAATACAAAGGGGTTCTTCTTGGTGTGGTGGGTTTTTTTCCTGTAAGGGTTTTCCCACATAAATCTGGTGTTCATGTGTGAATGGTCATTTCTTTGTTTCTGTTATTTCTTTCAAGTGTATCTTAATTGGACTGTAATTGAAAATTTAAAAGCATCTTTGTATTCTTCCCTAAGGTTTTGACATTAGGAGAGTTGTTTCCGCACCTTAGCTTTTCTTACAAGTGGTATCAGAGCCTGGCTAGTTGTGTTATCCTTGTGGGTACATTGGGTTTTTTGTGTCAATTCTATTTCAGTGGGAGTCTTGTAGAAGTTTGGTAATTCAAATCATAGGATAAGATGAAAAGCACATAAGGAAAGATTGAAATTGAGAAATTCAATGGCAGGAATTTTGAGTTGTGGAAACTTAAAATGGAAGATCTGTTGGTTGATCACGATCTTTGGATTGTTGTGTATGGAACGAAGCCTACAGGAATGAAGCAATAGGATTGGGACCTTGTAGATAGAAAATCAAAGGGGATGATAAGGCTCTGTTTAGCAGACTTTGTTCTTCTGAATGTTCATGAAGAAAAGACTACATCTTCCTTGTGGAAAAGACTGGTAGCTATTTATCAGGGCAAGTCCTTGATGAATAAATTGTTCTTGAGGAAGAAGTTGTACTCTTTGAGAATGAAGGAAGGAGGGTTTGTTGCTGATCATTTGAATTCTTTCAACATGTTGATTGCATAGTTAACATCTATGGGTGTGAAGAATGATGAAGAGGATCGTTGTATGTTGTTATTATGTTCTTTGCGAGATTCATGGGATCACCTGGTGATGGCTATTGGGAGTACGACATCCACTTTTAAGATGGAAGATGTTGTTTCTTCTTTGTTATTAGAAGAGATGAGAAGAAAATCTTCTAAGATGGTGAAGGAGGCTCTTGTTGTTAGAGGCAGATCGAAAGAAAAAGGCAAGAAGAAGGACAAGAAGTCCAAATCCAAATCAGAAGGGAGATTAAAATCTCCTGGTAAGAAGTCCAAGGTGAAGTGCTAGAATTTTGGCAACCTGGTCATGTTCGAAAGGATTGTAAAGAGGAAAAAAGGAAGAAGAAGAAGAAGAATTCTGACAATGATTCATCTCAGAGTGATGCATACACCTTCATTGTAGCCTTGGCTACACAAGCATCAGATGATGTTTGGCTGATTGATTTTGAAGCATATTTTCACATGACATCTCATAGAGACTGGTTCATGAAGTATGAAAAATATGATGGTGGAAAGGTGTATTTGGAAAGTGATTCATCTTTGGAAATTGTTGGCCATGGAAGAGTCATAATTCAATTCCCTAATGGAAGAGTGAAGGGAATCAATGATGTAATGCATATACCAGGTCTGGCTTGAAATTTACTTTCTGTTAGTAAGCTGAATGATATTGGAGTGCAAGTCACATTCTCTGGAAATGGCCGCAAGATGACTAGAGGCTCAATGGTGCTAGCAAGGGGTGCTCGTATTGGTACCTTGTATAAGTTGGATGCACATGTTTAATGAAATAGTGTCTTTGTAAAGTCACAGAAAGCTACTCATGGAGGAAAAGAGGAAAAAGTTCCTGATAGTGTAAACTCTATGGAAGTTAAACTTCTAGTAAAAAAGACTATGCTCTGGCATCATAGGCAAGGCCACATTGGAGAGAAAGGTTTAAAAACCTAGTTGAGGGGCTTGAATATTGTAACCTCGAATTCGAGTTTTGTGAACATTGTATATATGGTAAATAGCACCGTGTTTCATTTTACTCTAGTCCTCACAAATCTTCTAGTTTGCTTGATTATATACATTCTGATGTTTTTGGTCTAGTGAATGTTCCTTCTTTGTCTAAGTCAAGGTACCATGTATCATTTATTGATGATTATTCAAAAAGGGAATTTGTCTATTTTTTGAAAAGTAAATTAGAAGAGTTTAGTTAGTTTAAGGAATTTAAGAACCTTGTAGAAAATTAGACTAGAAGAAAAATAAAATGTTTAAGGACTGATAATGGCAGTGAATTTTGTACTGATGAGTTTGAGAGGTACTATAAAGATCATGGGATTAAAAGACACAAAACTACACCTTACACTCCACAACAAAATGGATTTGTAGAAAGGTTTAACAGGATAGTGATGGAAAGAGCATGAAGTATCCTGAGTAGTGCTGGCTTGGAGGAGAAGTTTTGGGTTGAGGTAGTTGCTACAACATGTTACTTGATAAACCATTCTCCTAATTCTACTCTTGTTGAGAAAACACCTTTGGAAGTATGGTCTGGAAAGAAGCCCTCTCTGAGACACATTCGAGTCTTTGGCTATGAGGCATATGCACATGTGTCGAATGAGAAAAGATCTAAATTGGAGAACAAGGTTGTCAAATGTATTTTTATTGGCTATAGTGTTGGCATAAAAGGATACAAGCTTTGGAATCCTTATACAGAGAAGGTTCTATATAGTAGAAGTGTTATCTTTCGTGAGCTAAAGCTTTCTACCTTGGATCAACAGTCAGAGACAAAATTAGAAAACAAAAAGGATGTAGTTGAAATTCCTCAGACACCATATAAAGAGGAATTAAAAATTCAAAATGTACCTAAAACTAAGGAGAGCTCAAGTAGTTCTGAGAGTTCTAATGAAGAATAACAACCTCAGCCTCAGCAAGTGAGGACTTCAATTGATGAAAGAAATCAACCTGATAGGTATGGGTTCTCTTTGATAGATTCTACTTGTGCATATGCTTTAATTTCTAACACTGATGAGCCTAGGACTGTGAAAGAGGCATTTAGAATGTCTGATTCAAACTCTTGGTTGGAAGCCATGAATGAAGAAATGGCATCTTTAGAAAAGAATGACACTTGGAGTTTGGTGCCCTTGTCTGAAGGCAGAAAAGTTGTGGGCTGCAAATGGGTATTTAAAAAGAAAATAGGTCTAGATGGTAGTGTGGAAAAATATAAGGCGAGGTTGGTTGTGAAGGGTTATTCCCAAGTAGAGGGAATTGATTATGGAGAATTTTTTTCTCCCGTAGCTAAGCTGATGTCCATTAGATTTCTTTTGTCACTTGTAGCAGCGTATGACTTAGAGATTGAATAGATGGATGTGAAGACAACATTTCTTCATGGTGACCTTGAAGAAGAAATTTATATGTCCCAGCTTGAGCACTTTGTGGAGAAACTTAAAGAAAAATTGGTTTACAAGTTGAAAAAATCTTTGTATGGGTTAAAGCAGTCTCGTAGAATGTGGTACCAGAATTTTGAAACTTTTGTTTTGTCATTTGGATTCGTAAGATCAAAATCTGATCATTGTGTGTATTACAAAGCTGGAAGTGATCGAGTTCTTATTATTGCTCTCTATGTTGATGATATGTTGTTCATAGGCAATAGTAAGTTAATGATTTCTAATCTTAAGTCTTAGTTGTCTACAAAGTTTGAAATAAAATATCTTGGTGTAGCAAGGTATATTCTGGGAATGGAAATAACCAAGGATAGGAATAGTAGAAAACTTTGGCTCAGTTAGAGTAAGTATATCAAGACTGTTCTAGAGAGATTTTGCATGAATGATTATAAGCAGCTAGTTGTTCTAGTTTTGCAAGGAACAAAGCTATCTATTGAAGACTATCCAAAATCTCCTACTGAGATGGAGGACATGACCAGTGTACCTTATGCTAGTGAGGTTGGCAGTCTAATATATGCAATGGTCTGTACAAGGCCAAACATTTCCCAAGCAGTGGGAGTACTTAGTCAGTTTATGGCTAATCCTGGAAGGACACATTGGGATGTTGTGAAGAGAGTGTTTAGATATTTGAAGGGCACTTCAGAATATGCATTGTGTTACCATGGAAATTTGGTTGAATCACAGAGGACTCTCAACATTCGAGGCTATGTGGATTCTGATTAGACAGGGGACATTAACAATAGAAGATCCACTAGTGGATATATTTTCATGTTGAATGGTGGTGCAGCGAGTTGGATGAGTAAGCGGCAGGCTGTAGTCGCTTTGTCCACTACAGAGGTAGAATACATGGCAGCAACACACACCTATAAAGAAGTAATTTGGTTAAAACATTTGTGTTCTAACATTGGTTATGATGTAGGGAAAATAACAATTTATTGTGACAATTAGAGTGCTATTTGATTGGCAAAGAATCCTACTTTCCATGCCAGGAGGAAACATATAGATGTACAGTATCATTTTGTACGAGATATGGTGGAGGATGGAAAGGTCTCTTTAGAAAAAGTGGATACTCTAGAGAATGTTGTAGATGCATTGACAAAGCCAGTGAGTACAGACAGGTTTAGGTGGTGTGCCAATTCGATGGGCCTCAGTGCCCATGAATTTTAGTAATTTTGTTGTACTCTTGAGGTGCCTGTGTGATCTTCATCAAGTGGGAGATTGTTGGAATATTGTGCCTCAATCTCACAGGCTGAAACCTCTAGAAGAGAAAAGTCGATGTGACATCCTTATTTTCTGGCCGACTAGTAGTTGTGGAGCCTTATGAAATCTTTAGGTCACCGAGACCTTGATGATGTCTTACTGACTGGAGCTATCACTGTGACTTGTGGTGTTTGGTGTAACCCTCTACCGATTAGATTGGTCTGGTCAACATTTTGATTCCTAGAGGATGTTGGGGAGACTCATGGTGACTATAGTTATCGTGGAGACTCTTGGCCAAAAGGTTTGCTTTCAGTATGAAGTCTTAGTGATGTGATATGTCTCACCGATAAGTATACGCTTGGAGTCATCGAAGTAACATGAAGGCTTCAGTATGAAGTCTTAGCGATGGAGGTTTGTCTCATCGACGCTATAGTCTATTTTCAGTATGAATCCTGGTGAAGGATGGTCTCAGGGTGACTTGGAACCTATGGAGTAACGTCTCAGTGAATAGTGTAAGTATCCCCAAAGGTAATACTGGTGTCGATGTGAATTTTGAACATTGGTATGACCTCTTGGTGAAAGTGGTAGTATCACCGACTATCATGAGCTCAGTATGATGTCTCAGTGATATGGCCGGTCTTGCCGATAGTTTTGCTCAATGAATATCGGTATGACATAGAGATCTTTGTGACTCTTGGTGATAGGAGAACTCTTGTCAATAGAGCTTCACAATATGGATTTGCATTCGGTATAATGTCTTGTCGAAGGTCATGACTCTTGGTGATAACAACAATCAGGTCTTGTGGCATCAAGGAGACATGGTTAGTATCTCACTAACATGCGAATATAGGTTGAATGCCTTGACCAATTGGAAGACTATCCTACATTGTGTGTATTTGACCAATCAAAGAAGCAGAATGGGAACCACTAGCAGTTGAACTGTTACGACCATTTCTGTGAGGAAGTTCGATAGACAGGAGTGACATGGATTTACTCTAAGATCAATGATGATGTTCAGTTAGATGAATGGTTGGATGTGTTGAAAAACAAGGTGAATAAAGCTTGCAATATGAACTTAAATGTGTGAATGCAAATCTGAAATATGAAGATTAACCTTAGCCTTAGTGTGAAGAAAGAATGAGAGAGAGAGATAGAACAATATAACACATGCAACAACAGATTTACGTGGAGAAACACCGAAGGGAAAAAACTCCACCACCGAAAGAGAGGCAAGTATATTACTGATAATCTTCAATATTACATGTAGCAATAGACTTCTTTTATCATTCCCTATAAATCCAGCAACACCCTGTTACCCCTACAAAACTGAATTCTTAATAACACTAGCTCAAGGCCCCAATTTATAGAGATTTGTGAGGATGAAAACCACCATGGTTTCACCAAACAATAGGCAGCAATACCACCTAGAAAAACCCACACCTTCCTCCTTGAAATGGTCAAAAATACCAAAAATAGCCTCTTACAGATGCTCTTACAGCTGTCATAAGGCATCTTTTATGCATGGGCATCTGGGGTCTAAATATAGCATATTCTGTCATAGGGAATCTGTCATACTGTCATAGCATCTTATGACAACTTGCATGCATGTCATAGATGCTCTTACAACACCCTATTTTGACCCACAACCTTATTTTAGAAGATTCCAAGGTGGGATGCCTAGCTAATTTTTCCTTTTCCATAAGGATAAATGGTAACGGTAACACTACATTTACATAGTCTCTTTCACCATTGTTGGTCAAACAGTTTCACCTCTTATGGGTAAATGTAAAAAACACTTTAGGAGAATAATAAAAATAAAGGATTTACAAGGTTGATGACACCTAAATCCTAACATTCTCCCACTTGACATCATACATTGTAAATTACACCCATAGAGATACAATTACATAGAATTAAGTACAGTGATCAAGGCCTATGGCCTTTCTACACCAAGAGAACTTTTCCGTGGTGACTAGCTTCGTAAGAGAATCTGCAACATTATCCAAAGTGTCAACTTTTTCAATCAAGACTTGTCCATTCTCAACCATTTCTCGCACAAAGTGATATTGAACATCAACATGCTTAGTACGAGCATGATACATAGGATTTTTAGCCAAACATATGGCACTCTGACTATCACATCTGATCCTCACTATCCTGCAATCAAAACCAATACCATTACCAAGTCTTTGTAACCAAACTACCTCCTTAGAGGCATGTGTAGCAGCCATATACTCTACTTCAGTGGTAGACAAAGCAACTGTAGGTTGTCTTTTACTCATCCAACTCACTGCTCCTCCAAACAAAGTAAACACATAGCCACTAGTGGACCTTCGACTATCCAAGTCACTTGCCCAATCTGCATCAACAAAACCCTGTATGTCCAATGACTTATCAATATTGTCAGTACCATGATAAACCAAATAGTAATCAGAAGTGCCTTGCAAATATCTGAATACCCTTTTGACAAAAGTCCAATGTTCTTTACCAGGGTTAGACATAAACCTGCTTAGAACTCCCACTGCTTGGGCTATATCTGGTCTAGTACAAACCATTGCATACATTAAACTACTGACAGCACTAGCATAAGGAACTTTAGAATTTCATCAATATCATCATCCAATTTAGGACACATGTCTAAACTCAACTTAGTACCAATAGGAAATGGAATATTTACTGGTTTACAGTCCTGCATATTAAACCTTTGCAAAATAGTGTTAACATACTTGCTCTGACTTAACCAAAGCTTTCTGTGAATCTGATCCCTAATGATTTCCATCCCAAGAATATATTTAGCAGCCCCTAAATCTTTCATATCAAATGTGCCAGAAAGCTGAGTTTTAAGTTCCCTAATCATTGGCTTATTGTTACCAATGAACAACATATCATCCACATATAAGACAATAATCAGTATCTGATCATCAATAACTTTAAAGTAAACACAGTGATCCTCATCACTTCTAACAAAACCCATATTTAATGCAAATGCATCAAACTTCTGGTACCACATCCTAGGTGACTGTTTCAAACCATATAGAGACCTCTTTAACCTGCAAACCAATTGTTCTTTTCCTTTCACAACAAAACCGTTAGGCTGTTGCATATAAATTTCTTCCTCTAGATCCCCATGCAAGAAAGCAGTTTTAACATCCATTTGTTCTATTTCTAAATCATAAGCAGCAGCAATGGATAAAATGAATCTAATAGAGGTTAACTTAGCAATAGGAGAGAATATTTCACCAAAATCAACTCCCTCTCTCTGGGAGTAGCCCTTGGCCACTAATCTGGCCTTGTACCATTCCAACTTTCCATCTGCACCATACTTATTTTTATATATCCACTTACAACCAATGGCCTTTCTTCCTTTGGTAAAACTAACAAGATCCCAGGTGTCATAGTTTTTCAAAGACATCATCTCATCATGCATGGCCTGCATCCAAGACTCACATTCTTCTAAAGAGAGAGCCTCCCTAAACGATCTAGGTTCATCATCAGTACATAACAAAGAAAATTTACAACAAAAATCAGGTGGGCTATACCTGTCAACTGGATTTCATTGTCTTGTGGATCTTCTCAAAGGTGGAGTAAGAGGTTCCTCCTCATGTTCATCCTCATTGTTTTCAACTTCTTCTGTTACAACGGATTTGTCAGAACTCTCTTCTTCTTCTCCATCTTCTTGTCCATCTCTCTGTTCTTCCACATGTGCATCTTCTTGCTTAGTTTCAAAATGCACTATTTTTGACTTTTCCTTTGGTTGCACATCTTTAGAGTTAGCTCTAAATTCCCTAAAAATAGCATCTCTAGAAAATATCATCTTTCGTGTTAGTGGATTCCAAAGTTTATAACCTTTAACATTTTCACCATAACCTACAAAGATGCATTTCTGAGATTTGGTATCCAATTTAGACCGCTTCTCTTGAGGCACATGAACAAAAGCCTCACAACCAAAGACCCTTAAATGTGAAACTGAAGGATTTTTACCCAACCACATTTCATAAGGAGTTTTATCAACAAGAGCTTTACAAGGAGATTTATTAATTAAATAACAAGTAGTACCAACAGCCTCTGCCCAAAAGCATTTGTCTAACTTAGCACTACTTAACATTCTCCTAGCTCTTTCCATTAATGTATGGTTCATTCTTTCTGCTACCCCATTTTGTTGGGGTGTGTAAGGTGTAGTCTTTTGCCTAACAATTCCTGCATGTTTGCAAAACACATCAAATTCCTTAGAACAATATTCACCCCCATTGTCAGATCTCAATACTTTTATCTTATAATCTGTTTGCTTCTCAACCAATGCCTTAAATTCCTTAAATTTGGTGAAAACTTCAGATTTTGAAAGCATAAAATAAATCCAAGTATATCTTGAGTAATCATCAATGAAGGAAACATAATAACGAGATCTACCCAAAGAATCTATATCCACTGGACCACACACATCCAAATGAATAAGTTCTAACAATCCATTAGCTTTATTAGTTCCTTTAGGGAATGATGACCTGTTTTGTTTACCAAACACACAATCCTCACAAAAATCATTTTTACCAACAGAATAATCAGAAATACCGTCTACTAGTTTCTTATCAAGTATGGTCCTAAGACCTTTTTCACCAATGTGACCCAATCTATGGTACCACAACATACATGCATTTTCAGCGCTAGTTACAAAAGAGGAGTTACAAAAAGTAGAGGCATGTAGTGTAAATAAATTCCCTGTCTGAGATCCTTTAGCAACCACCAAACTTCCCCTTACCATCCTACAACCAGACTTGTCAAATGTCACATGCAACCCAAAATCATTCAACTTGGAAATTGAAATTAAACTTTTTTGTAAGTCCTGGAATATGTAAAACATCATCAAGGGTTTTAACCCTCCCATCACTGAAACACAATTTTACCTTTCCTTTACCAATAATCTTTTGTGAGCTATTATAACCCATGAAGACCTCTCCTCCATCATATTCTTTGTATGTAGAAAACCACTCCTTATGAGGAGTCATATGGAAGGAAGCACCTGAATCAATAAGCCAAGCATCATTACAAACTGTGTTAGCTGAAATAATCAAAGCATCATAATCACCATTATCAGAGGACTTTTCTGTGGAGGAATCTGCATTCTTTTTCTTGTTTCTACATTCCTTCTTCACATGTACCCGTTTACCATAGTTCCAACACTTCACTCTGCTCTTTCCAGGGGTCTTAGATCGTCCTTTAGACTTATCCTTCTTCTTATCCCCTTTAGGCTCTTTCTCCTTGGGTCTACCTCGCACATGCAAGGCATCTTGGGAGCCACTACACATGGTCTTTCTCCTCATCTCCTCTAAAAGAAGTATGGGAATAATAGTATCCAACTTAGGTTCTGCACCACCACTTGTTATAGCAATAACTAAATTTTCCCAAGATTCTGGCAAAGAGCAAATCAATAAAATGCATTTATCCTCATCTTCTATTTTAACATCAATAGATGCAAGCTGACTTATAATCAAATTAAAAGCATTCAAATGTTCAGCAATAGATTCACCATCCTTCATCTTTAATGAATACAAACACCTTTTGAGGTACAACTTGTTAGAAAAACTCTTAGTTTGGTAGATTTCACCTATCTTCCTCCAAAGCTTGTATGATGTGTCTTCTAAAGAGACATTCAGGAGGATAGAATCTATAAGACACAACCGAATAGTCCCTCGATCCTTCTTGTCTAACTTATTCCAATCTTCATTTGACAAGGTTGAAGTAGATGGCTTCTTTTCAACTGAAACTGGTAACCACTAATCTCTTTACTCAAGAAGGTCCTCCACTTTCAACTTCCACATCTCATAACCAGTTCCATTGAACTTCTCAATATCTAGACGAGAGGTGGAGGCCATGGTATGCAATCTTTCACAAATCTGCAAAACCCACAACACAAAAGCTCCCACTGCAGCAAAAAACCTTCAACACTCTAAAAGGAAAGCGTCCCTTCCTTAACAAAACCGTTAGCTCTGATACCAAATGTTGAAAAAAAAGGTGAAGAAAGCTTGCAATATGAACTTAAATGTGTGAATGAAAATCTGAAATATGAAGATTAACCTTAGCCTTAGTGTGAAGAAAGAATGAGAGAGAGAGATAGAACAATATAACACATGCAACAACAGATTAATGTGGAGAAACCCCAAAGGGAAAAAACTCCACCACCGAAAGAGAGGCAAGTATATTACTGATAATCTTCAATATTACATGCAGCAATAGAGTTCTCTTATCATTCCCTGTAAATCCAGCAGCACCCTGTTACCCCTGTAAAACTAAATTCTTAATAACACTAGCTCAAGGCCCCAATTTATAGAGATTTGTGAGGATGAAAACCACCATGGTTTCACCAAACAATAGGCAGCAATACCACCTATAAAAACCCACGCCTTCCTCCTTGAAATGGTCAAAAATACCAAAAATAGCCTCTTACAGATGCTCTTATAGCTGTCATAAGGCATCTTTTATGCATGGGCGCCTGGGGTCTAAAAATAGTATATTCTGTCATAGGGAATCTGTCATACTGTCATAGCATCTTATGACAACTTTCATGCATGTCATAGATGCTCTTACAACACCCTATTTTGACCCACAACCTTATTTTAGAAGATTCCAAGGTGGGACGCCTAGCTAATTTGTCCTTTTCCATAAGGATAAACGGTAACTGTAACACTGCATTTACATAGTCTCTTTCACCACTGTTGGTCAAACAGTTTCACCTCTTATGGGTAAATGTACAAAACACTTTAGGAGAATAATAAAAATAAAGGATTTACAAGGTTGATGACACCTAAATCCTAATAGGATGAACATTTCGATGAGTGATCAATGTGAATTCAATTATGGGAGCATTGTAACTTGAATGTTTTGTACAAGGTTGATCATTGTGTATGCTGCTATAAATTGACATCAGAGAGTGAAGCCTATAATTTGTATGTAATTTTGTTTATTGTAATACAAAGGGGTTCTTCTTAGTGTGGTGGATTTTTCCCCCATAATGGTTTTCCCATGTAAATCTGGTGTTCATGTGTGAATGGTCATTTCTTTATTTCTGTTATTTCTTTCAAGTGTATCTTAATTGGATTGTAATTGAAAATTTAAAAGCATCTCTGCATTCTTCCCTAAGGTTTTGACGTTAGGAGAGTTGTTTCTGCACCTTAGCTTTCCTTACATCTTGAAATCATATTCCCATAGTCCAACATTTGTATTGGTCACCTCCGACTAGATAGAAGTAAGCTTGCTCTCAAGAATTATGCTCTTGATATCCATCTTGATTCTTTTTGCCTCAAAAATAGAAGACCCCTCTACACTTGGATTGATCACCTTACCCTTGGTTCCACCAGTCACTGCTTTACTTGATTCAGCATGCACTCAACAAGGAGACCATAGTAAAGATCATACAAACCCAAGTAAGTTAATCACAAATAACATATTCATCCTCAAAATGAGTCCCCATAATAAGAAATATTTTGTAAATCTCATAAAAAATAATCATCTCAAAGTTTAGGTTTTAAGTCATCCCGCGGAATCTGAGCCAAAGAGGAATTATGGGAAATTGCTATCCAAACGAATTTTAGCGGAAGAAACATGAAAGCCCATTAAATAACCATTCGATCAATTATCATAACAAAGAAACAACATGAGAAATCTTAAAATAGCTCAAATTAATCATAAAATGCATAATAATACATTAATAAACCATGCTATCTCTTATTCCTTCATTTTCTACTAAATTTTGGGGAATTCTATCTAGGATGGATTTTTGTGAAAGAAACGATAATCTGTAGATTTTAGAAAGATGAAGGGACAAAGGAAATTTTGGGAAAATCTAGAAGTGAAGGAAATATGTGAAGCAAGCAAGACTCTGGATTTCAACACATTTGGGGAAAACGAAGAGAACATGGAAAATCAGGGAAATCTGCCAACGAAGGAAAACCCGAATGTCAGCATTTTCTCATGATTTCACTCAAATTGATTGAACGATCACAAATTTGAGGAACTTGGGCCTGTGACTGACTCAATTTAGACCTCCTATAGATTATCTTTAAACTCAAGGCTCCTCCTAAAGAAAATCAAGAGAAAATGGCGATGCCCTAGGCATAAAACCCTAGAATTCTGCTATTGATGCATAGACAAGCTTGGGGTTCAGGTTACTCAAG
Source organism: Sequoia sempervirens (assembly GCA_007258455.2). Lineage (NCBI taxonomy): Eukaryota > Viridiplantae > Streptophyta > Pinopsida > Cupressales > Cupressaceae > Sequoia > Sequoia sempervirens. The sequence goes on from VDFB02271358.1 coordinate 177,389,486, forward strand.
TGCTAAGTTTGAAAGGATTGTTATGGCCCACAAGCAAGCTACCTCAAGATGAGAATGAAAAACAAGCTCGAAACTCACTTGGGGAAACATCAATCTAATAGAATCAAGCAACCCTATTTTTGAAATGCCAAAACATGCAGAAATTCAAACTCTAAGCATATCCAGAATGAAAGAATCATTCACATTCATCAATCATAGAGTAGGGAAATACGTACATACCATTTGATGAAATGAAAATCAATTACAATAATGGAAAATAATAGTTCCAAATGCCCAACAAACAACAACTATGACGCCCAGGGAATCACCACCAAATCCAACAATCAACAAATTTAACACACCAAAGACAACCTAGCACCTCAGGATCGAGCACCTCAACTCAATAGAATGCAAATGATAAAGCAGAATGGCATAAAATTCCCCAAAAACTGACTTAATACCCCTCTCAAAAATCATACAAATGACATTAATGCAAAGGACAAGACATCCATACAAAAAAAAAGAAATTTGACAAGATGACGAATATTCAGAGGAATCCGACCAAAATAATATTTTGTGAAGGTCAGGAATTCTTGAACCACAATGTAAAATCAAACTGATTCAGGTTTAGAGAATGTTCAAGGAATTCTGCCATGAGTGGATTTTCCCGAAAGCAGCCAAAAACCCAAAAATTGTCCAAAACATTAGATTTTCAAAGTGCTTTCTAGAAGGGGGCATTTGCACAAATAAGATAAGCATTGAAGCACGTGAAAAGGTAATAAAACCTCAAAATAACAAGGGTCAAATACCAAAAGTGAAACCAAAAGAGCGTCCCCGCTTTCAGTAGGGCATGTGTGCAAAAATTGCACAACATTTTGTTGTGGAGTTCTTGGGGTAGAATACTATCACTTGATCTCATGATCTTCACAATATTCTTTGAATTCACTTGATGCAAATTCTCCACCTCTGTCTGACCTAAGACACATAATTATCTTTCTAGACTCCTTTTCTACCGGCTTTCTAAAAAATTTAAAATTCTCAAATGCTTTTGACTTCTCCTTTAGAAATGTGACCCATACCATTCTTGAATAGTCATCAATTAGCAGCATGAAGTACCTCTCACCAAGTGGCCCTCTTGTCCTTGTAGGACAACACAAATCGGCATGAATTATCTCTAGGTATTTTATAGTTGAATAATCTTTTTTAGGAAATTTAAACTTTATTTGCTTCCCTTGCTAGTATCCTTGGAAAATTTATTTTTCAGGTTTTCTATCTTAGGCATATTTCTAACCAATCCTTTTGAACTTATCTTTACCAAGATGTCAAAATTTGCATGTCCTAGTCTTCTATGCCACAAACAACTCTCATCTTCTTTACTAAATAGAAAAGTATGGCCATGTACATCACTGAGATTGTATAAATTGTTGTAAGTCCTCACTCCTTGAGCAATAATTTTACCGTTCTTTCTTATCTTAAAGCCATCAAAATTAAATACAACTTCATACCCATTATCACACATCTAGATTACACTAAGAATATTATATTTTAGACCTTCAACATAGAGCACATCTTTAGTCTTATTCTTCCCATCTATGCTCATAATTCCTTTACTAAGAATCTTGATAGAAGTATTATCACCCAAACTCACTAATCCTTTCTTTTTCATCTTGAGTTCAATGAACTTTCTTTTATCTCTAGTCATATGCTTGGAGTAGCCACTATCAATTACCCATAAATATTGTTCCTTTTCATGCAATTTTTTTTAGGAAATCATAGATTGAGCAAAATTATTCTCTTTCTCCTTCAACATCTTTTTATATTTCTTTTCATCTTTCTCTTCCTTTTCCTTAGAGACCTTAGCTTCATTTTCAACCTTGAAAGATGTATTTTTCTTCTTCTTAGATTGAGCACTTGATCTTACAAATTTTGTTCTACAATTTATAGCTACATGACCAAAAATATTGCAATTGAAACAAACTACATTCATGTCAACCAAAGGAGAAAATGAATTTTTACTTACAAAATTTGTATTCCTCCTTGGAATGACTTTACAATCTCTAGCCTTGTGACCAAAATTGTTACAAGTATAGCAATACCCATTGAAGTATGATGTGTACCTGGTCATGGAATTTCCTTTAGCTAGATGAGTAGATCTTCTTTGTCTAGGCCTCCTTGGATAGTGCACTCTTGTGAATCCATAATTGTCTATTCTTTTAGTATTTTCTTTCTTCTTTTATTGATTAGGGACTATCCTGTTATCTTTCTTGTTTTCAACTGGTTTCTTCTCTTTGTCAGATTTCTCTTTATCTTTAGAGGCTTCCTCTTTTTCATATTTTTCATCATTAAGTACTGATTTTTCTTCTACTCTAAATATTTCATAGGGTTTTGTAGAGGCATCAACAAATGAGCTCTCTCCTTTTTCTAGTCCTAAGCCCAATTTTTTTTGTTGGCTAGCTTTTGCATACTCAACAATTCATTAAGAATTTCAATACCACCTTTTAATTTCAGACCTTTATTGATATGCTCCTTGGTTTTCTCCAATTCTTTTCTCAGGGAAACTACTTCTTCTTATAATTTCATACATTTGTCTATTTTGGATTCTAGTTTGGATTTCATTACTTCTTCACCTCTTGTAGCTTCCTCAACCTAGAGTTTCATATTTACAACCAACTGATTTGATTCCTCAAGTTCTTGAGTTAATTTGTTAGTCTCCTTTTGAGCATTCTTCAAATTCTTGTTTTCCTTCTTAAGATCATCATATTTATCTCTTAACTCATCAATATCTTCAAGAGCACTAATCAATTATCTCTCAAGATCAACAACTGCTTCCTCTTCTTCTTTATGTGATTCCTTAACTTGTGCCTCCTTCTAATCCTTGGTGTCTTTGGCCATGAAGAGGAATTATTTTACAACTTCTCTCATTAAAAGAGCATTACCTTGATCATCATCTAAACTATCACTAGCATTAGATGTGTCACTTTCTTAGTGGATATACAAGCTCTCTTTTTCTTTCCAAAATTCTTCTTTTTAGGATAAAATGTTTTCTTCTTTTTACTGTCTCTATCTTGCTTGGAGTTATCCTCTTTATCATATGGAAATGTAGAAGTGAAAAGACCTATCCTTCCATAATTTAAATACTTGAAGGGTAGCTTACCTTTATATTTTTTGGATCCACTCCTTAGTCTTCTTATAAAATTTTCTTCTTCCTCATTAGTTTCTTCATGATTTGATGCATTGACAAAAACCTTTTCTTTCTTCTTCGCTTCATCCTTTTCTTTCTTAGCAATCTTAAATGTAGC